>CM035836.1:107806571-108270653 GCA_020510985.1 Pholidichthys leucotaenia
ATCACTGTCCCTGTAATGAATCTATATATCTGTTTCACTTTCTGAAATGAGTGACAAAAATATTGAACTTTTTCATGATATTCTAGTTTTTGAGATGTGCCTGTATATGTTTTGAACTTGCTTTAACTAACCACCATCCATTTCTGTCTTTGGTCTAGGCAAGAGGAAAGGAAAAGCAGCCACCCCACAACGGACCTTGACACTGTGGAAAGTACTGAAATCCTTTGCTTTTATAGGTAAAGTGCCAAAACCAAAGTAGCACAATTTCCACTTTTATAAAAGGGACTGAACTGAGATTTATTTGATTGTGTGAATATTAATTACAGAATAATTGAAAATGACTGCCACATCAACTGTAAAATAAACCGCTTGTTAATGTATTTATTTTTTTGTCAGATCACTTGTGTGATCCTTTGTGAATTATGTTCATAACTGTATGTTGCACTTTGGGGAATGGGAGTTGTTCAGTCATCAATATAATATAGTTTATTTGTGTAGTTTATAGTCTATCATCAATAAACTAATGCAATAACAGAACACATTACAAATATTTGAGACCCATTGTAGTGCTTCCTTTTATATTTTAGCAATAGAAGTACAAAACGCCACCCACACTTGAAGCCAGGGCAAGTAGAGACACAGCGGTGACAAAGCGGTAGCTAAACTTTTATTGATTTAAAAATTCCATATTTTTGACTGAGCGACTCCACACTCGGTGATGCACACCCTCAGTTAAAGTACTATATTCCATTAAAGTGAATGTATTAATTCATTCTGATTGCTGAGGCCACAGTAAAAACAGATGATTTAAAATGTAACCCAGCCCTTGTAAAATCTACTTTACTGAAATCAAATCAAATCAAATCAAATCAAATCAAATCAAACTTTATTGTCATATTGCTGTACATACAACTGTAGTGCAGGCAAGATGAAATTGCGTTTCTCTCGGCATCCATATAAGAAGCAGCATGATTAAGACACACTCCCACATAGCTCCACCCCCCACCCCACCCCCACCCCCCCATCCATTCACACATCCCTGAGACATACTTGGGGAAAAAGAATAACTAACTATAATATACAAAATGTCCATAGGTGCAGTAGTGTGTATGTGAGATCCCGGGTCAGCTGTTCAGCATCCTGACAGCTTGTGGGAGGAAGCTATTGATCAGTCTGGTGGTTCTGCCTCTGATGCTCCGGAATCGTTTACCAGATGGAAGAAGTTCAAAGTGTTTATGCAGAGGGTGAGAACGGTCCTTGACAATGTTCAGTGCCCTGCTCCTACAACGGTTCTGAAAAAGTTCTTGGACAGAGGGGAGGGAGACTCCAATTACCCTCTCTGCCCCCTTGACTATCCTCTGCAGGGCTTTTTTGTCTGACATACTGCAGCTGGAGTACCATGTAGCAATGCAGTATGTCAGAACACTCTCCATCACACCTCTGTAGAAGGTCCTGAGGATGCAGATGGGGAGAGAGGCCTGTTTGAGGAGCAAAAATTTCATGAAGCGGAGCTACATGAAAATTGTGGTTAAATACAACAACGAAGTACTTTATTGTCACATTGGAATTGTAATCGCTCCTGTTTTGTTTTTCTTTTGGATTATTGGATGGAATATGGGTGGGCAATATAAGCTGCAGCTTCAGCCATCACCCATTTCAGATAACCTATGTTGAACTGTATAATCAGAGGGGTTATTGTTTAATTTGACCTTGTTAGATTTTTTTCCCCTTTCATTCATCTTCTACCGCTTAATCCTTTTCGGGTCGCGGGGGGGCTGGAGCCTATCCCAGCATCTTTGGGCGAGAGGCAGGGTACACCCTGGACAGATCGCCAGTCCATCGCAGGGCCATCACAGAGAGAAAGACAACCATTCACTCTCACAGTCATACCTAAGGACAATTTAGAATCCCCAGTTTGATGCCAGTTAACCTAACTTGCATGTTTTTGTGGGAGGAAATCGGAGAAATCCCGGAGTAAACCCACGCAGACAGGGGGAGAACATGCAAACTCCACACAGATCACTATTGGTCGGGGGCTGGGATCGAACCCAGGATCCCCTGGCCAAGAGTGAGTTGCTGTGCTGCCGCAGTGCTAACCACTGTGCCACCGCGCTGTCCTTATATTATTCTATTTTCTTTTAATCTTTACTTTTAATCTATCCAAAATAAAAATTCATTCATTCATTCACATTCCACCATTGCCTTTTAGCAACAAGTGTATTTCCCAAATATGTTTTAAACTTGCTTTAATTAACCACCACCCACTTCTGTCTTTTGTCTAGGCAAGACAGAAATGATCCAACCAAACTGGACCTTGCCTCACTATTTACATAGATGCAGGCCTAAGATATGCTGAACCGGGACCAGCTTGAGTGGCACGTCCCAGCTGCTTCTCAGTGAGGCAGCGTGGCCGGCGTGTGTGACCCATTCTAAGTTTTTGGGGGTTTTTTACAGTTTGAATTTTGCACATTCTGAATAATCTGGACTTTGCTCCTGATTGTAATAAACAATTTAGTGACATGTGTTTGCATCATAATTTTCTATTTTGTCTGTTAAGACACTGGTGGGAAAAGAGTCAACAGTACAAACCATTTATCAGTGACTTTGAAAATAATGGCTCATTCTTTAGAAAAAGTAACCAAAGCAATTATTTTATTAAATGAAGACTGTATTGTTGGATGTGCCACCGCAGAAGACCCCGCACACTTTAGTGACAGTACCAGTATATGGAGGAATTCTGGGCCATATTGGCATCTGTCCTTTATCATAATGGGTAAGGGCAGGGGTGTCCAATCATGTGCCATGGAGGGCCAAGACCCTGCAGGCTTTACCTCCAACCAGTGTCTTCAACAGCAGATTCCACAGAATTTCTTTCCACTGACTGCTGATAAGTGACAACACCTGCTGAAGAGACTGGGTAGAAGAGAGAACCTGCAGGGTCTTGGCCCTCCATGGTACATGATTGGACACCCTTGGGTTATGGTTTAATGGGATTTATCATTTTAACACAAACTGCTTTATGGTTCATAATTCTGTTGACAGACTTACACCAAACCAAAAGTGATTTCTCAAACTGCTGGATTGTTCTTAGACAGCTTTTCCAATCTTTAAGTATTTAATTTATGTTACTTGGTGGTAACCTTCACATATAAAAAAAAGAGACATCTACAAAAACTTCAGAGGTTTATTGTCAGTGCAATTCCCAGTGCAATACTACATGAATGCATGTATAGTACATTGTTGATGCAGAGAATATATACTGCTCAAAAAAATTAAAGGAATACTTTGAAAGCACATCAGATTTTAATGGGAGAAAATAAGCTGGATATCTACACTGATATGGACTGGATAATGTGTTAAGAATGAAAAGATGCCACGTCTTTTGATGGAAATGAAAACACTCCAAAACTTAAAGTGAAGAAATTGTGGCAGGCTAGTCCAGCTTACTCAGATTAAAAAGTGTTCCTTTGGGGGGGCGCTAGTGAGCATGTGAAGGGGGTGGACATGTTTCGGCTGCGCTCCTCTTCGAGTTCTGTAAAAAGTGCAATAATGCCATATAAAAACGGACATACAGGTGCATAAACCTTGTCTACTTCACGCTTAAATCAACTGCTTGTGAGATGCCAAAGCCACAGGCGACCAGCAAATCGAAATCTGCTGACGTTCAAGTTACTGGAGTCTCAGCTCATGCTAAAGATGGGTCTGCTAATCCACCCTCCAGCCCAGACAAATTCCCGAACAAAATGTATGAAATGTGTAAAGAACTTTGCCAGCAGATGTCCGTCTCAATTCTACATGTTATCAATGAGCGATTCGATGCCTTCCAAATCAGCCTTCAGTCCTTAGTGACTACTCTAAGCTGACCTTCAAGCTCGTGTGGCTAACTATGAGCTAGCAACCAACGACCTCGAAACACGGATGCAGGAGCTCGAAGCTACGTGCTCAGAACTCACCAGCCAAAACAAACAGCTCCAAGCTAAGGTGCTGGACCTGGAGGCTCGCTCTCGGAGACACAACATTAAGATTGTGGGGATACCAGAGGGCGATGAAGGAGGTAAACCCGCAGAGTTCATTTCACAGCTGTTACCTCAACTGCTCGGAGAGAAGTGTTTTTCACACCCGGTCAAAGTGGACCACACACATCGCTCTCTTCAGCCGAAGCCAGCAGCCGGAGGCAGACCGCCCACCATCCTGGCACGCATCCACCACTTTCAGGATAAAGAGCTGATTCTGCACTACAGCAGGCTGAACATTATGCAGTATAAAGGTAACAAAGTCTTAATTTTTCCAGATTATACTAATGAGGTGATGATGCAACGGCATGCCTTTCGGGATGTGATGCAGCTGCTTTGGAACAGAGGAATTAAACACGCTCTGCGGTACCCAGCTAGGCTGCATATTTACCAACAAGAGAAGGAAGCACCTGTGATTTTTAGCGATCCAAAAGAAGCAGCTTTTTTTCTGGAAAAGATTGAACGGGGGGAGTAGACTCACATCCACCCAGTGGTAGCTCAACTAAAAGATACTCCAGTTGATATGCTGTGGAATGGTTGGGGGAGCCAATACTTGCACTGTTGACTGTGAAAAGATTTTTCATGTTAAACTGAGATGAAGATAGAGCACCTTATGTTTGAATGTTTATTTTGTTAGCGGGTATAAAATCCCCCACATATCATTGCTATGACGGTATTATTATTTTTTCTTTTTTTTTTTCTCGAAGAGGGCAGCCCTTGATGGTGAAGTTAGTTTCTTGCCCGGTAGCTCCTGTTTAGATGGAAAATCGGGATTTTTGTGTCTGGTTTAGGGACATGTGAAGGGGGGTGGGGGGTCAATATATGTTCTGTTATGGCTCAAGTAGGGTTTTTTTGTGTGTGTGTGTCTTGTTTTTTTGTTTTATCACGTATAGTTGTTCCTTTGTTTTTTTTTCCTCACTGTTTTACGTTTACTTTTCTCACTGTTTTACTTTTCTCTTGTCTGCCAGATATTACACACGGTGTACACAGTGTACCAGATATTACACACGGTGTGCCAGGTTTGTCGCCTGGAATGTGGACCTTGTATGTTTTGGATGCAGAGGTCTCTTGGTAAAGCAAATCTAGGGGGAAGGGACGTGGGCTTGGCCATGCGGTTAAGAGAGATAAAGTTTTCAGACACCTTAAATCCCTCTCTGCTGATGTGTTTTTCTGCAGGAAACTCATATCAAAGCAACTGAGCAACGCAGATTGAGGTGTAGCTGGATATCACAGGTTTACCAGTCATCCTTTACATCTCATGCTCGAGGTGTGGCTATCCTTTTCAAGAAAAATATCCCATTTCAATTTATGTCCATGACAACAGACCCCCATGGTACATACAGTGGGGAAAAAAAGTATTTAGTCAGCCACCAATTGTGCATGTTCTCCCACTTAAAAGATGAGAGAGGTCTCCAATTTTCATCATAGGTGTACCTCAACTATGAGAGACAAAATAAGAAAAAAAAATCCATAAAATCACACTGAAGGATTTTTAATGAATTAATTGGTAAATTCCTTGGTAAAATAAGTATTTGGTCAATAACAAAAGTTCATCTCAGTACTTTGTTATATACCCTTTGTTGGCAATGACAGAGGTCAAACGTTTTCTATAAGTCTTCACAAGGTTTTCATACACTGTTGCTGGTATTTTGGCCCATTCCTCCATGCAGATCTCCTCTAGAGCAGTGATGTTTTGGGGCTGTCGCTGGGCAACACAAACTTTCAACTCCCTCCAAAGATTTTCTATGGGGTTGAGATCTGGAGACTGGCTAGGCCACTCCAGGACCTTGAAATGCTTCTTACGAAGCCACTCCTTCGTTGCCCGGGCGGTGTGTTTGGGATCATTGTCATGCTGAAAGACCCAGCCACGTTTCATCTTTAATGCCCTTGCTGGTGGAAGGAGGTTTTCACTCAAAATCTCACGATACATGGCCCCATTCATTCTTTCCTTTACACGGATCAGTCGTCCTGGTCCCTTTGCAGCAAAACACCCCCAAAGTATGATGTTTCCACCCCCATGCTTCATAGTAGATATGGTGTTCTTTCTCCTCCAAACACGACAAGTTGAGTTTTTACCAAAAAGTTATATTTTGGTTTCATCTGACCATATGACATTCTCCCAGTCCTCTTCTGGATCATCCAAATGCTCTCTAGCAAACTTCAGATGGGCCTGGACATGTACTGGCTTAAGCAGGGGGACACGTCTGGCACTGCAGGATTTGAGTCCCTGGCGGCGTAGTGTGTTTCTGATGTAGCCTTTGTTACTTTGGTCCCAGCTCTCTGCAGGTCATTCACTAGGTCCCCCCTTGTGGTTCTGAGATTTTTGCTCACCGTTCTCGTGATAATTTTGACCCCACGGGGTGAGATCTTGCGTGGCGCCCCAGATGGAGGGAGATTATCAGTGGTCTTGTATGTCTTCCATTTTCTAATAATTTCTCCCACAGTTGATTTCTTCACACCAAGCTGCTTACCTATTGCAGATTCAGTCTTCCCAGCCTGGTGCAGGTCTACAATTTTGTTTCTGGTGTCCTTTGACAGCTCTTTGGTCTTGGCCATAGTGGAGTTTGGAGTCTGACTGTTAGAGGTTGTGGACAGGCGTCTTTCATACTGATAACGAGTTCAAACATATGCCATTAATACAGGTAACGAGTGGAGGACAGAGGAGCCTCTTAAAGAAGAAGTTACAGGTCTGTGAGAGCCAGAAATCTTGCTTGTTTGTGGGTGACCAAATACTTATTTTACCAAGGAATTTACCAATTAATTCATTAAAAATCCTTCAATGTGATTTTCTGGATTTTTTTTTTTCTTATTTTGTCTCTCATAGTTGAAGTATACCTATGATGAAAATTGGAGACCTCTCTCATCTTTTAAGTGGGAGAACTTGCACAATTGGTGGTTGACTAAATACTTTTTACCTCACTGTACATCAGGGTGTCGGGTACTATAAATTCATTTCCATTAACGTTTTTAAACATTTATGATCCAAATATAGATGATCCAAATTTTTTCAAGAATGTCTTTGAGCTGCTCCCAGACGATGGCAGTTCAAATATAATAATCGGTGGTGATTTAAATTGTTACTTGGATCCTTATTTGGACAGGCTGTCTTCTCGCTCTCCCCCAAATATAGCTTCAGTAAAGGTCCTAAATAACTTGCTCAAATCTAAAAATTTGGTCCATATTTGGAGAATCCAACATCCCACTCAGAAAGACTACTCATTTTACTCCCATGTTTTAAATCATGCAGCAGAATAGATTATCTCTTGGTGGACTCTCAGCTGATTTCTCATGTTACTTATTCAAAATATCATAATATTCTGATCTCAGATCATAGTCCTGTGACAATTTCCTTGAAATTTTCCCTTTCTAAACAAACTTATTCTTGGCGTTTCAATCCATCATTACTTTCAGATGAAAAAATCACAAATTATATTACCACTCGGTTAAAAGATTTCATGAAAATAAATGACAATGGTGAGGTGACAGACGCCATCCTCTGGGAAACGCTCGAAGTGGTTGTTCGTGGGTATATAATTTCTTATGAATCTGGTGTTAAAAAAGAAAGGGAGGGGCGCTTAAAAGAGATTGAAAGCATCCCCCCCACCCTTGAAACGGCGTATCAGGCTTCAAATTCCATGGAAGATTATAATAAGATTATGAAACTACTATTACCAGAGTGGTGGCTCAGTTGGTAGAGCATCCGCCCCACACCCGGGAGGCAGGGGGTCAAATCCCGGCCGGGTCATGCCGAAGACCATATAAAAGTGGAACTTCCTGCCGTCCAGCTTGGTGCTCAGCAATAATGGAATGGAGGAGGGAAATTTGTGGCGGCGCCTTGCATGGCAGCGGCCCTCTGATTCTACACTTGGTGTGTGTGATTAACACTGTAGATAGGTAAAATACAATCTCGTTCTACTGTACATGATTGGTTGTACAGTTGAATGACAATAAAGGGTGATTTAAAACTCAAATATGAATATAACTGTATCTTAGGTGGTCAGGTAAATAAGCTCCTCATAAAACTAAAACAGAAGCACTTTGAACTGGGAGATAAGCCTGAAAAGCTTTTAGCACAACAGCTTAAAGGTGTTCAGGCATCAAGGTCTATTCATTGTATTAAATCAAAGACAGGTACATTATTAATCAACCCCAAAGACATAAATGGTTGTTTTAAAGAATTTTATAGTGAACTTTATAGTTCCAAATGTTCCCCCTCTCACTCTGATTTAAATGATTTTTTTGATTCCCTTACATTACCCAAACTTACAGATATAGCTAGGAAAGATTTAGATTCCGATTTCACATTGGACGAAATAAAATCTGCCATTAAGTCATTTCCATCTGGTAAAGCAGCAGGACCGGATGGTTTTGGTTGTGAATTTTATAAAAAGTTTTGTGATATTCTTGCTCCTCTTTTACTTAGAATGACATACGAGTCAAAGGCAAACAAGGCCCTACCTAAAACATTAAATGAGGCCAATATCATACTAATCTTAAAGAAAGGGAAAGACGAGACGAACCCAGCCAGTTACAGACCCATTTCAATTCAGAATTTTGATAGGAAGGTAATTACTAAATTGCTGGCTATTCGGCTAAACAAATATCTTTCATCAATTATCCATCCTGATCAAACAGGGTTCATCCCGGGCAGATTTTCATTTTTTAATGTAAGACGACTTCTTAACATCATTTATGCTGATCACAGTAAAGTTAAAGGAGCAGCAATTTTTTCACTGGATACACAAAAAGCTTTTGATCAGGTCGAGTGGACCTATATGTTAGAGTTATTAACGAGATTCGGGTTTGGTGACTCTTTTATAGCTTGGGTGAAATTGATATATGACAATCCAATGTGTTCTGTGTTAACAAATGGTGACAGGTCAACTCCATTCTTTCTACACCGTTTAGTTCAGCAGGGCTGCCCTTTATCAACATCCCTTTTTTGCAGTTGCACTTGAACCCCTCGCCTCAAGCATAAGAAATAATTCGAATATTGTAGGCCTGAAGGTTAGAGGAGTTGAATCCCTCAATCCGCATCCAAACTGAAATGGATGCGGTTACTCTTTCTCTTAATAGCTCTGTGAGGAACCTTGGAGTTATTTTTGATCAGGATTTGTCCTTCAATTCACATATTAAATTTGTTTCGAAGACTGCCTTCTATCATTTGCGTAATATTGCCAAGATTAGGAGCATCTTGTCTCAGAGTGATGCTGAGAAACTGATCCACGCTTTTGTTAGTGTAGAGGGTTGGAAATAGTTAATAGTTATGTAAGAGGTGAAAAAGACATTTGGATAAGAAAATTTAAAAAAAACAGGCACCCCTACAATTTTATGCTATTCCTTAATTGTTTATTTTTCTACAATGCATTTGTAATCCACCTGGTTCCATTATATCTCATGTGAGTTGAGTGCAGTTCCATACGCCGACCAATAGATGGCGCATGTCGCACAGTGATAGAGAGTAGACTCACGCACTGGAGTACGAAGAATAAACTCCTTGTGTGAAATAACGAAACGTGTTCTGCTGATTCTCTATCACAGGTTGGAGAGTTAACTTCCACATGCACGTTTCCTCCTCCTGGGCCGCTACCCAGGGGAGCAACAATTTTGGGGGCTCGTCCGGGATTAGCGCCACCTACTGGTCTGGCACTAATCATTGAAGAACCAAGGGATGCTGACCACCTGTTCCTGAGCCATTGACCTAAGCGACTGACTATAGGAGACCACAGCCATGTCTGCTCCACATGACCTGAGATGGGAAATCCAGCAAGAGCTTCGGCAGCTGACCATTGCCCGCCGCAGAAACGTTCTTTACAAGCTGGCTGAGTCGTTCAAGGATGAGGTGGGAGAAGATTTGCCAGGCGCAGAATCGACCGAAGTGGAACTCTTCAACTTCATTGTTGACTCGCTGAGAAGTCCACAACTGAAGAGCCTTGAGGACCAGGGGATGTCTCGCCTGCTTGCTTTCCGTGACCTCATCATTGGACTACAACGGCCCACAGCAGCTGGAGAAGTGGATGCAGAGGTGTCACCCGACGATGATCCGGTCATAGTGGTTCCTGTGACCACTGGAGCTGCAGCACCATCAGGGAAGAACCATCCAATATCACCATCTGTAGTTCCTGACCCAGGGTTAGTCAGACTGACTGAACTTACGTCACTGTTGCCACGTAGAGAGTACAAGATTTATGGTGGTCAAATCTCTGATTTTGATTCTGACTTGAGTTACAATAACTTGTGCAAACAGCTTGATGAAGGGCTAAACGAAGGGTTCACAGAGGCTGAGGTTATCAGAACGGTGTTTAAGATAATTAAGCCTGGTACCTTTAAAGATATGCTTGTAACCAAGGATAGCCTTACTGTAGCTGAGTTAAAACGTCTCTTAAGGACACATATACGCGAGAAAAGCAGCACTGAATTATTTCAGGAGCTGAATAATGCTAAGCAAAATGACAAAGAAACACCACAACAGTTTATGTATAGACTAATGGGGCTAAAACAGCGTGTGTTGGTTGCATCTAAAAACAGTAGTGGGTTTCATTATGACAACGAGTTGGTACAAGATGTGTTTATCCATTCATTGTATCAGGGTTTGAATGAAAAATACTCTTATGTCAGGAGAGACCTTAAACCTCACATCTCAAACACCAGTGTCACAGATGACTCCATCCTGGAGCTCATAGCAGATTCTGTTAGTGAAGAGACAGAGAGATTAAGTAGGTTGGGACAAAGTCATAAACAGAAAGTCACCAGTGTTAATGCGGCACAGGTAGAGACAGATCAAAGCTCTATTAAAATGCACACTGAAGTCCAAGCTAATCGTGTAGCTATCCAGGAGCTGACGGCACAGGTCTCCTCCCTAACCAAGAGTTTAGAAAAGGCCCTAACCCCAATGGTAAATACAGTAAACACCAGTCCCACAGCACCTGTCCCTAAACAGCCAGCACTGAAACCTGCAGTGAAAGGAAAGTGCCAAACATGTACCGCCCAAGAGACTGAGCGCTGCGCACACTGTTTTCGATGTGGAGAGGAGGGGCACAGAGCAATAGGTTGCCTTCAGAAAAAGCAATGTGTTGGGAAACTGGAGGAGGTCGCTGGGGAGGGACCACCAGTGACTGAACCACCAGCAGAGTCCCACAACACTAAAAGACGGAACTCCAAACAGACTACTGCCAAGTCCCAAAAGTCACCCAACACAAAGCGTGTGGCACAGCTCATTGGCGGTAGGTGTATGATCAGTTGCCAGTTAAATGGAGTAAACCTACAGATGTTATTGAACAGTGGGGCACAAGTAAGCATTGTTGAAAAGTCATGGGTACAAGCAGCCTTACCAAATGTGAAAATACAGCCACTCGAGAGCCTACTCCCAGGCCATCCACTCGAAATCACCGCAGCCAATGGAACGGATGTTCCGTTCGAGGGGTGGATAGATGTCCTGCTCGAGATCACAAGTTCACAGTATGGTTCTGTATCCTTGTATGTTCCAATGCTTGTCAGTCAGCAGCGTTTAAGCACTCCGCTGCTGGGCTTTAATGTGATCCAAGAGATAATAATGGCAAACGGTGAACAAAGTGACGATATTAGCTTGGTGGGCTTACTGTCAGAGACCTTAAAGGTCCAGAAAGGTAATGTTAAATCACTCATCTCTGTTGTCCACGCCAAGTCAATAGAAAATGAACCAGAAAGTCCAGTGGTGAGAGTTGGAAAAAAAGGACTCACTGTTCACAGTAGCCAAATCTGTATGGTAAAATGTCACATCAGAGCATTCCCTGGAGGAGGAGAAATGTTCGAGCCAGCTGTGAAATGTAACTTACCGGATGGGTTGGAGTTATTCCCAGCTCTTATTGATGTACCCGCTGGTGCTTCAAAAACTGTCAAAATCCCAATCCAAAACTCAACAAAGCACAACATTTTTCTAAATCCAAAGACTGTTTTAGGACTTATTTCAGAGATCACTGAATACAAACCTGTAAATGTTTGTTCCAGTGCTGAAAATGCAACCAAAACTACAGACAAGCCATTTTGTCACTCTGCTCAAGTGACATGTGACAGTCAAGGTGAGGGTGAAGAAACATTAAGCACTGCACCCTCACACCTGAGATGGCACCCTAATGTCAATTTAGACCATCTCTCAGAGGGTGATCGGGAGGTGGTTCGGCAGATGCTCTATGAACAGTCTGATGTGTTTGCTCATGATGAAGGAGACATTGGATGTATTCCTGGACTACAGCTAAAAATCAACACCACTGACAACACACCCGTGCAGAAAAGTTACAACTCCATTCCAAGACCACTGTATAAAGAGGTGAAGGAGTATGTTCAAAACCTTTTAAGCAGGGGCTGGATCAGGAAATCAGTGTCAAACAACTCGTCGCCAGTAGTGTGTGTGCGTAAAAAGGACAATACTTTGCGCTTGTGTGTTGATTTTCGTGAGCTGAACCGGAAAACCATACCTGACAGGCATCCGTTACCACGGATACAAGATCTACTGGACAGTCTTGGGGGTAACTCCTGGTTTTCCATATTGGATCAGGGAAGTGCCTACCATCAGGGTTTTGTAAGTGAGGAGTCAAGACATTTAACTGCTTTTAGCACACCCTGGAGACTATACGAGTGGGTGCGGGTTCCATTCAGGTTGTCAAACGCACCGGCCGCATTCCAAAGGTGTATGGAGGGGGTGTTAGAAGGGATCAGAGACGAGTGTTGCGTGCCTTACTTGGACGATGTACTGTGTTACTCCAAAACCTTTGATGAGCACGTAGAACACCTTAAACAGGTTTTGTGCAAAATGCGACAACACGGCATAAAACTTCGGCCAGCCAAATGCGAACTGTTCAAAAACCAAGTACGCTACCTGGGTAGGCTAGTGTCGGGAGAAGGAGTCCAGATTGACCCAAAAGACTTGGATGCTGTGTTCGCTCTGAAAGACAAGAACCCTCGCACAGTCGGAGAACTCAGAACGTTACTGGGTTTTCTCAGTTATTACCGATCATTTATTCAAGATTTTTCACGTCTGGCGAGACCCTTGTTCGAACTCCTCCAGAGCACTAATGAAACAAGCAATGACAATAAACCAGCACCAAAAAGGAGTAAAGGACAAACAAAGAAAGGAGACAGAAACCAGCTTCCTTCTCGCACACCAATAATATGGACCAGTGAACATCAGGAAGTTGTGTCAAGATTTGTGGACATTCTGACTAATCCTCCCATTCTAGCCTATCCCAATTTGGACCTTCCATTTGTATTGCATACAGATGCGTCAAACAAAGGCCTGGGAGCCATCTTGTATCAAAAACAAGAAAACAAACTTAAGGTGATTGGCTATGGATCCAGAACTCTCACACCGGCCGAGAAGAATTATCACTTACATTCCGGTAAACTAGAGTTTCTAGCTCTCAAGTGGGCCATCTGCGACAAATTCCGTGACTATTTGTATTATGCACCGACTTTTACTGTCTATACAGATAACAATCCTTTAACCTATGTCCTCAGTTCAGCCAGGTTGAATGCAATGGGTCATAGGTGGGTCGGGGAGTTGGCTGACTTCCATTTTGATATCAAGTATAGGCCAGGGAAAAGGAATGCAGATGCAGATATGTTGTCCAGACACCCATTAGATCTGCAAGAGCAAATGAATGAGTTCACAGAGACAGTTTTACCGGAAGTAGTGTCCGCAGTGTGGCAAGGGAGCAAGGCAGCACAAAACAGTGATGTGCCATGGATAGCTGCATTACAACTGAGTTCTAATGACAACAATGTGCCAACTGACAGTGTTTTGAGCATGACACCTAAAGACATCAACGCTGCTCAACAAGACGATGAGTCAATTAGAGAAGTAATCTCACTCAAACTCAAAGGATGGACACCAAACAATAAAGATAAACGGACAATGAGTAAACGGACACGGAGACTACTGTATGAGTGGAACAAGTTGGAAGTTGACAATGGATTATTGTACAGAAAGACAGAGCACAGCAAACAACTTGTCCTACCTGAACAGCTAAAGCCGATGGTGTTAAAGAGTTTACACAATGACATGGGTCACATAGGGTGTGATAAGGGGATACATCTGGCCCGTGAGCGTTTCTATTGGCCATATATGCAACAAGATGTTGAAGATTATGTAACAAAAAAATGTCCGTGCATCAAACAAAAACGCCCAAATGTTCCCCAGAGAGCTCCAATGGGATCTGTCACAACCAGTGCTCCCTTTGAGTTAATCTCCATCGACTACTTACACCTTGAGCCAAGTAAAGGAGGGTATGAGTACATCCTCGTACTAGTGGACCATTTCACTCGTTTCGCACAGGCATACCCTACAAGGAATAAATCAGGCAAAACAGCTGCAGAAAAGATATTTCAGGATTTTATTCCTCGTTTCGGGTACCCTGAGAAGTTGCATCACGATCAGGGACGTGAGTTTGAAAACAGTCTCTTCCACAGATTACAACAACTGTCTGGAATTTCTCACTCACGAACCACTCCATACCATCCGCAGGGCAACCCCGTGGAGCGCCTGAATCGTACACTACTCCAAATGCTTCGTACCCTACAGGAGGAGAAAAAAAGTGAATGGAAGGATCACCTACCCCAAATTGTACATGCTTACAATTGTACAAGACATGAGTCAACAGGTTATTCTCCATTTTTCCTCTTATTAGATTAGATTAGATTAGATTCAACTTTATTGTCATTACACATGTATGAATACAAGGTAACGAAGCACAGTTTAGCATCCAATCAGAAGTGCAAAGGACAGCAGTGCAGTATATACAGTAATTAACAGTATGTGCAATTTAAGCAAATATATGCAAATATATGCAGCAGTGCAGAAAGTTAAAAGTACTGTTATGTGCAAATAATGTGCAATAAGTTAGATGTAGTTATGTAGTTATGCAGTTATGTACAGGTGAGGATGGTAAAAGATGATTGTAAAAGAGTCAGCGGGGAACTAAGTTCAATAACGTGACAGCTGTTGGAAAGAAACTGTTCCTAAACCTGCTGGTTCTAGTCCGAAGGCTTCTGAAACGTCTTCTGAAGGGGAGAAGCTGGAACAGTCCATGACCAGGATGGTTGGAGTCCCTAAGAATGCTGCGTGCCCGGCGCAGACATCTTTTCCTGTAGACGTCCTCTATACCTGGAAGTGGAGTCCCTGTGATGCGTTGGGCAGTTTTCACCACCCGCTGCAGCGCCTTGCGGTCAGCTACAGAGCAGCTCCCATACCAGAGTGTGATACAGTTGGTCAGGGTGCTCTCTATCACGCAGCGGTAGAAGTTGCCCAGGATGTCAGTTGACAGATGGTTCTTCTTCAATGTCCTCAAGAAGAAGAGGCGCTGATGGGCCTTCTTGATCAGGCTGGTGGTGTTAACTGACCAGGACAGGTCCTCCGAGATGTGGGTCCCCAGGAATTTGAAGCTGGGGACACATTCGACAGCTATGCCATTGATATGGATGGGGTCATGTGTCTCTTCCCTCTCCTTCCTGTAGTCCACTATGAGCTCCTTGGTTTTGCTGGTGTTAAGGAGCAGGTTATTGTCAGCGCACCAAGTAGCCAAGTGCTCAACCTCTTCCCTGTAATCTGACTCGTCGTTGTCCCTGATGAGTCCAATCACCGTGGTGTCATCTGCGAACTTTATGATGGAATTGGATCCATACATAGGCCTGCAGTCATGGGTGTAGAGGGAGTAGAGGAATGGGCTGAGCACACAGCCCTGTGGTACACCAGTGTTGAGTGTGATGACGGAAGAACGGTTGGGGCCTGACCTAACATGCTGGGGTCTGTTGGTCAGAAAATCCATGATCCAGTTGCAGGTGGAGGTACTGATTCCCAGGTCCCCAAGTTTGGTGAGCAACTTGGAGGGGATAACTGTGTTGAATGCTGAGCTGAAGTCAATAAACAGCATTCTTGCGTAGGTGTTCTTGTCATCCAGGTGTGAGAGTACATAGTGCAGCGCTGTAGAAACCGCATCCTCTATACTCCTGTTGCTCCGGTAGGCGAACTGATGAGAGTCCAGTGTAGGGGGCAGGCCTTTTTTGAGCTGTGCCAAGACCAGTCGCTCAAAGCACTTCATGACTATGGGCATCAGTGCCACAGGGCGATAGTCATTTAGGCACGATGGTGTTGAATGTTTCGGCACTGGTACTATTGAAGTGGTCTTGAAGCACGCTGGTACCACGGCCTGGGCCAGGGACAGATTGAAGATGTCTGTGAAGACCCCTGCCAGCTGCTCAGCGCATGCCCTCAGCACACGCCCAGGAATGCCATCAGGGCCAGCAGCCTTACGTACGTTGACATGACTCAGTGCATTACGGACGTCGGTGTGGGTGAGTGTGAGGTGGTGGAGGTCATCAGAGGGTGGGAAATTGATGTTCTTTTCATTGTTGTCCTTGTCAAAACGAGCATAGAAGTTATTTAGCTCATTAAGAAAGGGCACAGTCATGGCTATAGGTATGGAGTTGCTGGGCTTATAATCAGAGATAGCTTGAATGCCCTGCCACATACGTCGGGGGTCAGAGTCCCCAAAATGTTCCTCCACCTTCAGCTTGTAGCTGTGCTTGGCCTTCTTGATGCCCCTCTTCAGATCTGCCCTGGATGAACTGTAGGCCTGTGCATCACCAGATCTAAAGGCATTGTTACATGCTTTTAGCAGAAGTCGCACTTCTCTGTTCATCCACGGCTTCTGATTTGGGTACGTGGTGATCTGTCTTTCCGTGGTGACACTGTCAATAGTGGTGTTGATATGGTCCAGGACTGAGTGGGTGTAAGAGTTGATGTTTATGTGGGAGCCACAGGTAGCCTGAGAGGTGAACATACTCCAGTCTGTGTTCCTAAACTTCTCCTGGAGTACAGAGTCAACCCCCTCTGGCCACACTTTGATGGTCCTCACTGATGGCTTCACCCAGTTGATGAGCGGTACATACTTGGGGGTAAGGAACAAGGATAAATGATCAGACTGACCTAGGTGGGGGAGGGGAGTTGCTGTGTAGGCTCCCACAATATTGGTGTAAACATGGTCCAATGTTTTGTCCCCTCTTGTGTGACAGGAGACATGCTGGTAGAATTTAGGAAGCACTGTCTTGAGGTTAGAGTGGTTAAAATCACCCGCCACAATAAATGTTGCCTCTGGGTGTGCAGTTTGTTGTTTGCTAATAGCTGCATGCAGTTCTTTCATAGCAAGCTTAGCATTAGCATCCGGAGAAATGTAAGCGGCTGTTATGATGGTACAAGTGAACTCGTGTGGCAGATAGAAAGGTCTACATTTAACCATGAGAAACTCCAGGTTAGCTGAGCAGTGTCTCTCAACAGTGACAGAGTTCGTGCACCAATCCTTGTTAATATAAATGCACAATCCCCCCCCTCTTGTCTTACCGGAGTCAACTGCTGCTCTGTCTGCCCGGAGCGTGTGTAGGCCGGCTAGCTCGATAGCATTGTCGGGTATTCCACTGTGAAGCCATGTTTTCTTATATGGCAGAGTCCCAAGGTTGCCTGTAGATCTACTATTGAACCAGACAAAAGACACTGACACACACAGCCATCAAACCTACGCTAAAAAATGGGCTGATAGGATGCGTGTTGCTTACAAAATCGCTGCAGAAAACAGTCAAAAGTCTTCAGATAAAGGCAAAAAGCAGTACGACAAATGCTTAAAAGGTGTCACACTCCAACCAGGCGACAGGGTGTTGGTCAGAAATCTCTCTGAAAGAGGAGGCCCAGGGAAACTGCGCGCTTACTGGGAGTCAGCAGTACATCGCGTAGTTGAGAGAGTGGGAGATGGACCAGTCTATAAAGTACAAGCAGAGAGAGGCAGCCAAGTGATGCGAGTGTTACACAGAAACCTGCTGTTGCCTGTAAATGACTTGCCTTTAGAAGAAGAACTGCCTGCAAAAGAAAAGACAAAACAGAAACGGAAGAAGAGGACAGAGACAAATCCTAACAGTGACAACACAGACAATGACAGCTCGGAGGAAGGAGAGGAAAATACTTACCGCTACAACCTCCGTAGCCAAATCCCATATTACAGACCCGTAAATCCTCAGCAAAATGCCTCAAATCTCCCAGACCAAAACACTCAGCAACCAGTACCTGTCATGCCAGAGCAAAATCCTCAAAATCAGAAAAGGCTTCGAGCGACAGCTAGAGAGTTCTGCCCACCAGTAAGGCAGGAACCGGTCCCCGTTCAGCGGGATGCTGAGGAGCAAATGGATGGACCAGCTTTGCTGCAGGAAGAACGTCAAGGACAAGTGGAGGTGATGGATGGAGAACAGGAGGAACTGAGAAGGTCACAGCGGAGAGCAAGGCCAGTAGAGAGACTGACCTACGATGTCCTGGGACAGCCATCGTGCCAGCCTTGGACTGCAGACGTAAGACCTGTCCTACTCCCTACCCCTGTGCCGCTAACTCAAAACTACATGCCATTCCACTACCTCACCCAACCTCAGTCCCATGGTTATAATTGGTACACTCTCATGCATTAAGTCACCCTAGAACATGAAATGTCGGGAGACATTTATTTGAAGTGGGGGAGCGTGTAGAGGGTTGGAAATAGTTAATAGTTATGTAAGAGGTGAAAAAGACATTTGGATAAGAAAATTTAAAAAAACAGGCACCCCTACAATTTTATGTTATTCCTTAATTCTTTATTTTTCTACAATGCATTTGTAATCCACCTGGTTCCATTATAACTCATGTGAGTTGAGTGCAGTTCCATACGCCGACCAATAGATGGCGCATGTCGCATAGTGATAGAGAGTAGACTCATGCACTGGAGTACGAAGAATAAACTCCTTGTGTGAAATAACGAAACGTGTTCTGCCGATTCTCTATCACAGGTTGGAGAGTTAACTTCCACATGCACGTTTCCTCCTCCTGGGCCGCTACCTAGGGGAGCAACATTAGCTCGAGATTAGATTATTGTAATTCTTTATTATCAGGCTGTCCTAAAACATCTTTAAAAAGTCTTCAGCTGATCCAAAATGCTGCAGCAAGAGTTTTAACAGGTACTAGAAAGAGAGATCATATCTCTCCGGTTCTGGCCTCCCTTCATTGGCTTCCCATAGAGTTTAGAATTAAGTTTAAAATCCTTCTTCTTACTTACAAAGCTCTAAACAATCAGGCTCCTTTTTATTTAAAAGATCTGATACTACCGTATTATCCTAGCAGAGCACTACGCTCCCAAAATGCAGGATTACTTGTAATACCTAGAATCTCCAAAAGTACAATGGGAGGCAGAGCCTTCAGTTATCAAGCTCCTCTCCTGTGGAATCAGCTGCCAATCTGGATTCGGGAGTCAGACTCGATCTCTGTTTTTAAGAATAGGGCTAAAACCTACCTTTTTGATATAGCCTACAATTAGGGAGGGATCATGTGTTTCTGAACCCTCCCTTAGTTATGCTGCTAATAGGTTTAGTGAGCTGGGGGACCTCCAGTAATGCACTGGGCCTCACTCCTTTCCTCACTCTCTATGAAATATTTTTTTTTGCTGGTCATTAACATCTGTTTGTTCTCTCCCATAGATTGAGTCCCCTTCGTGCTGTTTGCTCTCTACATGTCTGTTCTTTTCTTCTTCTCTATCCCCTCACCCCCCAGCCAGTCGCAGCAGATGACTGCCCCTCCCTGAGCCTGGTTCTGCTGGAGGTTTCTTCCTGTTAAAAGGGAGTTTTTCCTCTCCACCGTCGCCAAGTGCTTGCTCACAGGGGATCGCCTGATTGCTGGGGTCTTTCTGCAACTGTGGGGGTTCCCCCCTACAGTTGATAGTGCTATGAGATGACTGTTGTTGTGAAATGGCGCTATATAAATAAAGTTGAATTGAATTGAATTGAATTGAATCAGTTTGTATGCGGACGACGGGATATTATACTTAGACAATTCAGAAAAATCAATTTCCCCTCTCCTGGACCTGATTATTTCTTTCGGTAGACTGTCAGATTACACTATAAACTGGTCCAAGAGTGAATTTATGCCTCTTCCAGATGTTTTTTCACCAGGTTTTCTGAAAAATGCACCTTTTAGAATAGTTAATGATCATAATAAATACCTTGGCTTAATTATACCTAAAAATCCTAAATTGATATTTGCATTAAATTTTGGTGAGTTTATTGCAGACCTTAAGCGGCATGTAGACAATTGGAAAATCCTACCTTTGTCTATGACTGGTCGAATAAACTCAATCAAGATGGTCTCTCTCCCTAGATTTCTTTATCTCTGTCAAAACCTTCCTATATTTCTCACATCAGCATTTTTCAAGGAATTGGATACAATTATCTTATCTTATGTTTGGAACTATAAAAATCATCGGATTTCTAAATCCCATTTGCAAAAGCCTAAATTGGAAGGTGGGCTGGGCCTGCCATCGTTCAAACATTATTACTGGGCCGCCAATGTCAGATCACTAATGTTTTGGTCACATGATGCCGTGGATAAGGTGGCATTTGAGGCCCCCTTGTGGTTGCACATGGAATCTGACTCTGTCACTAACTTCTTTGCCCGCCCTGCTGTTCAATAAATTGGATGACTTGAAAATTCTGAAATGTTTAAGCTTTACAATAAGAAATTCGGTTAAAATTTTAAATCAGGTACGGGCATTTTTGCATTTACCAGAGACCTCAGCAGATACACCAATTTGCTATAACCATTCATTTTTACCCCCATGGTCAGATAAAACTTTCCACGTCTGGAGGGAGAGGGGTTTGGTATACATTGGGGACTTGTATATTAAGGGGAGTTTAGCGTCATTTAATTTGCTTAGAGAAAAATTTGGTCTTCCTCATTCACATTTTTTTCGATATCTACAAATCAGACATTATGTTCAATCCATAGTTAGTGAATCTGGTGCAGCTCCGGGAAAACATGTCTTCTTTGATCTTATTAAGAACCCCCCTCGCTCCAGGCACCTAGTCTCTAAATTTGTGAATATGTTTGACAGTGTTTTCACTGCCTCTTCCGAGACCATCAGGACAGCTTGGGAGGATGAGTTGGGAATTGAATTATCTGGAGGCATTTGGGACAGAAGTCTGTCAGCAGTTAAGGATTGCTTGGTCAATAGTAGACACCAGCTGATACAATATAAAGTGGTTCACTGCCTTCATTACTCAAAGCACCGACTGCATAAGATTTATTCTTCTATTTCATCACTGTGTGACAGATGTCAAATGTCAGTGGGTACATTGTCCCATGCAAATATTAAAAGTCCTGAAAAGTCCACTTTGATTGACTTAATTTTAACAAATGCTCCACATAAATTTTCATCTGTGGGTGTTTTCTTCAATCATTTGAGTGATCATTGTGTTGTTGCAGTGTGCAGAGATACAAAAATCCCCAAATGTAAACCGCGCATTATTTTCAAGCGGAATTTAAAGAAATTTAATGAACAAGCTTATCATCATGATTTGCCCTTGGTTAATTGGGAACATATAGGCCTGTTGCCAGACGTTGAGTTAGCGTGGACTTTCTTTAAAGAAAACTTTGAGAAAATTGTAAATAAACATGCTCCTAGAGGGAAATTCAGAGTAAAGGGGCATGAAAACCCCTGGTTCTCTCCAGAACTGTCTGATGCCATTTATCAGCGTAATGTGGCTTGGGCCAAAGCCAGGAAAACTGATACTGCCAGTGATTGGTCCATTTTTAGACAACTGAGAAATAAATGCACTTTTTTTATTAAAAAGGCTAAATCTGAATATTATTTATCTGTCATAACTGAGAGTCTTAATAATCCACAGAAATTTTGGAAAGTGATCAAAGGTTTATCTGTGAACAAAAGCTCTCAGGTTCTTCCTACTTTTGTTTTAAATGGCTCAGTCCCAGTTTATGATAGAACTGAGGTTTTAAATTGCTTCCATAAGCAGTTTGTGTCATCTGGTTTTCTGTTTAACTCTACAGGAGCTACATCTGTGCCTCACTGTACTAATTCCCAAATGTTTTTTGGAGAACCTTTTAGACTTGTACCTTTTACTGTACAGCAAGTTCATAAGGCTCTCAAAACTTTGAATCACAGAAAACCTCCTGGACCAGACTTGATAGAGCCTTACTTTTTAAAAATGGCTGCCGATTTTATTGCACAGCCTCTTACAGTACTTTTTAATTTATCAATTGAAAACAAAGAGATTCCTGTAGTATGGAAGTCAGCTTTTGTGGTTCCTCTCTTAAAAGGAGGTGACCCAGCAGTTTTAACTAACTACAGACCAATATCAAATTTGTGTGTCTTGTCCAAGATTCTTGAATCTCTCGTGTGTGATCAACTTAAAGAGTTTTTATACTCAAATGAACTTCTTTCAAAACTGCAATCGGGCTTTAGAAAAAAGCACAGCACTATTACTGCTGCTACAAAAGTGGTCAATGATATACTTGTTGCTCTTGATAAAAAGCAGCACTGTGCTGCACTTTTCATTGATCTGTCAAAGGCTTTTGACACTGTGGACCACACAGTTTTAAAGCAAAGACTCATCAGTTTTGGACTGTCGGAGCATGTAGTCTCCTGGTTCGCAAATTATTTGAGTGACAGGACCCAATGCATTAAATATGATGGTTTGTGTTCTGAAATTGTTAGTTTCCACAAGGGGGTACCACAGGGTTCTGTATTAGGACCCCTCCTATTCATTATGTACATTAATGATTTAGGAGAAAATGTGTCTGATGCTAGTTTGCATTTTTATGGTGATGACACAATTATTTACTGCTTTGGCTCTTCCCCTGCTAATGCTGTTGCTTCTCTGCAGAAAGCTTTTAATGTGGTGCAGCACACACTTCTGCAGCTAAAACTAGTCCTTAATGCTGACAAAACTAAATTGATGTGGTTTTCAAATTTTAGGAAGAGTCCACAAATTTTTCCCACAGTGTCCACTTTTGAGGGAAATGAAATTGAGGTGGTTCACTCGTACAAGTATCTTGGTATCTTGCTTGATGACGCTCTGACTTTTAAGCCCCATGTTGAAAATCTTGTGAAGAAACTTAAACTGAAACTGGGTTTTTTATTTCGAAATAAATGTTTTTCTTTTGAGGTTAAAAAGCGTCTTGTTACTGCAACTTTTTTTTAATCTATTTTAGATTATGGAGACCTCTTGTATATGAACGCTTCAGCTCAGTGTCTGAGTAAGATTGACTCTGTATATCATGCTGTTTTGAGGTTTGTTACAAACTGTAGGGCCTTGACCCATCACTGTGAACTGTATTCTAGAGTGGGATGGCCCTTTTTGTCCACCAGGAGGTTGACTCACTGGTACATTTTTATTTACAAGGCCATGCTTGGACTGTTGCCCCCTTACATTTGTAATTTGATCACACTGAGAAGTGTTGATTCTTATGGTTTGCGTTCTAATGATCATTTGTTGCTTTCTGTTCCATTTGCCCGTACTGAGCTGGGAAAAAGTGCTTTCATGTTCTCAGCCCCCTCTACATGAAACATGTTGCAAAAAGACTGGAAACTAATGGAACTTGTTTCATTGAACGACTTTAAATCCAGATTGAGAACACTTGAGACGGCCTCACTAATTTGTAACTGTTTTATATGATTTGTATGTCATTGTAAGTGTACTTGTGATTTTTTTGCTGCCTCTTGGCCAGGACTCCCTTGAAAAAGAGGTTTTTAATCTCAACGGGATTTTTTCCTGGTTAAATAAAGGTAAAATAAATAATAAATAAATGCTTTTTGGTTCTGTCCCTTGCTTTTTGACTTATGGTCGAGAGTGTTTGATTGGTATTCTACGGCTTATCAAATCACTCTTCCCCTGGATGCAATTCTCGCTATCTTTGGCTGTTCTCAACTTACTCAACGTTTTTGCAAATCTATACAACAGTCATTGATGTTGGGCATGACTGTTGCCAAGAGACTTATTTTGAAGGAGTGGAAAGCCACTTCCTCTCCATCTTTTCGTCAGTGGTTGATGGACATGATGAATGTTATACAGATGGAAAGACTCAGGTATAATTCTTTGATATTTGGGGTCCCTTTATCACTCACTTTGATAATTGCAAGGCCTAAAGGTTTGAGTTAAGTCAATGTTAATGAATGGGCACCTATGGCCACCTGGTGACACAACAGTGTGACATTGGCAGATTTACTATATATACATGTAATTTATATATATACACTACCGTTCAAAAGTTTGGGGTCACCCAGACAATTATTTTGTGTTTTCCATGAAAAGTCACATTTACCACCATGAGTTGTAAAATGAATAGAAAATATAGTCAAGACATTGACAAGGTTAGAAATAATGATTTGTATTTGAAAAAATTTTTTCCTTCAAACTTTGCTTTCGTCAAATCAGAATCAGAATCAGAATCAGAATCAGCTTTATTGGCCAAGTATGCACAACACATACAAGGAATTTGACTTTGGCTAAAAAAAGAATCCTCCATTTGCAGCAATTACAGCATTGCAGACCTAACATGATTGCACAAGGGTTTTCTAATCATCCATTAGCCTTCTGACACAATGAGTAAACACATTGTACCATTAGAACACTGGAGTGATAGTTGCTGGAAATGGGCCTCTATACACCTATCTAGATATTGCACCAAAAACCAGACATTTGCAGCTAGAATAGTCATTTACCACATTAGCAATGTATAGAGTGTATTTCTGATTAGTTTAAAGTTATCTTCATTAAAAAAAGTGTTTTTCTTTCAAAAATAAGGAAATTTCTAAGTGACCCCAAACTTTTGAACGGTAGTGTATATGTGTGTGTGTGTGTGTGTGTGTGTGTGTGTGTGTGTGTGTGTGTGTAATTTTTTTTTCTGTTACTGGTTTTATGTGTCTGTTTATGTTTTTGTATGTTTGTGTGTTTATACATGAGCCTATTAAAATGTGTCAATAAAAAATATTATGGAAAAAAAAGTGTTCCTTTAATTTTTTTGAGCAGTGTATATTTCTACAGTACATGTATCTGGTAAATGATCGTCACTTCCTTGTGGGGATGATCGTCACTTCCTTGTGGTAACGTATCGTCACTTCCTGTTTTGCTGTCTGCCTGTGTGGTTTGCTCTCCAGCTCTCGAGCCACTAGCTATGGCTACTAGTTCTCTTTCCTCTCCTCCTCTGGTGTGCTCTCTCTGTCAGATGTTTAGCTACACCTCTGCCTCTTTTAGTGATAACGGTAAATGTAATAAATGTTGTCTTTTTGAGGCGCTCGAGGCGAGGTTGTCTGATTTGGAATCCCGGCTCCGCTGCATTGAAACACCGTCTGCGCCAGTTAATCTCGACGGACGCCCATTAGCTGCAGCGGAGCTAGCTAGCTTAGGTCCCCCTGTCACCGGTTCCCCGGCTCTCCTCTGCAGCGAGGAGACTGGGTGGGTGACGGTGAGAAGGAAGCCTAGTCGCAAAGCCCCGGTTCACCACCAACCTGTTCACGTTTCTAATCGTTTTTCCCCGCTCAGCGACACACCCGCTGAGGAAAAAACTCTGATCATTGGCGACTCTGTAGTCAGAAACGTGAACCTAGAGACTCCAGCAGCCATAGTCACATGCATTCCTGGGGCCAGAGCAGGCGACATCGAGTCAAATTTGAAAATGCTGGCTAAAAGTAACTGTAAATATTCCACAATTGTTATTCACGCCGGCATTAATGACATCCGTCTTCGGCAGTCGGAAGTCACGAAACTTAATATAGAATCGGTGTGTGACTTTGCAAAAACGATGTCTGCCACTGTAGTATTCTCTGGGCCCCTCCCCAATCTGACCAGTGATGACATGTTTAGTCGCTCGTCATCCTTGAACCGCTGGCTGTCTGTGTGGTGTCCTAAAAATGACGTGGGCTACATTGACAATTGGAGCTCTTTTTGGGGAAAACCTGGTCTTATGAGACGAGACAGCATTCATCCCACTTTGGATGGTGCTTCTCATTTATCTAACAATCTGGCATCTTTTTTATCCAAATTTCCAAAACCGTGACTACTCAGAGTTGGGACCAGGAAGCAGAGTCGCAGTCTTACACGCCTCTCTGCAGCTACTCTTCATCCGCCACCCCTCAGCTTAGCCCCTGTCTTCCCCATCAGAGAATCGTTGTCTGCTCCCTCCAAAGTAAATAAAAATATAATGTATAAGCATCCCAAAGTGATAAAGCAAAATATTGGTAAAACTCAAATTAAACATAAAGCCTCTAAATTGAATGATTTGGCCTCTGTTCCTCCTCATAATTTAAAAATTAAATGTGGTTTATTAAATATTAGGTCTCTAACTCCCAAGTCTCTGTTAGTCCATGATCTGTTAATTGATCATCAGATTGATTTAATTTCCCTTACAGAGACTTGGTTAGGACAAGAGGATTATGTTGGTTTAAATGAATCAACTCCCTCTGGTTATTTAAACTGTCAAAATCCCAGAAGTTCTGGTCGTGGAGGAGGAGTAGCAATAATTTACCATTCCAAATTACTAGTTAATGTAAAGCAAAAAACATGTTATAATTCCTTTGAGGGCCTGGTCCTCAGTGTTGGGCACTTTAGCAATTCCAGGTTAAACCCAATTTTTATTTGCCATAGTTTATCGTCCCCCATCAACCTATTCAGAATTTTTATCCGAATTTGCTGATTTCTTAGCTGATTTAGTGCTGAAATCTGATAGAATAATTATAGTAGGGGACTTTAATATACATGTGGATGTAGATAGTGACTGCCTTAATGTGGCATTTAATTCAATATTAGACTCGATTGGGTTTTCTCAGAAAGTAGGAAATTCTACTCATTACCTCCACCATACATTGGACCTTGTTCTGACATATGGCATAGAAATAGAAAATCTTGTAGTGTCTCCTCATAACCCTGTACTGTCAGACCATTGTCTGTTAACCTTTGATTTTACTATTTCTGACTATTTGGCTCCTAAAGAAAAATATCACAGTAGATGCCTCTCAGATGATGCTGTTTCCAAATTTATGCAGATTGTTTCCTCTATGCCATGTGTCAACACAACGGAAATAAGCTATAGACAGCTTGCTCCTTCTGTAATTGATAACATGGTGGATAGTGTTTCAGCTTCTCTGCATCAGGCTCTAGACTTGGTGGCCCCCTTAAAAAAGAAAAAATCTAATCAGAGATTTTTAACTCCTTGGTTCAACACAGAAACTCGTAGCTTAAAACAGAAGACTCGTCAATTAGAAAGAAAATGGCGCTCTACTAATTTAGATGAAATCTATTTAGCTTGGAGAAATCATCTTTTAATTTATAAAAAATCTCTTAGAAAAGCTAGAACGAGTTATTACTCTGCATTAATAGAAGAGAACAAGAATAATCCCAGGTTTCTTTTCAGTACTGTAGCCAAGTTGACAAAGAGTCAGGACTCTGTCAATCCTAGCATCCCCTTAGAGCTTACTAGTCAGGACTTTATGAACTTTTTCAATAATAAAATTTCATCCATCAGAGATAAAATCAATCAGATTCTTCCCACAGTTAACTTAAATACTGTAACTACTACAACTCCTTCTATTGATGTCTGTTTTGATGAGTTTACTCCAATCGACCTTTGTGAGTTAGACAAAATAGTTTCCTCATCCAAACCTTCAACTTGTCTTTTAGACCCTATTCCTACCAGGTTATTTAAAGAAGTCTTCCCACTTATTGGTAGCTTTATTCTTCATATAATCAATTCTTCATTAACTTTAGGCCATGTACCGCAGGCTTTTAAAACGGCTGTAATTAAACCCTTACTCAAAAAGCCAACGCTAGATCCAGGAGCTTTAGCTAACTATAGACCAATCTCTAATCTCCCTTTCATTTCAAAAATCTTAGAAAGAGTTGTTGCTACGCAATTATTTGACCACCTGCAGGGAAATGGTTTATTTGAGGAGTTTCAATCTGGGTTTAGAATCCATCATAGCACTGAAACAGCCTTAGCGAAGGTCACTAACGACCTCCTCATTGCATCTGATAATGGACTAGTTTTCTGTACTTGTCCTTTTAGATCTTAGTGCAGCTTTTGATACTATTGATCATAATATTCTACTTGATAGATTAGAACACTATGTTGGAACTTAATGGAACTTCGTTGCAGTGTTTAGATCTTATTTATCGATAGGTTCCAGTTTTGTTCATGTAAATGATGAGTTTTCTCTCAGCTCAAAGCTTAGTCATGGGAGTTCCACAGGGATCTGTGCTTGGGCCCTACTCTTTTAGTTTATATATGCTCCGTTAGGCAACATATAGAGAAAGCACTGTATACATTTTCACTGTTATGCAGATGACACACAATTATACCTGTCAATGAAGCCAGATGATACTAATCAATTAGCCAAGTTAGAAGCCTGTCTTAAGGAAATCAAAGTTTGGATGACTTTGATTTCCTGCTATTAAATTCAGATAAGACTGAAGTCATTCTTGTTGGTCCAAAAAAACCTTAGAAATTCCTTTCCAAATCAAACTTTCAGTTTGGATGCAGTTACTCTTTCTCTTAATAGCTCTGTGAGGAACCTGGAGTTATTTTTGATCAGGATTTGTCCTTCAATTCACATATTAAATTTGTTTCTAAGACTGCCTTCTATCATTTGCGTAATATTGCCAAGATTAGGAGCATCTTGTCTCAGAGTGATGCTGAGAAGCTGATCCACGCTTTGTTAGCTCGAGATAGATTATTGTAATTCTTTATTATCAGGCTGTCCTAAAACATCTTAAAAAGTCTTCAGCTGATCCAAAATGCTGCAGCAAGAGTTTTAACAGGTACTAGAAAGAGAGATCATATTCTCTCCGGTTCTGGCCTCACCTTCATTGGCTTCCCATAGAGTTTAGAATTAAGTGTAAAATCCTTCTTCTTACTTACAAAGCTCTAAACAATCAGGCTCCTTTTTATTTAAAAGATCTGATACTACCGTATCATCCTAACAGAGCACTACGCTCCCAAAATGCAGGTTTACTTGTAATACCTAGAATCTCCAAAAGTACAATGGGAGGCAGAGCCTTCAGTTATCAAGCTCCTCTCCTGTGGAATCAGCTGCCAATCTGGATTCGGGAGTCAGACTCGATCTCTGTTTTTAAGAATAGGGCTAAAACCTACCTTTTTGATATAGCCTACATTAGGGAGGGATCATGTGTTTCTGAACCCTCCCTTAGTTATGCTGCTAATAGGTTTAGTCAGCCGGGGGACCTCCAGTAATGCACTGGGCCTCACTCCTTTCCTCACTCTCTATGAAATATTTTTTTTTTGCTGGTCATTAACATTTGTTTGTTCTCTCCCATAGATTGAGTCCCCTTCGTGCTGTTTGCTCTCTACATGTCTGTTCTTTTCTTCTTCTCTGTCCCCTCACCCCCCAGCCAGTCGCAGCAGATGACTGCCCCTCCCTGAGCCTGGTTCTGCTGGAGGTTTCTTCCTGTTAAAAGGGAGTTTTTCCTCTCCACACCGGCGCCAAGTGCTTGCTCACAGGGGATCGCCTGATTGCTGGGGTCTTTCTGCAACTGTGGGGGTCCCCCCTACAGTTGATAGTGCTATGAGATGACTGTTGTTGTGAAATGGCGCTATATAAATAAAGTTGAATTGAATTGAATTTGAATTAAATCAAGTATTTTCCATGTAACCTTGTGACTGCATTATTTTAATTGCTTTTAATCCTTGATCAAGTTTGTTTTGGCCTAAAATGCATCATAATTGTCAAATATATCTTATTATACCTAACTCAGTACTGTTTACTTTTGAATATATATTTTGTGGCTAATATAGTTAATAACCTGGCGATCAAGTTGTGTCAGCTGTGTGGGGAGCGTGAAATAACGAAGCTGAATTGGTTCTTAATTCAGGTTTTATTCAAGCACTTCATCCCCAGCTTTCTCTCAAGAACAAAAGAGGAAGAGCTGCATCAGACCTTCACATTTATACCTCTCACACAAAGGGAGAATCACATATCCCTGTCAAAACCCCGTATTGACATTAACTCCCCCTCCAGTCTTTCAGTCCTCCACCTGTCTCCCAGGAGGTCGGGAAGTCCTTTCAGCCCCTTGCCGCCGTACCTCCGTCCTCTTGCTGTTAACCGCAGGTGGTCCAGACATATTGTTCCATTCAGGACGTGAAGTCAATCCACACATGCAATCTCCAGCATCCCCTTAATGCTTAAGCATATGTAGGCAAAAATACATGGGCTACATAACCCCCCCAAACGTCGGAGAATGGACAATATATTAAAATTAAGAGAACGTTAATATCAACAGCATAGTCTATACCACATGACCACATTAAAAATCAGTGATAACATCAATAGTATAGTCTATACCACATGATCACATCAAACATCAAACACCAAACAGTCAGTCTGTACGCCGTCTGGGCTTCAACACTCTTCCGAATCTGCTGTAAGCAGGTCTCGGCGTCCCTGCGGCGCCGTCCTGCAAAGAATCTGCTGACTGAGGAAGAGAGTGGTTATTTGATCCCTGCGGGGGCTCTGGGACGCGTTCCCTGGGGGGTCTGCCACGTCGAGGTGCCCTCGCCACCCGTACAGACTCATCGTTCATCACAAAAGCAGGCTTTAGTCTGTCAATACTGACTGTCTCTTTTCTGTCTCCCAAATCTAGCACAAAATGCTTATCACCTGTCTCCAGCACCCTATATGGCCCATCATATGGCGGTCGGAGGGTTGGTCTTAGAGCCTCGTGCCTGACAAAAACGAACTCAGCATTTTTTAAAGCTTTGGGAACAAAAACATGCGGAAAAGTGTGATGAACGGGGCCCGGGAGCATGTCCGCTCCCGTGCCGATCGGTGGTTCAAGAGCCGGGAGGCGTCCCGGTTCCGGATGCTCTGGTAGAAACTCACCGGGCAGCCTGAGAGGTTGAGCAAAAACTAACTCCGCTGGGGAGGCATTTAAATCCTCCTTAGGCGCAGAACGCAACCCTAACAAAACCCATGGTAGTTTGTTTACCCAATCTGCATCCGTAAGCGATGCTCTGAGGGCTGCCTTCAAAGACCTATGAAAACGCTTGCACAAACCGTTAGCCTGAGGGTGATAAGCGGTAGTGCGGTGAATTTTCGCTCCTAAGCTGCTGGCCATCACTGACCACAGCTCAGAGACAAATTGAGGCCCTCTGTCGGACGTAATATCCGACGGGACCCCGAAACGCGCTACCCAGGCTGTCAAAAAAACGCGAGCCACCTCTGCAGCCGTGGTCGATGTCAGTGGGACCACTTCCGGCCAGCGTGTGGTTCGGTCCACCATTGTCAAAAGATGCGTGAACCCCTGCGACGATGGTAGGGGGCCCACAAGGTCGACGTGCACATGATCGAATCTTTTGGCCGGAATGTGGAATGATTCTAAAGGGGCTCTTGTGTGCTTATGAATTTTGGCCCGCTGACAAGCCATGCAGGTCCTCGCCCACTCTTTCAGGTGCTTGCGCAGGCTCGGCCAAACAAACTTCTCCACTACCATTTTCACAGAAGCGCGCACCCCTGGGTGTGCCAGGGAGTGAACCGAGTCAAAAACGCGGTGGCGCCATGCGGCCGGAACTACCGGGCGTGGCCGCCCGGTTGACACATCACAGATTAGGGGGGGCATACCAGTTTGCAAACACCTGTTCTCCAGCCTTAACCCTGTTGGTCCAGACTGGAGCACGCCCACATCCGCATCTCTGCCCTGCTCCGCTGCCATGGCTGCGTAATCTATCCCCACGTGAATTGGGGCCGCGTGCGCTTCCGCGCTGCTATTTTGCTTTGCGGCTGCTGCAGTATAATCTGCCTCTGCGCGCGCCGGTGCTGTGGCCGCGCGAGAGAGGCAGTCTGCTACTATGTTGAGTTTACCCGCTACGTGCTGAATATCAGTGGTAAATTCCGAAATTTCGGCCAGCTGCCTCTGCTGCCGGCCCGACCACGGATCTGAAATTTTGGACATCGCGAAAGTGAGCGGCTTATGGTCAACAAAAGCGGTGAAACGCTGACCTTCCAGCCAGAACTGGAAATGGCGGATGGCCAAATGGAGCGCTAACAGCTCCCTGTCAAACGTGCTGTATTTCCGCTCAGCTTCGCTCAAGGATTTGCTGAAGAATGCTAGCGGCTGCCAAACACCGGCAAAGTGCTGCTCTATAACTGCCCCTATGGCCAAATCTGATGTGTCGGTAGTTAGCGCGATGCGGGCCGATGGGTCCGGATGAATTAGAAGCGTGGCTTCAGCCAAGGCTTTTTTTACCTCCGTGAACGTGCGTTCCCGCTCTGGAGACCACTCGATTGTATTGGAGGGTTTTTGCTTTCTGAGCGCGGCGTATAATGGCTGCATGAGCTGCGCTGCGTGGGGTAGGAAACGGTTATAAAAATTTACCATTCCTAAAAATTCCTGCAATGATTTGACCGTTTGTGGTCGGGGAAAATCTGCTACTGCGCGCACCTTATCCGGCAGCGGAACTGCCCCTTCTGGGGACACGCGGTGACCCAAAAAATCGATCTGCGCAACGCCAAACTGGCACTTGGCTGGATTAATTATTAAGCCGTGCTCTCCCAACCTCCGAAAAACCGCAGTGAGGTGTTTTTCGTGTTCTTCCTCTGAAGTGCTGGCGACCAAAATGTCGTCGAGGTAAACGAACACGAATGGAAGATCACGCAACACGGCATCCATCATGCGTTGGAATGTTTGTGCGGCGCCTTTAAAGCCAAACAGCATGTGCAAAAGCTCAAAAAGTCCAAAAGGGGTTATAACCGCCGTTTTAGGAATGTCCTCCGGCCGGACTGGAACCTGATGGTAGCTGCGAACCAGGTCTATTTTAGAAAAAATGCGCGCCCCCGCTAAATGCACCGAAAAATCCTGGATGTGTGGGATGGGGTAGCGATCGTGTGCCGTGGTGAGGCGGATGATAAAATAAAGGCAACGTTGAGAGTTTTAAGGAGAGTTTATTAAATCATACTGCCGTTACGAGCTCCGCTCCCGGCGCCGCGCATGCACGGCGCCGGGAGCGAGCCCAGCGGCTCTCGACAGAGGGACACAAAGTGGTGTGTCCAGCAGCAGTTGAAGAGAGAGTGAGAGAATGAGCATGGATTACAGTGCAGTATATATACCCAACTACAACAATACATAAAAGAGCATTCCCCAGCAGTTGGTATGATCAAAGAGATTGCAAAACAGGCATGAGACATTTGCATTTGAGAGACATACATCACAATAGGCAGATTGCTGGCCTCTGCTCCAGCTGCAGGACAAAGAGGTTACAAGGCACATCTACATATTGATCTCAGTCTCTAGGTCACAGTAAGGACAGGACGCATGAACACAATGCATGAAAGGCACATTAACATCACAGAAGTGAGCCAGAAGAAGCGGGGCTGCCTGTAGACATTAATACACACATTTCACTGTTCTGTTAATTGCTCTAGCCGAGCGCTGTGTCTGTCCAGTCTGTTGTGGGGGTTACACCAACCCGCCACAGTGGCGTTGTTTAGCCTGCGGTAATCGCCGCACGGTCTCCAGGAGCCGTCGGCTTTCGGGACCATATGCAGCGGCGAAGCCCATGGGCTTTTCGAACGGCGAATAATGCCCAGCCTCTCTAGGCTGGCGAACTCCTCGCGCGCCATGGAGAGTTTAGCAGCATCCAGGCGCCGAGCTTTCACGAAGACGGCGGGGGCAGTTGTAGTGATAAAATGCTCCACCCCGTGTTTTGCAACTGTTGCCGAGAATGTGGGAACCGTGAGTGCTGGAAACTGGGTGAGTATTGTGTTAAACTTACCACCTGATGTGGCAACGTTGGTCTGCACTGGTGGCGGGGACACTCGAGCTGCACAGGGAATAGAGTAAAAAGAGAGTGCATTTACCAGCCGCCTATTGGCAAGATCAACTAACAAACCATGTGAGCACAGAAAATCAGCACCTAACATGTTGAAACTCACCGCCGCTATGACAAAAGTCCATTCATAAGTGCGGCCATGCAAGGACAGAGACAAAGTCCTTTCCCCGTAGGTGTTGATGCTGATGCTCGAGCCGTTCGCCGCCGTTGCCCCGTTTCCACGGGGGCCAGCCACCCGGTCAGCATAGGTTGGGGTGATGAAACTCACTTGGGCTCCGGTGTCTATAAGGAACTGCCGCCCGGAGCTCGTATCTTTGATGTATAGCAGCTTATTTCTTTCACCGAGAGCCGAAGCTGCTAACAATTCTCGGTCCTGCCGTTTCCCGACTTCTTGAAGTTGCACGGTGGCACACACTTGTGCGCCCTCTCTGTGAACCGCCGATGATAAAAGCAGAGATCCTCTCCTCCGCTGCGTCGGGGCCGCGCCTCTGCCGCTGGGCCATCACCTCTGCCACGTCGGGGCCGCGCCGCTGCCATTGGTGGTAGGTTCGGCTCGGCTGTCTCCGGCTTGTTGCTGCCTCGGGTCGCTGCCGCGGTCGCCTGCTCACCGCAGGAGCTGAGGAGCCTCTGCGCCTCTTGGGCCAGGTCACGGAAATCCTGCTGGGTGTCACAACGCATGCTGGACAGCGTCCTCTCATATGCGTCGGGAGGTTAGTCAGGAAGATATACTTAAAGAGGAAATCGTCGTTGTCTGACCCCCTCAGCTGCAGCATGTCTTCCATCAGGGCGACTGGCCTGTGATCTCCTTGGTTGAGCATAGCCAGGAGCCTCCTAGCCCTCTCTTCGGGTGAGGGCGTGAAACACTTGGTGAGGGCAGCCTTCAATCTGCCGTATTTGTCTTCGGCGGGTGGCTGCTGTACCAAGCTCCGCACGCATCGAGCTGTGCAGTTGTCGAGTCTAGCGATGACGTGGTAGAACTTAGTGTCATCTGCCGTTATGCCTGCGAGCGTGAACTGTGCCTCCACCTGGAGGAACCACGAGTCTGGGTTGTCTTGCCAGAATTCCGGCAGTTTGACGGCGATGGCGCTCGCTAGGGCAGACTCCAATGAGTCCTGATCATGGAGAGCATTTCCAGGCATTCTCACATGTCATCACTGGTCACCAATGTGGGGAGCGTGAAATAACGAAGCTGAATTGGTTCTTAATTCAGGTTTTATTCAAGCACTTCATCCCCAGCCTTCTCTCAAGAACAAAAGAGGAAGAGCTGCATCAGACCTTCACATTTATACCTCTCACACAAAGGGAGAATCACATATCCCTGTCAAAACCCCCTATTGACATTAACTCCCCCTCCAGTCTCTCAGTCCTCCACCTGTCTCCCAGGAGGTCGGGAAGTCCTTTCAGCCCCTTGCTGCTGTACCTCCGTCCTCTTGCTGTTAACCGCAGGTGGTCCAGACATATTGTTCCATTCAGGACGTGAAGTCAATCCACACATGCAATCTCCAGCATCCCCTTAATGCTTAAGCATATGTAGGCAAAAATACATGGGCTACATAACCCCCCCAAACGTCGAAGAATGGACAATATATTAAAGTTAAGAGAACATGTTAATATCAACAGCACAGTCTATACCACATGACCACATCAAAAATCAGTGATAACATCAATAGCATAGTCTATACCACATGATCACATCAAACATCAAACATCAAACACCAAACAGTCAGTCTGTACGCCGTCTGGGCTTCAACACTCTTCCGAATCTGCTGTAAGCAGGTCTCAGCGTCCCTGCGGCGCCGTCCTGCAAAGAATCTGCTGACTGAGGAAGAGAGTGGTTATTTGATCCCTGCGGGGGCTCCGGGACGCATTCCCTGGGGAGTCTGCCACGTCGAGGTGCCCTCGCTACCCGTACAGACTCATCGTTCATCACAAGAGCAGGCTTTAGTCTGTCAATACTGACTGTCTCTTTTCTGTCTCCCAAATCTAGCACAAAATGCTTATCACTTGTCTCCAGCACCCTATATATACATGGGCTACAAGCTGATCATTTTTTGCCATGACACCACTTCAGACTCAGTGCTGCTGGAGCAGGTACAGTACATCCATGATGTCTCAACAGTCTCTCCATGATTTTCACACAGATCAGAGCAATTTGTTGCACAGGAAGCTAAACTTTTCTACAGACATTCTTAAGCTCTATAACCACTGATCGTTTGTGAAGCTGGGGTGACATCAGTGACAGGCTGTGCTGAACGCCAGACTGACCTTTTGAAGCAGTAATTTTCCCACAACAGAGCCATCTGAAACACACACACACAGCATACATATTTTAGTACCTAACAGCGATAACTTGCAGACATTACAGTGTAGTATGACGTACTTAAAGCAAACTAGCATTAGCAACCATTAGCTTACCGTCATATGTGATCTAGTTTGTATCCTCATGTCTTCGGCTCTCCCAGAGGCTGCAGTACTATTCCAGAGTGTTTCGTCTCGCTGCCTGTACCCTTGTCTGGTGGTCCTTTTTGGCATTTACGGTGACAAAAAGCCACAGACCAAGGAGTCGCCTTGTACAGCTGCAATGTTATGTTTTGCTTGGGTCGCGTGTTTTACGTCACGGGAGTGTGGCGCAGCCTTGCTGTTAAAGAAATCCCACCCACCCCAGGCGTACCCTGCTGTAATGGAAACACAAGCAAGCCGAGGCGAGTAGTGGCGTGTAGTGTAGAGTAAGGCCGACTGGGGCTAGTGGAAAAGGGCCAAATGTTTCCAGTTTTGATTTCATGTAAAATCAGTTTTCTACTAACTGTGATTGATGGGAGTGATCACTAGAGGAGCAGAGTTTTTACCTCCATCATTCAGACCAGGACTGAAGAATGGGAGGAGTTTGTGGTTGAAGGAGCAGCCAGTGAGGGAGTAGAACAGAGCTGCAGCATCTACATCATAAAAGGAGACCAGACCCTCCTCATAGTCCACAAATACCCCCACCTTCTCAGGACCAGACTGGGGATAGAGACGGACTGAAAACTTTTCACAGGCTATGTACTCATTTCCATTTCTCAACATTACACTCCAGTATCCATTCTGAGGAGTTTCTATGATTTTTTCCTTCCTGTTGATCGATTTTCTGACCACTCCAAAATCCCAACCAGTCTTTCCTTTAACCTGAACCTCAAAGTAAAATCTGCCTAAAGAGAAACTCTGATTTCCTAAAACAACGGCACACAGAGAAAATCTCTCTGGATTATCTGGTAGATTCTTCCTCTCATCATCTTTCACTTGTTTTCCATCATCAGACAGGATGAGATTAGGATGTGCAGAATCAGGATCCAGAGTCACATCCACTGCATACTGCTGGACCCTCTTCAGCTCAGCCCCCATCAGTTTCTTCTTCATCTGTTTTCTGATTGTCTCCTCAAGCTGAGCCACAGCTCTCACCACGGTCCCATCATATGATGATGGACAGACTCTGACCTCTGTCCAGTCCTTGATGGGTGGAGCAGCTTTAAGGGAGGAGAAACTTTGGAGAAGGTGGAGGTGGTCTTCAGACTTTAGTAGCTGCTCCACCTCAGAGCTCCTCTTCATCAGCTCAGAGATTTCCTGTTCCAGATCTTTGATGGAGTCTTCAACCTGTTTCTCTATTGTTTTCTATTTGTCTTCTACTGTGTCTCCTTGATGAGCTCGTTCAGGTGTCTCTCAACAGACTCCTTCAGAGCAGTCAAGACCTGAACACCTTCTGCTTTCTCTCTGTCTGCAGCATCTTTACTCCTCTGCACTGACTCTTTGATCTCTTCAATCTTCAGTCGCTTCTTTTGGATCATTTGCTGCATTTCAGCCTCTGTCTTCCCCAGCTCTGCCTTCTTTCCTTCACATTCTTCTCTCAGAAGAACAACATCATGGGTCTTGTGGTGTGAGTAGGTGCAGAGCATGCAAACACATGTCTGGTCGGTCTTACAGAACAGCTCCAGAGGTCTATCATGCTTCATACACATCCTACTTTCCAGGTTCTCCACAGGCTCCATCAGTAGATGTTTCTTCAGACGATTCACTGTCAGATGAGGCTCCAGGTGAGTCTCACAGTAGGAGATCAGACACACCAGGCAGGACTTCAAGGCCTTCAGTTTGGTTCCAGTGAAGATGTCACAGAGAACTTCTCCTGGTTTGGCAGCTTGTTGATCTGAGCTGCTGCTGCTGCTGGATTTCTGTTGAGATTCACGTCTGAACTGAGAAACCATCTCAGAGATGAAGGTGTTGATATGGAGTTCAGGCCTCATGTTGAATTTCTTTTTACACATGGCACACTGGCGGCTGTTACCAACATCCCAGTGCTGAGTGATGCAGTTTTTACAGAAGTTGAGTCCACATGGTATGGTGACTGGATCAGTGAAGACATCCAGACAGATGAAGCACAGGAAGTGATCTTCAGATCGCAGATTGGTGGCAGCAGACATGACTGAACTCTGAGGGAGAAACAAAATAATTTGATGTAGAATAAAAACATCAACTTAAGTTCTAGTATTGTTTTCCTCTCATATCCATCCTGTTCTTATCAAACATGTTTCTAATAATCAGGTCAGTGTATGTACAGTAATCCACATGAGATCAAAGATCACATTTAGACTTTAACATCTTTGTTTCTGTGCCACATGAGTTGGCTGCCTTTTGCAACTGCCTTTTTTTTATCTTCCTTTCTTCTTTCTACACCTTTCATTCTATATATATATCACGGACACACAGATCGCCCCAAAGGTCTCCCGAGTCGGCGGATGGAACCACTGTTTACAGCAGGAGACGATACAGCAGGGAAGAGCTAGCTAGCACTCAACCGCCACCCAGTGCTAACGGAGAAACTCGACATACCGGAGAACTGAAGCGAAAACGACGCGGGTGCCGGGCTGGAGTTTAGGCGGCGTGCAAGAAATATAAGACAGAATAATAAAGAGCGATGGCAAGAACCAAGCAGACCACCCATAAATCTACTGGAGGAAACGCCCCCAGGAAGCAGCTAGCCACCAAGGCTGCTCGGAAAAACGCTCCGGCCACCGGCGGAGTGTAGAAGCCTCACTGTTACAGGCCCGGTACCGTGGCTCTGAGAGAGATCCGTCGCTACCAGAAATCCACGGAGCTGCTCATCCATAAGCTGCCCTTCCAGCGCCTGGTGAGGGAGATCGCTCAGGACTTCAAGACCGACCTGCGCTTCCAGAGCTCCGCCGTCATGGCTCTGCAGGAGACCAGCTAGGCCTACCTGGTGGGTCTCTTCGAGGACACCAATCTGTGCGCCATCCACCCCTAGAGGGTCACCATCATGCCCAAAGACATCGAGCTGGCCCGCCGCATCCGCGGAGAGAGAGAGCTTAGACTTTCTGCTGCACATCCACCAACCACAATGCTCCGCACTGTGTGTCTATATATATATACGTATATATATATATATATTTATAGTAATACTGTATGTACATATGTATACTAGCTGCTTTTGTTTTTTTCTTGCCTTCTGATTATTGCTCTGAGTGTTGCTATCCCTGTGCTGTTGCAATCCTGGAATTTCCCCATTGTGGGACTAATAAAGGCTTATCTTATCTTATTTATAAATGTGTTGGTCTGTTCATGTTGATTTCTGTTGTTAATATTGGAACAACATGGAAAATTAGAGGAATAAAAAGTCAAATCTGAGACATTCCACACGGAACTCTAAAAATTGTGTAGACACAATTATTGACACTCTCAACTTAACATTTGGTAGCAAACATCTGTTGGAAGAGACACCTGAATCAGTCACTTCCTGTAACAGTCACCGAGTTTCTGACACCTCTCTGCTGGCTTTTATCTCGGGATTCAAATAAGATAAAGTCAGACAACAAAAAGTGATCTAATTTGTGTTGTAAGTGACAAAAAAGAAACAAAAAATTTTGTAGTCTGAACCAGACCTAAAGGACTTCACAGCTGTTTTCACAGTTTACAGTTCCTCACCATGATCCTGTCATTTCTTTGGAGAGCTTGGTCATAAATCAGTTTCTCCTGGATTAACACACTATTATTGATAATATACTTACCCTAAATTAAGAGTCCTGCTGTTCTTGGTGTTTCTGGGCAGACTGGGAACTGGGAAGCTCTGAGCTCTCCTGAACAACTCTGTGGAGACAGCAGTGATTCACAGACTTTAACCTGCTGTGCTGTACACAGTTACCACAGATACCACAGTACAGCTCAGAGCTGCTGCTGATGACTAGATCATGGTCAGCATTAATGTTACTTGGTAGTTTCAGGACTGAGTTTAAGTTTTTTCAGATCAAGTCTAGACCACTTCAAAGACTCCAAGCTTTACTTTTAAATAACTGCTGCTTCCATTCTTATTGTAATGAGTAGATTGTTTTAACCATAGACTATATTTTAAAGATGGATGTTGGACCATGACATCAGTGAAGAAGTTTGGAAAATCTGTTTTTGACTTCTAAATCTGAGTGTTTTGGTCATTTTTATCTGATCATTTTAAAAGAAAACACCAAAAATGAGACTCCAGTCTGACTGAGAAACTGAGGGCCAACACACACTGACAGAGTCAGATTTAGTCAACAACAGTCTGATGCTCCTCTGGGTCTCCTATCATGGTGTCTCTTTTCACACAGAAAGGAAACTGGCTCGTGAACAGCTGAGCTATTGCCCCCTGCTGGTCAGTACATAGGATGCACGTTTAAAGGTTTCACTTTACAGTCCCTGAATAAATGAAGTTCAAGTGTAGAGATTTGAAATTATCCAGTCATGTTCATGTTTGAGAACTTATTATTCAATGTAAGCGGAACTGTGAAAAACAAACATATCTGTCTGCCACTGATTGTTCATGTTCTTTTACGGATATAGTGACTTGATCTGTGAAAGTTTTCCAATTTTTTAGACTTCTATGGTAGATATAGATGTGTGTTTGTGTGTCTCTCTGACAGAGTGGTGCAGATAACAGCCAGCAGAGGAAAAGACCAACCCCTGTTTCACAGAGTGACTCATCATCATCATAGCAGTCTGTCCTGGGCGACAATGACTGTTTCATTTTGGTCTGATCAGATTCCTCCACACAGCTCTGTCCTTAGCCTTCAGCTACCAGGAACTCCCGTCTATATCCAACTTCTTCAAGTTTCTTTTTACAGTGTCTCTAAATCTGAACCTTGGTCTACCCTGACTGCGTTTGCCCTCACATAACTGTGAGTAGAGTAACTGCCGAGGGAGACACTGGTGGTCCATCCTCTCAACATGTCCGAGCCATCTCAGGTTCATCTGTATTAGCATGTCCTGCATTGATGGTAGACCAGCTCGTTTCAACACTTCTATGTTGGTTATCTTGTTTTTCCATGAGATGTCCATTATGGCTCGAAGGTGTCTCATCACGTAAGCGTGGAGTTTCTTCACCTGCACTCTGTAGACAGTCCAAGTTTCAGCACCGTACAATAGAGTAGCCAGTACTGTCAATCTGTACACTTCACATTTCACACGGATAGACACATGTCGATTGTTCCACAGTCTCTCTCTCAAGTTTCCAAACACAGCCCTCGCTCTTCCCATTCTGAGAGATAGTTCATCCTCCAGCCTAGCATTCTCTGAAACAGTACTCCCTAGGTACTTAAAGTCTTGCACTTGACTAGTGGCTCTGTACCAATGCTGATCTCTTCTGGTAGTGATGTTGATAATTGGAACTTTGGTGGTTGATAAAAGCACTCTGTCTTCTTGATGTTGATTTGGAGGCTGAATTGGCTACTTGCTCTTGCAAATTTCTCCACTAAAGATTGCATATCTTCCACGCTGTGTGCAACTAGAGCACTGTCGTCGGCAAAGAGCATTTCTCTTACTACCTTTATCGATGTCTTACTCTTGGCTTTAAACTGTGCCACATTGAACAAGTCTGCTTCTTTCCTTGTTTGAATGTATACTCCTTCTGAAGTGTCTTTGAAGGCCACCTCAAGCATGACTGCCAGATATAGCGAGAAGAGTGTAGGTGCCAGCACACACCCTTGTTTCACCCCGTTGCTTACTGAAAAGTCTTTAGATACTGAACCACTCATTGCCACGTTTGCTTGGATACCTGTATGGAGTGCCTCAATCAGGCTGACAGACTTCTCTGTACAACCATATTTCTTGAGTACCTGCCAAAGTCCTTGTCGCGAAACAGTATCGAAGGCTTTACTGAAGTCTATGAAGACTACATAAAGCGGCAATAACTCTGGTATGCATTGTTGGATTTCAACCAAATTCAATATTATGGATATCAGTCCAATTCCAAACACTTCTGTAGAACAATATTCATAGAAATCTACAGCACCACCTAGTGGTTAACCTCTTGCACTCCGGGATACCGCGGGCGGTCACGTCTCTGCGTCCTAGGGCGCACTGAAAAAAAAAAGCTGCATTTCCATTCTTCCACTACAGACACAGCCGCAAACAGAAAGCCAAAGGAGTGCTTTGATTGGTTTAGATGTGATTGACCTCTCATTCGACTAATAAGAGCCTTGAATTGGGTTTCTGAAACCTTGAAGAACCAATGACTGAAAACCTAGCAAGAAGGACCCGCCTACCAACCGCTGCAAATACAGCGAGCCAATTGAAGCACAGAAGTTCGAATGCATGTGTCCCTTGCGTAAAATCTGTTTTGTGTAAGCCGCTGGGTGACACACACGCGTTCGCCAGTCTTTTTTTCTTACTACTGTTCTTATTTGTTTTGAAAAATCGTTCGCCAAAACCGCAATCATGGAAGCGCAAAACCGCAATAATGGAATTAGGGTTTGACCGGGTCGCGTGACCAGAACCACGAGTCCGTAACAAGCGGACCAGCGTCATGTTCGTCTGACAATGAGGAAGAGAAGATCGCCAGCGACACTGCTGTTGTGGACAGGTAAGTGTTATAAGCTAAATTATTCTTTATCCCTGAAAATTGTAATCAAAATGACTTTTGACCGATCGGTAAATTACAACTGTGCGTCATCGCAACATGAAGACCACAGCGCACGGGTCCAGTCCGTGCACCGCGTCTGGACCTTTAACACCCCCCCGTCCCCCGCTACTCTTCTGTAGCGGATTACAGATATTATTGCAGATATTTTAGTACAACTGTGCGTAGTAGACCGCGGCTCCGTCCCCACGGTCCGTTATGTAGCGATGGGCGATGTCCATCCTCTGTAGCGGGGGGGGGTGGGGGGGTGGGGGGGGAGTTGTTATCTTCTACATTACAGATATTTTAGTATAATTTTTAGTGCACTGTAGGTTATTTTTTCTTGTAAAAAAAAAAAAGCCACACATTTTTTACGTGGCATGCTTCTTTGTGTGTGGGGGCTTGTTTGTTCATTCATTCATTCATGAATGAATAAACAACCCCCCACACACACACACACACAGCCCTTCACCTTTCGTTAGAGCCCAAGAATGAAGCTTCTATATTGAATCATTCAAAAGTTAAAGACGTTTCTTCCAAACTGTGCCATTTGGCACAGTTCAAAACGTCTGGAACAACCTAAGAAAAAAGCTGTGTAATATATTCATTTTTTGGTGGTATTGTTACAAAATTTTGACCTCAGCTGGATAACACTTGGTTCTACATTTCTGTTGCATTTTCCAGCCCGGATCTGACAGCTGTGTGTTATTTGCAAGCATTTGTATCCAAAAAAACACCCAGGCGAAATTTATTTTCTTCAAGTTCAGTATGTTTAGATGACTGTTACTCAGTGGCAGGAGCACTTTGAGAGATTCTGACTGTTTTGCCAAAAAAATTCAAAGTGTTTTCTTTTAAATGAGACCAACCCCATGAAGATGCTGCAAAGGGTTGAAGAACAGCTTTTGATTTACTTTGAGTACGTTATTTTGTGGCGTTTTTAGGGAAATTGACCAGAGTGCAAGGGGTTAAAATAAGAATTGCTGAAAACTCTTTTATTACTCATGCACCATTTGCCAGAGTGATGTGAAATTTTTAGAGATTCATCAGACCACAGGGATAATCATCACTGCACATCAACTTTACCATGACGTCACACTTGTTACCATGGACACGCCCTGGCGGAGGTTGACTTCTCGCCATGGAACATCAAACAGTTGCAACTTGAACAAACTTAATCCGATTTTCACCAAATTTTCTACAGTGGATATTAGTCCGACCCTACCTAAAAATGGTTGACAAAACTTATAGCCCCACCTACTTTTCACGGGAAGTACTGCGCCATTCGCATTTGAAGGAACTCTTCCTGGGGGCCTTCTCCCACTGAACTCATTTTCACATGGCAGCATCTATAAGCATTGGCCATTAAAAGTTATCAAATGTGAGTTGCAATCTCAAAAGCCATGGCCACGACACCATGGCGATGTTTGACTCCTCCCCTTACAACATCAAACAGCTTTAACTCAAGCAAAACTTGTCCGATGTCCACCAAAGTTTCCATGATGGAAAAGAGTCTCGCCTTGAATGGGTCTCCATCAAAATACCTTAAAAAGATATATCACCACCTAATGGTTAAAGGAAGAATTGCTGAAAACTGTTTTATTTATTAGTCACGTGCCATTTTCCAGAATGACATGAAATTTTCTGAGGTTTGTCAGACAACATAATTCATCATAACTGCACATCACCTTTAGCATGGCATCACTGCTGTTACCATGGACACGCCCTCTTCACCATTCAATACGTGATCTTGTGGGGATGGTTGGGAACGTCCTGGAGTCATGAAATTTGGAGCATAGGTAGAGGTGACTTTCATCTGTACTGCTATATGGGTCAGTAACACATTACTGATAGGTAAGTGTTACCTTGGCGACATGGCGAAGGTTGACTCCTCACCATGGAACATCGAAAAGTTGCAACATGGACAAACTTTATCGAATTATCACCAAATTTTCTATGCTGGATAATAGTCTGACCCTGCAGGCTCCTACAAAAAAATGGTTGACAAAACTTATATCACCACCTACTGCTCACAGGCATTAGTGGGGCAGACGGTTTTCTTTATTATTCACACAGCGCATGCCGTGACGACATGAAATTTTCCGTGGCGGCTCGGTCCGACGGGCGCCAGGTTCCACAGGTGTGTGGGGGGTGAGGGCCCACTTACAGCTCCTTGCAGCTTTAATTTTAGTTTATATCACTATTCAGTGATGGAGTTCAGTGAATTTCTTGTGTGTATCGTCAATAAACTCATGCAGGACTATAACAGGACATATTTACAAATATTTAAGACCCATTGTAGTGCATTAGTTTATATTTTAGGAATATTTTGTCATTAAAAGGTTTTTTAAAACTGTAATCAACTGAATTAACTACAAAACACCCAACATCAATAAAGTACATCCATCGATTATACTGGTCAACAACAAATTTATTGTCTGAGGTTTTTTTTTAGCTGATTTAGGACAATTTTGATGTGCTGAATCCAAAAATCACATTGGTTTTGCTCAGTCAGGTCAACTTTTTGAACTATGGCCACATGTTTTCTTACGTTTTTGTTTACATATATGGGTATTTTCGCTTTATATGATGCAAAATTCTTTCTTATTTCTTGAAATTCTCTGAATTTTTAACAATGATGATGTAACATTCAATTTACATGTACTTACCTTTATCAGTGTCTACTATCAATTTACAGTACAACTGTACAACTGCTGTACAACTGCTTATAACTTAACATAAAAACCTGACCTGATCGAGAGAAACGGATGTCATTTTCAGATTCAGCGGTTGTAAAATTGTCTTAAATCAGTTGAAAAAACACAGACAACTTACAAAAAAATAATTTTTATTATGTTGTGTTATTATGGACAGCAGTGGGACCCATTTGACTACAACCGTTGCATCAGTGTTGCCCATTTGTCAGTACATATTTAACTAAAAATGATTTATTTCATGATTTGGGCATTTTTGTGTCCTGCGTTTGGTCATTTAGTCATTCCTGCCATTCCGCTCCACAATCTTGGCGGTATTAAGCTTTTAATTTGTATTTGGTGGTAACATATCGTCACTTCCTGCATTGCTGGCTGTCGGTGTGGTTTGCTCTGTGCTTAGCTCTCCTCACTCTCCTGAGGATTATTGCCTTTAATTGTATTTAATGCTTTTTTCCCCTCTTCCGTCATCTCTCACTTCTGTTTAACCAAGCCTCTTGCACCTGTGTGCACACTCAGTGTCACCTAATCACCCACTTTAGCCTTCTGTTCACCTTTCATCTGTGTTTGTGTTAGCTTCAGGTTAGCCACTAGCTATGGCTACTAGCTCTCCTTCCCCTTCTTCTCTGGTGTGCTCTGTGTCAGATGTTTAGCTACACCTCTGCCTCTTTTAGTGTTAATGGTAAATGTATAAATGTTGCCTTTTGAGGTGCTCGAGGTGAGGGTGTGTGATTTGGAATTCCCCAGCAGCCCAACTCCACTGAAACACGTCACGCCAGTTAATTATGACGACTTTCTGAGCTGCTGTGGAGCACCCTAGCATAGGGCCTGTGAGCCATCCCCCGGCTTCCACCTCTCCTGAGCAACCAGGAGAGAACGGGTGGGCGACGGTGAGAAGGAAGCATAGTGACAAGCCCCTGGTTCACCACCAACGTGTTCATGTTCTAATCGCTTTTCGCAGGTCAGCAACACACCCACTGAGGAAAAAACTGATCACTGGTGACTCTATAGTCAGAAACGTGAACCTAGAGACTCCAGCGGCCATAGTCAAATGCATTCCTGGGGCCAGAGCAGGCGACAGCGAGTCAAAGTTGAAAATGCTGGCTAAAAGTAACTGTACATACTCCACAATTGTTATCCACGCCGGCATTAATGACATCCGACTCCGGCAGTGGGAAGTCACAAAACTTAGTGTGGAATCGGCATGTAACTTTGCCAAAATGATGTCTTCCTCTGTAGTATTCTCTGGGCCCCTCCCCAACCTGACTAGTGATGACATGTTTAGCCCGCATGTCATCCTTCAACCGCAGGCTGTCCTGTGTGGTGTTCTGCAAACGATGTGGGCTACATAGACAATGGAACTTATTTTGGGGGAAAAACTGGTCTTGTTAGACGAGACGGCGTCAAACCCACTTTGGGTGGTGCGTCTCTTTTATTTAACAGTCTGGCATCATTTTTATCCAAATTTCCGAAACCTTGACAACTCAGAGTTGGGACCAGGAAGCAGAGTCGCAGTCTTACACGCCTTTCTGCAGCTCCTCTTCATCTGCCACCCCTCAACTTAGCCCGTCTTCCCCATCAGAGAATCATTGTCTGCTCCCTCCAAAATAAATAAAAATATAATGTATGAGTATCCCAAATTGATTAAACAAAAAGTTGGTAAAACTCAAATTAAACTAAACTAAAGTTAATGACTTGGCCTCTATTCCTCCTCATGATTTAGAAATTAAATGTGGTTTTGTGGAAATGTGAAAATGACGAGGCAGAGTTTATCTTACGAGTCAGGTTTATTCACATCTTCCAACATCAGCAAAGCAGAAAAAAGTAAAAACACAGACATTCGTCCTTTATATATCCAGGACCTTCAAAGCTCACAGTCACATTGTATTTAATCACAAGTAACAATGCATCTTTCCTTAAATCCTATAACATCCTCCTCATAGTCTCTGGCAGACCAGGAAATCCCCCAAGGCCATCTCTTGCATACCCAAGACTAAATTTTCACATCCTCCTGTTATCTCACAGGAGGCCCAGTTCTTTTGTTCTACTCTGAGATGTGAAGCTTAAAGTGATACATATGTGTCCCACATGACCCCCCCCCACCAAACATCTAAGATGGAACAACAGAATAACAGTCTGCATGTCATGATAAAATCATTACACATTAACCCACGTGCTGCTTGGGCCTCAGTCTCCTCCCGTATCTGCTGTAAGAGGGCTTCGCCACTTCTGCGGCGCCATCCTGCTGGGGAGCTGCTGTCTGGGGGTGAGAGCTGTTTGTCACTCCCTGTGGGTGTTCTGGGGAATCTCCCCGAGGGGGTCTGCCGTGCCGAGGAGCCCTGGCCAACAGCACATTCTTGTCCGCCACCACAAAGGCGGGTTTGAGCCTGTTTATGCCAATCTTTTCCTTCCTGCCCCCCAAATCTAGCAAAAAAATGCTTGTCCCCTGTTTCCAGCACTCTAAAGGGTCCATCATAAGGTGGTCGCAGCAGTGGGCGATGGGCATCATGTCTGACAAAAACAAACTCCACGTTTTTCAAAGCCTTAGGCACAAAAACGTGTGGAAAACTGTGGTGAACGGGGCCAGGCAGCGTGCCCGATTCCGTGCCACGCTGCAACCGCTGAGATGGGGAGCTATCTGGCGCAGGATTATCTGGGAGAAACTCCCCGGGCAGCCGAAGTGGCTGCGCAAAAACTAGCTCAGCTGGGGAGGCTTCTAAGTCATCTTTAGGTGCAGAACGCAACCCCAATAAAACCCACGGTAGTCTGTCCACCCAATTTGCATCCGTCAGCGACGCTCTGAGAGCCACTTTCAATGACCTATGAAAACGTTCACATAACTCATTAACCTGCGGATTGTACGCGGTTGTGCGGTGGATCGTTACCCCCAGGCTGCGGGCCATTGCTGACCAAAGTTCGGAAACAAATTGAGGACCTCTGTCGGACGTAATGTCCGACGGGACTCCAAAGCGCGCTACCCATGCTGTTAAAAATGCACGCGCCACCTCCTCGGCTGTGGTTGACGCCAGTGGGACCACTTCCGGCCAGCGTGTGGTGCGGTCCACCATTGTCAGAAGGTGTGTGCACCCCTGTGACGGCGGGAGGGGGCCTACGAGGTCCACGTGAACATGATCGAACCTCTTAGCCGGGATGTGAAATGGCTCCAAGGGAGCTCTCGTGTGTCTGTGTACCTTGGCTCGTTGACAAGCCATGCAGGCTGTTGCCTACTCCTTAACTTGTTTGCGCAGGCTCGGCCATACAAATTTCTCTCCTACCATTTTGACCGACGTGCGCACTCCCGGGTGCGCCAGAGAATGAATCGAGTCAAAAACGCGGCGGCGCCACGCGGCTGGTACCACAGGACGCGGTCGCCCAGTGGAGACATCGCAGATTGGGGAGGGGCATACCGTCTTGCAGCACCCTGTTCTCCAGCCTTAACCCTGTTGGTCCAGACTGGAGCGCGCACACGTCCGCGTCGCTAGCCTGATCCACGGCCATGGCTGCATAATCTATCCCTACGCGGACTGGGGCCCGCCACGGCGCGCGAGAGACAGTCTGCCACTACATTCAGTTTACCCGCCACATGCTGAATATCGGTAGTAAACTCTGAGATAGTGGCCAGCTGTCTTTGCTGTCGGCCTGACCACGGTTCTGAAACCTTGGCCATCGCGAATGTCAGCGGCTTGTGGTCAACGAACGCGGTGAAACGGCGTCCCTCCAGCCAGAACTGGAAGTGGCGAACGGCCAAGTGGAGAGCTAACAACTCCCTGTCGAATGCGCTGTATTTTCGTTCACTATCGCGCAAAGTCCTGCTGAAAAAGGCGAGCGGCTGCCAAGCCCCGGCTACATGCTGCTCCACGACCGCCCCTATGGCCACATCTGACGTGTCAGTAGTGAGCGCTATGCGGGCCGTTGGGTCTGGATGTGCTAACAACGCAGCGTTTGCCAGGGCTGTTTTGACCTCCGAGAATGCTCACTCTCGCTCCGGAGACCATTCGATCTTATTTGTGGGTTTTTGTTTTTTGAGTGCGGCATACAATGGTTGCATGAGCTGCGCTGCGTGGGGGAGGAAACGGTTATAAAAATTCACCATTCCCAAAAACTCCTGTAACGCCTTGACCGTTTGTGGCTGGGGAAAATTTGCTACCGTGCGCACTTTGTCAGGCAGCGGAACCGCTCCTTCTGGAGAGACGCGATGCCCCAAAAAATCAATCTCCGTCACCCCGAACTGACACTTCGCTGGGTTGATTATTAAACCGTGCTCTCCCAACCTCCGGAAAACTGCCGTGAGGTGGTTTTCGTGTTCGTCTTCGGACGCGCTGGCTACTAAGATGTCGCCCAGGTAGACGAATACGAAGGGAAGATCGCGCAACACCGCGTCCATCATGCGTTGGAACGTCTGCACAGCGCCTTTAAGCCCAAATGGCATGGGCAACAACTCGAATAGACCGAACAGAGTTATTACCGCTGTTTTGGGTATGTCCTCAGCGCGCACTGGGACTTGGTGGTAACTGCGGACCAAGTCTATCTTAGAAAAAACGCGCAACCCCGCTAAATGAACGGAAAAATCTTGGATATGCGGGATTGGGTAGCGGTCGTGCGCTGTGGCGTTGTTCAACCTGCGGAAATCTCCGCAAGGTCGCCATGAGCTGTCAGCTTTCGGGACCATGTGAAGTGGGGAAGCCCATGGGCTGTTCGAACGCCTGATGATGCCCAACCTTTCCAGGTTGGTGAACTCCTCGCGCGCTATGGTGAGTTTAGCTGAATCCAAGCGCCGAGCTTTTGCAAAAACGGGCGGTCCGGTGGTAGTAATAAAACGTTCCACTCCGTGTTTAGCGACGGCTGCTGAAAATGTGGGAACCGTGAGTGCTGGGAACTGAGTGAGCAGTGTGTGGAACTTACCGCTTGCAGTTGTGACGTTGGCTTGTGCTGTTGGCGGGGTCACTCGGGCTGTACAGGGAATAGAATAAAAAGAAAGTGCATTAACCAGGCGCCTGTTAGCAAGATCAACCAACAAACCATGTGAGCACAGAAAATCAGCCCCCAACATATTGAAATTCACTGCAGCTATGACAAAAGTCCACTCAAATGTACGGCCGTGTAGGGACAGAAGCAGAGTCCTCTCACCAAAGATCTTAATCTCCGAGCCGTTCGCTGCTGACGCCCCGGGACCTCTGGAAACCGCCAGCCGGTCAGCGGAGGAAGGTGTGATGAAACTCAACTGGGAGCCTGTGTCCATGAGGAATTGCCTCCCTGAGCGCGCATCCTTCAAGTAGAGCAGTTTGTTCTCCTCCCCGAGGGCCGCAGCTGCTACCGACCCCCGGTCTTGGCGTTTCCCGAGCGCTTGAACTGGCACGGTGGTATACATTTGCGTGCCTTCTCTGCAAAGCGGCAATGGTAGAAACAGAGGGTGTCTCCTCCACGATCCTTGGCCCCCGCCGCCGCCGTCGTCGGTGGTTCTGCTACCGCCGTCTCTGGCCCCCCGCCATCTCCGGCCGTCGTGCCAAACTCCGTCGCTGGCGCGGTGGCCGCGCGCTGTTTGCTGGCATTGAGAATCCAGTGTGTCTCCTGGGCCAGCGCGCGGAAGTCCTGCTGGTCCAACAACGGCGAACTGGCCAGGGTCGCTCTCGTGGCCGACGGTAGGGACCTGAGGAAAATGTGGGTGAAGAGGAAGTTGTCGCTGTCTGAGCCCCTCAACCTCAGCATGTTCTCCATCAGGTCAGTGGGCGTGCCATCTCCCAAGTCGTTCAGAGCCAGGAGCCTCTTCGCTCTCTCCTCGACTGAGAGAGTGAAGCGCTGGATAAGTGCAGCCTTCAACCCGCCGTATTTGTCGTTGGCCGGTGGCCGCTCCAATAGGCTCTCCACATGCCGAGCCGTGCGGTTGTCGAGCTTTGCGATCACATGGTAGAACTTCGTGTCATCTACCATTATCCCCTGGAGGGCAAACTGTGCTTCGACCAAGTGGAACCAGGAGCGCGGGTTGTCCTGCCAAAAGTCCAGTAGCTGGACGGTAGTGGTATACGCTTGGCTGGGAGCTTCTGACTCGGCTGGCCCGGGGGAATTTCTTTCATCCATGATACGTCTTAGGGTCACCAGTGTGGAAGTGTGAAAATGACAAGGCAGAGTTTATCTCACGAGTCAGGTTTATTCACATCTTCCAACATCAGCAAAGCAGAAAAAAGTAAAAACACAGACATTCGTCCTTTATATATCCAGGACCTTCAAAGCTCACAGTCACGTTGTATTTAATCACAAGTAACAATGCATCTTTCCTTAGATCCTATAACATCCTCCTCATAGTCTCTGGCAGACCAGGAAATCCCCCAAGGCCTTCTCTTGCATACCAAAGACTAAATTTTCACATCCTCCTGTTATCTCACAGGAGGCCCAGTTCTTTTGTTCTACTCTGAGATGTGAAGTTTAAAGTGATACATATGTGTCCCACAGTTTGTTAAATATTAGGTCTCTAACTCTCAAGTCTCTGCTAGTCCATGATCTGTTAATTGATCATCAGTTATATTTAATATCCCTGACAGAGACTTGGTTAGGACAAGAGGATTATGTTGGTTTTGACGAATCAACTCCCTCTGGTTAAACTGTCAAAATCCCAGAAGTTCTGGTCGTGAAGGAGGAGTAGCAACAATTTACCATTCCAAATTACTTGTTAATGTAAAGCAAAAAAAACCCATTATAATTCCTTTGAGGGCCTTGAAATTGTTTAACAAAATATTGAAGGAGGGGTTTATCCCAAGTAGGGTGGAAAAAGGCTGTAATTTTACCATTTAATAATACAGGGAAAGATCCAGCTCATCCAGGTAACTACAGGCAAATAGCATTAACGTCAAACTTAGGGAAATGGATGGAGAAGGTGTTTGTTTACAGACTCTCATATGTACTAGAGCAAAAACGATTAATAAACGACTATTAGAATGGTTTTAGAAGAGGAACATCCACAGTGGATGCTCTAGTTAGGGTAAGTAATGATATTTAAAAGATTCTCAAAATGAAAGAAGTAAAGGTTTTAGTTTATCTGGATATTGAAAAGGCTTATGACTCACTGTGGAGGGACGGTCTTCTTATGAAATTGAATCAAATGGACATTGGTGGTAGGATGTATAATTGGATAATGGATTTTTTAACACACAGGACAATTAGGGTTAAAGTAGGATCAGAAGCTTCTAATGACTTTGAAATAGAAAATGGTGTTCCTCAGGGGAGTGTGATAAGCCCAGTTTTATTCAATATAATGATTAAAGACATGTTTGAGGATCAAAAGGGATCCATCAAAACAGCACTATATGCAGATGATAGAGCCATATGGACGAAGGGAAAAATGAGAAATTGGTGTTCAAAAACATCAGGAAAGCAATGGAGAAAGTGGAAAAGTGGTCATATGACTGGGGATTTAAATTTTCAAACAGTAAAACCTGCTATATGACTTTCACAAAAAAATGCAGAACTGGTATAGAACCATTAACATTATATAATCAACCAAAAGAGAAAGTCAGTGAGTTCAAATATCTAGGATTGTGGTTTGATAGTGCATACACATGGAGAGGCGGAGGACAAAAAATATAAGGTACAGACCCTCCCTTCCATCTGTTGTCATGGGAAATGTACGGTCGATACTGGGAAAGTTAGATGAGCTAGCGGCTATCTCCCGTTATGATAGCACTTACCGGGAGTGCTCTCTCCTTTTGTTTACTGAGACGTGGCTAACTGAACTAGCAGCAGATGCTAACATTGAGCTGGAGGGTTTTCACATGATACGAGCTGACCGAACACCAGACAGTGGCAAAGCAAGGGGCGGTGGAGTGATAATGTATGTTAACAACAACTGGTGCAGACCGGGACATATCACTGTTAAACAACGACACTGCAGCAAAGACATTGAGTTGCTAGCTGTTAGCATGAGGCCTACATATCTCCCGAGAGAACACTCACACGTGATCTGCATTGTTGTTTATGCAAATCCGACGGCGAACGCTGGGACAGCGCGTGACGTCATCCATTCAGTAACCAGCAGGCTGCAGACAGAACACCCAGATGCTCTTCTCCTCATCTCAGGCGATTTCAACCACGTTTCACTGTCTCCCATTCTGCCCACTTTCACCCAGTATGTCACATGCCACACTAGAGACAATAAAACACTGGATTTATTCTACGCAAACACTAAGGAGGCGTACACCTCATCACAACTCCCCCCACTTGGGAGATCGGATCACAACTTGGTTCATCTCCGGCCGGTGTACAAACCCCTAGTGCACAGACAACCTCCGGCCATGCACACTGTGGAGTTATGGTCTGAGGAGACAATGGACACTCTAAAGGACTGTTTTGAAGCCACTGCCTGGAAGCAGCTCTGCGATCCACATGGTGAGGACATCGATGGCCTCATTCACACCTTCACGGGCTACCTCAGCTTCTGTGTGGACAAATCCGTTCCCACCAAGACCATACGGCGTCACTCAAACAACAAACCCTGGATCAACCCTGAGATAAAAACACTTCTGAGAGAGAAGAAGAGGATCTTCAGGTCGGGGAACAGGGAGATGCTGAAGTCCGTACAGAGGGAGCTGAGGAGAAAGATCAGAGAAGGCAAGGACAGCTTCAGGAAGAAGATGGAGGACAAGCTGCAACAGAGCGACATCAGTGGGGTCTGGAGAAACCTCAAAACCATCTCGGGGCTCCAGAATACCTCCCCCCAGGCCACGGGGGGCAGGGAGTGGGCGAACAACCTGAATCTGTTTTTCAATAGATTTGACCAACCGCCCTCCCCCCTGTCTGCACAACAACCACTGCTGCCTCTAAGAAATCAAGTCCTGCTGCCCACTCCCCACTCCACCAACACCCCCCCCACTCCCAACACACAGCCCCCCATCCTGACCCTGACCAAGACCCAGGTGAGGACGGAGCTGAGGAAGATCAAGGCGAGGAAGGCGTCGGGACCGGACAGCATCAGCGCAAAGCTCCTCAAGTCCTGTGCAGACCAGCTGTGTGGGATTGTGACGTATATCTTCAACATGAGCCTGAAACTGGGGAGGGTACCACAGCTGTGGAAAACATCTTGTGTGGTACCTGTACCAAAAACTTCCCACCCCAAAGACCTGAACAGCTACAGACCGGTGGCCTTGACGTCCCACTTGATGAAGACCCTGGAGAGACTGCTCCTTGCTCATCTCCGCCCCCTGGTGGAACCAGCGATGGATCCACTCCAGTTCGCCTACCAGCATGGCATTGGGGTGGAGGATGCGGTGATCTTCCTCCTTCACCGTTCTCTGTCCCACCTGGAGAAGCCCGGGAATATGGTGAGGATCATGTTCTTTGACTTCTCCAGTGCTTTCAACACCATCCAACCGATGATCCTGAAGGACAAGCTGCTGCGCGCAGGGGTGGACCAGCACCTGTCATCATGGATCCTGGACTACCTCACGAACCGGCCTCAGTTTGTGAGAACCCGGAACTGTGTTTCCGACACGATCATCAGTAGCACGGGGGCCCCCCAGGGAACGGTGCTGGCTCACTTCCTGTTCACTCTTTATACTGCGGACTTCTCACACAACACAACACATTGCCATCTACAGAAGTTCTCTGATGACTCTGCGATCGTTGGTCTCATCTCCAACGGAGATGAAGCTGAGTACAGAGGGCTTATCCAGGACTTTGTGGACTGGTGCCATCGGAACTGCCTCCAGATCAACGCGAGGAAAACTAAGGAGCTGGTGGTGGACTGCCGCAGGCATGGGCAGCCCCTCACAGCACCAGTAAATATACAGGGAACAGACATCGAGATGGTGACATCCTATAAGTACCTGGGTATTCATCTGAACAATAAACTAGACTGGTCACACAATACTGACGCACTCTACAAGAAGGGACAGCGCAGGCTGTTCCTGCTGAGGAGACTCAGGTCTTTTGGTGTACAAGGGGCGCTGCTGAAGTCATTCTATGACACGGTGGTGGCATCAGCCATCACTTTTGGAGTGGTCTGCTGGGGCAGTGGCATTACTGCAGCCGATAGGAAGAGACTGAACAAACTGATTAAGAAAGCTAGCTCTGTCCTGGGGCAGCGTCTTGATCCGATGGAGGAGATAGGAGAGAGAAGGACGGTGGCTAAACTGTCATCTCTGCTGGAGTCCGAGTTCCACCCTATGCAGGACATACTGGATGCACTGAGGAGCTCATTTAGCAGCAGACTACATCATCCCAGGTGCACAACCGAGAGGTTTCATAGGTCCTTCCTACCAACGGCTGTCAGACTGTACAACCTAAGCAGGGTTGCTCGCAGAGATAGCAAAAAGACGTAACAAACTAATAGTTTTTTTGAATGCAAAAGATGCAATAGACTTACACAATGGTCCTCTCCGGCATACAACTAGGAACATACCGGTCGCTATGGAGGGTGAGAATATGTATGGGCACATAATCATACCATGTAGGATAACTAAGTAGACGGTTATGCTGTTTCATCCCACCTAGCAACAATGCTCTGCACTGTGTGTGTTTATATATTTACATATTTATTCCATCTAGCTACAATGCTCAGCACTGGGTGTGTTTATATTTATATATCTATATATTTATTCCATCTAGCTACAATGTTCCGCACTGTGTTTTTATATATCTACATATTATTCCATCTAGCTACATTGCTCCGCACTGTGTGTGTTTATATACTTGCATATTTATTCCACCTAGCTGCAATGCTCCGTACTGTGGGTGTTTATATATTTACATATTTATTCCATCTAGCTACAATGCTCTGCACTGTGTGTTCATATATTCATATATTTATTCCATCCAGCTACAATGCTCTGCACTGTGTGTCTGTGTGTGTGTGTGTATATATATATTTTATAGTAATATGTACATATGTATATTAGCTGCTCTTGCTTGCTTGTTTTTTTTTTTTCTTACCTTCTGATTGTTGCTCTGAGTGTTGCTATCCCTGTGCTGTTGCAATCCTGGAATTTCCCCGTTGTGGGACTAATAAAGGCTTATCTTATCTTATCTTATCTTAAAAAAGTTATTAATCTCATAAAACCTGTAGCTGGACACAAATGAGCTGCAGATAAACAGGCATTAATTGACATTTACAGATCACTAATGCAATCGACAATAGACTACGGATGCATGGTTTACGGAACAGCGGCAAAGACGACTCTGGAAAAAATAGACATAATGCAGCATAGAGTGCTTTGCCTGTGCATTGGAGCCATGTAGTAGTTGTTCCTGAGGTAAAAGCTTGTTTTAACACCAACTTCACTCATATGCCAATCCTTTTTCCTCATTAGCAGACTAGCGTCTACTTCTATTCCCGGAAACAGCTAAGGGGGAACATTACTCACTGGACTGGTGTTAGCTATATCAATAGAGTGCAGCCCATACATTCTGGTCCTTCTTTCAATTGTCCACCCAAACCCATGCCCCTGGAAATTAGAGTATTCCCAGCAGTCTTGTAGTGTTGTTTTTGAAATATCTGCTTTGTCACTTCCTTTCATCTTGACCCAGTATGATAATGCCAGTTTATCTCTTCTCAAATCCATTGGCATTCCTCCTGCTTCTATTAAAACTGCATTGTTTGGTGTTGTTTTGACGGCTCCAATGCACAGGCAAAGCGCTCTATGCTGCATTCTGTCTATTTTTTCTAGAGTCGTCTTTGCCACTGCTTCATCAATCATGCATCTGTAGTCTATTGTCGATTGCATTAGTGCTCTGTAAATGTCAATTAATGCCTGTTTATCTGCGCCCCATTCGTGTCCAGCTACAGCTTTTATGAGTGAACAGCGATCCTTAAATAGTACAAAGAGGACAAAATACAAATAATGACAGATGTGGGCAGCAAGAGCGAGAGCAATCAACCACTGACAGCTGTGACAACCCACAAACTTGAGCTCAGAGAGAAATGAAACAACACGCTGTCAAAGTAAAAGTACAGGTGAATATAAATACAAAATGAGATAAGACATCAGGAACAAATAATAATCCATCGAGACCCAAACAAGATACAAACAAAAAATGCTAAAGGTGCTTAAAATAATCATAAATGCCACTACTTGAACGGGGAACAAAAAGCGGAGGCGAAAATAGACTTGAGACAAAATACCAGAATATATAATAACAATAAGTCAGATTATAATGACCAAACTAAGACAGAATAACCAGACAACTCAAAACCAGAAACAAAGAGCAAACTCAGATAGCATCATACATCTTGAATACTAAACAGAAGTGGGTAAATACAGAAAAAAAAAGAATTACAAAGGAGTGTGAGCACGGTTCTCCAACCGTGCTCCACATCAAGACATCTCCAACCAAACCGGGGTCTCTGCTCAACAAAAACAGATTCCAGTCTACTTAAGAGCACCACATCTGTAATACTGTAAATGTTAGATCATTATAGTAGATACACGCTTTTTGCTGTGCTTATAAAAACAAAAACTAAATCAGAAAAACATGAACAATATGGAAAAAAGACACTGCTCCAAAACCTAAAACAGTACAGTTTTGTTCCAGGTCTGATGCAGGGGTATACTTTTTCTTCAGCAGGGATTCTCTCATTTAAGATTCAAGATTCAAAGATTTTATTTGTCAATACTACTGCATGTACAGGACATACAGGAGAATTGAAATGGTGTTTCTCGCTCTTTTCAGTGATGTGTATAATGTAAAAAAGAAAAGCTAATAAGGCTGGAAAAAAGAAAACAACAGTCTATGTACAGTAATGCAACCCATAGTGCAAATGGCAACAAAAGATAGATCCAGACCTCCCATAGTGCAAATAGAGATGAACGATTAAGATAAGATAAGATAAGATAAGATAAGCTTTTATTAGTCCCACAATGGGGAAATTCCAGGATTGCAACAGCACAGGGATAGCAACACTCAGAGCTACAATCAGAAGGCAAGAGAAAAAAAACAACAAAAAAACAAGAGCAGCAAGTATACATATGTACATATAAATATAAGCATATATATATATATATATATATATATATATATATATATATATATATAGAGAGAGAGAGAGAGAGAGAGAGAGAGAGAGAGAGAGAGATTTGATTGATTTTTAAAAGATCTTTAATAAACACACTTGTCCATCAGTCAATACAATTTCTATATCATGCTATGTTACACAGAAAATTAATCCCCCAAAAAACGCCCCCAAAAAAGCTGTCCATCATGAACTGAACAGAGGACATTCTCCAGGGACCAGAGGGTCCTGAAACCTTCCACATCCCCATTCCCCATAAAAAACTGAAAGTCCAGCCTGATTCTGGCTTTAAGTAGCCTCACAAATAAAATTTTGACATCAACATCATTCTCAACATTTTCAAGTTTTCTTCTCCGGCTTACATAGATAGCCAACTTTGCCTGTCCTAAAACAAAGTTCAGTAGTTGACACTTCTGCTTAAAACGACGATTGTACATAAAACCACAAATGAAAACCTGCTTAGAGAAAACTTCCTTAAAAATATGAAAAAGTTTTGTGAGAAGTTCAAAGAGGCCACTCAGGCGCTGACATTCAATAAAACAATGAAAAACAGTCTCCCTAGAGGAACAAAAAACACACTGATCACTGACACTGCTGTTAATCACAGAAACAAAAGCATTGACAGCTATAATACCATGCAGGACCCTCCACTGTAAGTCTCCATGCCTCTTAGGGAGAGGGGCTTTGTAAAGAGCCCTCCAGGCAGGCCGATGCCCTTTTCCTAGTTTAAAATAGGCTCTCCAAGGAGTGTCCACACAGGTGCTCAATCGGTCCTTGTTGAGTGCCATCACCACCAGTCTGTAGAATGCCTTACCACTGGCTCCTCCAAAGTCCACACCAGTGGGAGCACAGAATGCCAGTAAGGAGCAAGGAGTGACGTCAAAGTCCATATAGAGCGTGAGAGAGGGAAAGGGGTCAGTGCTTTCTGGCTGCAGCGTGCCATTGCTAAAGTCCAAGAGTAGGGAGTGCTCAAGTCCATGAAGCTCCTGTTTCCAGTGTGCAAGAAGACCATCGATGAAACGATTCGACCTGACACCAAGATGAGCTGCTAAAGCTGAGGCGTTGTTGAGGCCAGGACCAGCCAGTTCCACCACTTGCTTCAGAGTGAGAATGTTCCTGGAACACAGCCTATCAAGGAAGGTCCTTCCAACTCCCGGCAGGACACCAAGGCGACCACCAAAAACCAGCGGCTCCCTCAACAACCAGTAGAGGGAATCGCATGGCCCTCTTTGTTTTTTAAAAAGAGTCCACACTGAAAAGAGACTGCGGTAAAAACTGGGTAAAGACAGTGCATTAGAGTTCTTAAAATCCATTAAAAACACAGGGAGGTCTAGCCCAAGCCCAAGGACTCTCTGTAAAATAACACAGGCCAAAGGCCTCCATACCAGGTCCTGGGGGCCCGTCAGCAGTCTCTGTATGAAAGTCAGTCTAAAAGCAACACCTCTACAAGCTAAATGAATCACTCCTTGCCCCCCCTCCTCTTTGGGAATAAATAACAGGGCTTGAGGAACCCAGTGGAGTCCCACCCCCCCAAAAAAAGTCCACCAAAACAGACTGAATTTTGGACAACAAACCAGCAGGGGGGTCCATGCACATGAGGCGGTGCCACAGGGATGAGGAAACAAGATTATTTAAAATGAGCACTCTTCCTCTAAAAGATATTCTTGGCATTAGCCACTTCCACTTGTTTAGTCTCCCGTTAATCTTCTCTATGACCCCATCCCAATTTTTTTGCTCAAACTGCTGATTTCCAATAAAGACACCAAGATACTTAAAACCTCCTTTTTTCCAAATCAACCCACCCGGCAGCGTAAGCTGATTTTCTAGTTTCTCCCCCACCATCAGAGCCTCGCTTTTTCCCCAGTTTATCTTTGCAGAGGAAAGTTGGCCAAAAAGATTGACACTCCTAACCAGAACGTCAATGTCACTCTGCTTGTTTAGCAGAATGACTACATCATCTGCATAGGCCGACAGCTTGAACGTGGTGTCACAGCCAGGAAAAGTAACTCCTGATAGATCCCTTCTCAGGCAGTGAAGCAAAGGCTCTATGGCGAGGGAGTACAGCATCCCTGAGAGAGGGCAGCCCTGCCGAACCCCCCTCTGGACTTTTAAAGGGGCAGACAGGCCCCCATTTATCTTCAGCACACTCTCAATGTCACTGTACAAGACCCGTATCCTGGCTATGAAGCCTGGGCTGAACCCAAAAGCTGTTAAAACTGTCCATAAATATTGGTGTTCAACCCGATCAAACGCCTTTTCCTGGTCAATTGAAATCAAACCAGTTTCTACCGCCAATGAACCAGAGACCTCCAAAATATCCCGAATTAAAGTGACGTTGTCACTAATCAGCCTGCCAGGCACACAGTAAGTCTGGTCTACATGAATGAGCTCGCTCATCACCTTTCTCAGTCTTCGGGCCAGAGCTTTTGAGATAATCTTGTAGTCTGTGCAGAGCAGAGAGACTGGCCTCCAGTTCTTTAGGCTCTGGAGGTCCCCCTTTTTTGGCAACAGTGTGATGATGGCCCTCCTGCAGGTCATGGGTAGGGTCCCCCTTTCCAAGCTATCTTGGAGAACCTCCAGCAGGTCTGGACCAAGCAGGGGCCAGAATTCCTTAAAAAAGTCCACAGAGAGACCATCTATGCCTGGTGATTTTCCATTCTGGAGGCTCATTAGCGCCGTATGCAGCTCAGACAGAGACAGTGGAGCATCCAAGCCGGCAACAAGGTCCTCTGAGAGCACTGGAAGACCATCAAGGAAAACCTGGCCCAGTGACGTGTCCTCCCTCCACTCTGCTCTAAACAATTCACTGTAAAAGCTAGCAGCGTGTTTCCTGATCTCTGCTGCTGTGGAGATTGTTCTCCCGTCATCGCCCAACAAGGAGTGAATGAGCTTTCTCTGTCCATTTTTCCCCTCCAGTCCAAAAAAGTACTGGGAGGGCGAGTCCATCAGAGCTACATCCATGTAGCGTGAGCGGACCAGAGCACCCTGTGCGGTGACCCCTAGCAAGCTAGCCAAGGCTGACCTTTTTGACTTGAGAGCCTCTAAGTGCTCCTGTTTTCCTGTAGAACTGAGCAACTCCTCTAGTTCTACCACCTCAGTCTCCAGAACTTTCAAGGATTGGGTCAAGCTACGAGTGACATTTTGAGTGTACTGTTGGCAGAGTTGTTTTATCTGGGCCTTACCAAAATCCCACCACAATTGGAGAGAACTAAAAGAGGGTTTTTGTTCCCTGTGTGACTTCCAAACATCATGAAAAACCTCTTTAAAAAACACATCATTTAAAAGTGTATTGTTAAAATGCCAAAAAGCACTCTTACACTTTACATTTTCAATAAACACAGAACAAAACAGCAGGCAGTGATCAGTGAAACCAACAGGACAGATACAACTATTTTTAAAAACACTCATTTGATGTTTAAAACCATAAAAACGGTCTAACCTAGCCATAGATAAAAGGTTATCTTTGACATGGCTCCAGGTGTACTGCCTCTGGTCCCCATGATGTGATCTCCACACATCGGCCATTTCATGTGTTTTCACCAGTTCTCTCAGCCTATTGGCAGAAGCAGGGTGAGGCTCCTGATGGTTCCTGTCTAGTCTGTGGTTTAATGTACAGTTAAAATCACCCCCCAGAAATAAAAAACTATTTGGATCACAGGACTTAACCGTATCCGAAAGCACGTCAAAGACCCTGATCCTCTCTGCTCTCTGTGTTGGCACATACACGTTTATAAAAACGAAGTTCACGTTTTCAAACTGTACCTTTAATAAGAGGAAATGACCTCTCACCACCTCTTCTACCTCATAAGAGACAGGCACACAACCCCTAGAGAAAAGTACAGCCACCCCCCCACTGCTACTGGATTTGTGGCTAAAAAAAATGCAGCCATCCCACTCTTTTCTCCAATGGCTCTCAATGTCCACAGTGCTGTGAGTCTCCTGGACCATCAGCACGTCAAGTTTCTTTAAATTAAAAAGCTTGTATAAAGAGGCCCTTTTTACATCATCCCTGGCCCCATTAATATTGAGAGTGCCAATTCTAAGGTGGGGCATTAAAAAGGATAAAAATAGGGTACAGTAAAAAAACACACACATAGCATAAAAGGGAAGAAACAAACTAAGAGTCAACATGACTGTTAGTAATTTGCAATTTCAGTTTAGCAACCAGTTTCTTTAAACGATAAATTTCCTGATCAGTGAAAGTCTCATTCCCATCATTCAGTTTCATAAATTTGCGAGCTGATGCCACGAATAACTCCAGATCTGGAAAGTAATTTTCCACTTTCACAGCTCTGCTCCCCTTAGTCACCTGGAGAAATTGCCTAATTTTAGTAAAACAATAGGAGCTTTGCTCCTCCTGCGTCTGCGTCTGCATCAGTTCAGACTCATCTCCACTTTCGTCAGAAGCGCTCTCATTCAGTAAATCTAAATTCCCAACCCTACTAGATTTAGCAGAGCTCTGCAAGTTTTCCGCACTTTTCCTTTTTTGTGCAGCTTTAAAAGGATCCTCTTCAACAAAACTACATTCCTGCATTTCTTCATGAAACGCAACGTTTGTCATGCAGTGTTTGCTCTGTGTGTCCGCTACAGCCTCAAACCGCTCCTCCCCCGCCTGCAAAGTCTGTTCATTCACGTTCCTTCGTTTAACTGCACTTTTACTTACACCCTCCACCTGTTTACCCCGGGCGACAGGCTCGTCACAATGATCAGAGCTGCCGCCAGACAGAAATTCCCCACCATCACTGTTTGGGGGGACAACTACCGCGCCCGCCGCGGCAACCCCAGCAGAGGCGGCCGCGGCCGCCCCAGCACAAGTGGACGCGGACGCGGATGCGGACGCGGACGCGGACGCGGACGCCCCCGCAGAAGTAGAAGCGGACGCGGACGCGGACGCGGACGCGGACGCGGCCGCAATCGCGCCCGCGTCCAGCAGAAGCGGGCGCCGCAGCGGCATCCGCCGCACCACATGTAGCGCTACCCTCCGGACCACCAGAAACAGCGGCGTCACCTTTCTTACCGCCAGTGCTCTTTGTGTTCGCCTTTTCAGGACATGACCTAATAAGATGGCCTTCTGCGCCACACGCAAAACACTTCATGGTTTCAGATGTTGCAAACACCAAGTAGCTAAAGCCATCAATCCTGAAATTAAAAGACGCGTTCAGTTCAGCAGAGCTGTCTTTCAACACCATGAAACACTGCCTCCTATGACATACAACATGCTTCAGCAGGGGTGATTTACTACCCAGAGAGACCATTCTGATAGGGGACACAACCTGGCCAAAACGGGACAACTCTCTAATCAGCTGATCATTTTTAACGAAAGGAGGAGCGTTTGAGATGGTGATCCTCCTAGACGGATTTCTGTGTTGAACCAAGGAGTTAGAAATCTCTGATTACACTTTTTCTTTTTTAAGGGGGCCACCAAGTATAGAGTCTGATGCAGAGAAGCTGTAACACTATCCACCATGTTATCAATTACAGAAGGAGCAAGCTGTCTATAGCTTATTTCCGTTGTGTTGACACATGGCATAGAGGAAACAATCTGCATAAATTTGGTAACAGCATCATCTGAGAGGCATCTACTGTAATAATATTTTTCTTTAGGAGCCAAATAGTCAGAAATAGTAAAATCAAAGGTTAACAGACAATGGTCTGACAGTACAGGGTTATGAGGAGACACTACAAGATTTTCTATTTCTATGCCATATGTCAGAACAAGGTCCAATGTATGGTGGAGGTAATGAGTAGAATTTCCTACTTTCTGAGAAAACCCAATCGAGTCTAATATTGAATTAAATGCCACATTAAGGCAGTCACTGACATGTTTAGGACCCAGGAGACAGACACTGACACGGGTAGATAGTGACAATAATCCCTTTATTGAAGAGTGAGAGTGTGTAGTGCGTGAGTGAGTGCAAGTATTGAGTTCTGGTCACTGGAACTGAGCAGTCCGGATGGAGACCCGGCAACCCTGTAACACACAAGCAGATACAATTACCGCTGTTCAGCACTCGTGAGTAACTGTAGGCGAAGGAGCTTACTTGGGTGATTCGCCGGTGGCGTCCTGCTGACTTCCAGTGGCCGTGCAGCGTGGCGGTGAATGTGCTCGTGGTCGTGGTAGTGAATCCACCTGTGGCTGTGACGATGGCAGTTCCTGTGATGATGACGACAGTGATTCCACTGACCGTGACGATGAGAGTTCTGATGGCGGTGATGATAGTGATTCCACTGACCGTGGCGATGACAGTTCTGATGGTGGTGAAGATAGTGACTCCACTGATCGTGGTGATGACTGTTCCTGCAACTGAGATAACGACAGTTCCTGCAGCTGAGGAGCAAGACGTACCCGTAACAGAGGTGGTAGCGAGGAGCTACGTGGCTGGAGTGGCAACGCCCCGTCAGCTGGGGAAGTTGGTCCGCCGCCTGGGAGGTCCACCTGTGCACAGGGGTAAAGGCAAGGGGTAGAGTAACAAACAGTTCTCTTATGTGGTAGTTCTTGACAAGACGTTCTTGACGAGGCTTGAGAACAAAGCTCTGGTTCATACTCCGATGAGGAGGACAGACGACTCCGTGACGGGCTGTCAGCAACGCTGGCTTTTAATAGCCGCTGATTGGCACCTGTTTGTCTGTGCGCAGCTGGGGCTGATGAAGCCAATGACGGCCCAGAGGCTGCCATGACAGTACTCCCCCCTCTAGCAGTGCCTCCAGGCACCTGCCCAATTCTACCTGGATTCGCCCGATGGAAATCGCGGATCAGCTGTTTATCCAGGATCAACGCTGGGCGAATCCAAGAACGATCCTCCGGTCCAAAGTTCTCCCAGTCCACCAAATACTGAAGACCACGACCTCGCCTGCGAACGTCCAGGATGGCAGTCACCCCCCAGGCCGGATGGCCATCGATCATCCTCGGGGGGGGCGGGGGCCACGGGAGGCGGGCACAGGGGGTCAGAGATGTACGGTTTGACCTGGGAGACATGAAAGGTGGGGCAGATGTGCATCGAAGAGGGGAGAGAAAGGCGCACAGACACAGGATTAATAATACGACTGATGGTGTAAGGACCAATGAAGCGCTTGGTAAGCTTACGCTTCTCAGCCGGTACACCAATATTCCGGGTTGACAACCAAACCTTCTGACCCACCTGGTAGTCCGGGGCGGGTCTCCTATGCCGGTTGGCCACCTGGATGTTGCGTTTAGTAGTCTTCAACAGGGCTTGGCGGGCGATGAGCCAAACTCGCCGACAGCGCTTGATGTGGGCTCGGACCGAGGGAACCGCTCCCTCCCTCTCCTCCTCCGGGAACAGCGGTGGATCAAAACCAGATGACGCCTTGAAAGGGGAGCTCGTGATTAGCCCGCTCACACTGGCCATTGCTCTGGGGATGATAACCAGAGGAGAGGCTGGCTGTGGCTCCCAGCGCCGCGCAAAAAGCCTTCCAGACCTGCGAGACAAACTGTGGTCCCCGGTCCGACACTATGTCGGCGGGGATGCCGTGGAGGCGGACCACATGTTGAACGAGGAGATCCGCTGTTTCCTGGGCTGAAGGCAAACCCCGAAGAGGCACAAAATGGGCTGCCTTCGAGAAACGGTCAACAATGGTTAAACCTGTAGTGAAATTATCCGAGGTGGGCAAACCAGTCACAAAGTCCATAGCAACGTGGGACCAGGGGCGGGAAGGGACCGGCAACGGGTGTAACAGGCCCACCGGGGGGGATGATGTCGTCTTCCCGGTGGCGCACTGAGCGCAAGCCCGGATGTAACCTACCACGTCCTTCCGTTGCCCTGGCCACCAGAAGGTCCTCTGGAGGAGATCCACAGTCCGGCCCACCCCTGGATGACAAGCCAACTTGGAGGCGTGACCCCACTCAATCACTTGGCCCCGAATGGCACGTGGAACAAACAGGCGCCCCCCCCCCCCCCAGGGTCCGGCTCAGTCCTCTGAGCCCGGCGAACCGTCTTGCAGATACCCCAGGACAGAGCGCCCACAACGCAGGAGGGCAGCAGGATAGGAGTTTCCTGGTCCTCAGAGGATGGTACGTCAAACTGCCGCGAGAGGGCATCCGGCTTACCGTTCTTGCTTCCCGGCTGGTAAGTGATGGAAAAATTGAACCAGCCGAAGAAGAGGGACCAACGAGCCTGGCATGCATTCAGGCGCTTCGCCGTCCTGAGGTACTCCAGGTTACGATGATCAGTCCATACCACGAACGGTTGAGCAGCCCCCTCCAGCCAGTGTCTCCATTCCTCCAAAGTGAGCTTCACTGCCAGCTACCTGTCTCCTATGCTGTAATTTCTCTCTGCTGGGTATAGACGATGAGAGAAGTAAGAACATGGGCGGATCTTACCATCCTCGGGAGAGCGTTGGGAGAGTACCGCTCCTACCCCCGAGTCAGAGGCGTCCACCTCCACCAAGCACTGCAGCTTCGGGTCCACCTGAGTTAGGACCCAGGCCGAAGCGAACTCCCTCTTCAGCTTCTCAAACGCTCCGGCTGCCTCCTCACTCCAGCAAAACGGGGTCTTAGGGGAGGTGAGCGCAGTCAGAGGGCGAGCAATATTACCAAAGTTGGGCACAAACCTCCTATAGAAATTAGCAAAACCCAAGAATCCTTGAAGCTGCTTCCTGGAGGTGGGTGCAGGCCAATCCACTACTGCCTTGACCTTGGCCGGGTCAGGGAGCACCTGGTTCCGGGCTATTATGAACCCAAGGAAGGAGGTTTGGTCAGTATGGAACTCACATTTCTCGGCCTTGACGAACAGTTGATTCTCCAGGAGGCGCTGTAGTACCTTACAGACATGCACCTGATGCTCTTCTAGTGTGCGAGAGAAGATCAGTATATCGTCAAGATATACAAACACAAATGAGTTCAGGAAGTCCCGCAAAACGTTGTTTTTTAAACGCTGGAAGACGGCCAGAGCGTTGGTTAACCCAAACAGCATTACAAGGTACTCAAAATGCCCGCTTGGGGTCCGGAAAGCCGTCTTCCACTCGTCACCTTCTCTTATGCGCACTAGGTGGTAAGCATTCCTGAGGTCTAACTTAGTAAACCAGGATGCCCCCTGGAGGGAGTCAAAAGCAGTGTTCATCAAGGGCAGAGTGTATTTGTCTTTTACCGTTATTTCATTGAGACCCCGGAAGTCGATGCAGGGGCGTAATGAGCCGTCCTTCTTCCCGACGAAGAAGAACCCGGCTCCCACAGCCGAAGACGACAGGCGGATGATTCCAGAGGCCAGGGACTCCTTGATGTATGTGTCCATAGCCTCGCGCTCTGGGGCAGATAGGCTGTATAGGTGGCTAGCAGGAAGAGGGGCCCTAGCCTTCAGATTAATTGCGCAGTCGTAAGGGCAGTGGGGGGGGGGGGGTAAAGACAACGCCCGAGACTTGCTAAAAACTAACCCCAGGTCATGGTAAACCTCTGGCACCTTGGACAGGTCCGGTGGTGACGACTGAGGTGGAGGCACCTTGACCAACGGGCGCACGCCGCAGATTGGAGACAGGCACTCAGGCAGAACGTACTCCACGCTGAATACTCCCAGCTTGCCAGTCAATGGTGGGGTTATGCAATCGAAGCCAGGGGTACCCCAGGATGACGGGCGAAGAAGAGACGGGCTGGACTAGGAACCTGATCTCCTCCCTGTGATTTCCTGACACAATTATAGATACTGAGGCCGTCTGATGGGCGACGGTGGTCAGGGACGCCTTGGACAGGGTGATGAGTTTGACAGGGGGATCTAGAGTCTGACAGCTAAGGCCCACCCGGGTTGCCAGGTCTCTAGAGACAAAGTTCTGCTCAGCTCCTGAGTCAATTAACGCTAAGGTGGAGTGTTCTGTATGTGCATGGATCAGTCTGATGGGTAAACGGCAACTAGTAAGGGGTTCTTCTGAATTCTTGCCCGTGAATCCCCCTACTGCGATCCACGGGCCTTCCCTTTTAACCTACTGGGACACTCGAAAACCCCATGTGACTCTTTCCCACAGTAGAAACAAAGGCCCTGATCTCTGCGGCGCTGTCTCTCAGCTGCTGACACTTTAGACCGACCTACAACCATAGCCTCTTGATCCAGGGATTCCTCTGACGCGGGTAGAGCGAGAAGAGGAGAGTTAGTGACGCGAGGGCGGGGTCTAACCGAATGGGAAGTAGCTCGCCGTCCGGCCGCCTGCTCCCTTAATCTGCTATCCAGGCTAACCGTTAAGGCAATCAAATCACGCAAGTTGTCCGGTTTATCCCATGCCGCTAATTCATCCTTTAATTCATCATTAAGACTGCGCAGGAAAATACCACACAGTGATGGCTCCCCCCACCCAATTTCTGCGGCCAGAACCCGGAAGTCAATAGCGTAGTCAGCAGCTGATCTCTTTCCCTGCTGTAGGCTCAACAGCCGTTCTGTCAACACCTCACCCCTATCCGTATGGTCAAACACGGACATGAATTCTGTCACAAACTCCTGGTAAGTCAGCATGGGGTAGCTTGGTTTAGCCATGATAGAATATGCCCAATCTAAAGCTCTACCCACCAACAAATTAATGACATAACCAATCCTGTTAGAATCTAGGGCGAAATCGCCCGGAACGCGGAGAAAAACTGATTCACATTGTAATATGAATCCCCGGGCTTCCCCAAGTTTTCCGCTGAACTGGGCAGGCGTGGGAACAGGGGTGAGGCGAGAGGTCAAAGAGGTGTTAGTTTGACCTGACGCTAAGCCCGCAGGGGCTGAGATATTTGCGGTTGGGGAGAATGTCTGGTGTCCTTCCAGTCGATCCAGCCGACTGTTAATTAAAGTTAACTGATTTAGGATTACCGTCTGCTGGTGTGCTAACAAATCTACCCAAGCGCTAAGTGTGTTGAGTTTGCGTGACAGTGAACTGTCCGCTGGGTCAACGTGACGGAGTCGTACTGACATGTTTAGGACCCAGGAGACAGGCACTGACACGGGTAGATAGTGACAATAATCCCTTTATTGAAGAGTGAGAGTGTGTAGTGCGTGAGTGAGTGCAAGTATTGAGTTCTGGTCACTGGAACTGAGCAGTCCGGATGGAGACCCGGCAACCCTGTAACACACAAGCAGATACAATTAGATTAGATTAGATTAGATTCAACTTTATTGTCATTACACATGTATGAATACAAGGTAACGAAACACAGTTTAGCATCCAATCAGAAGTGCAAAGGACAGCAGTGCAGTATATACGGTAATTAACAGTATGTGCAATTTAAGCAAATATATGCAAATATATGCAGCAGTGCAGAAAGTTAAAAGTACTGTTATGTGCAAATAATGTGCAATAAGTTAGATGTAGTTATGTAGTTATGCAGTTATGTACAGGTGAGGATGGTAAAAGATGATTGTAAGAGAGTCAGCGGGGAACTAAGTTCAATAACGTGACAGCTGTTGGAAAGAAACTGTTCCTAAACCTGCTGGTTCTAGTCCGAAGGCTTCTGAAACGTCTTCTGGAGGGGAGAAGCTGGAACAGTCCATGACCAGGATGGTTGGAGTCCCTAAGAATGATGCGTGCCCGGCGCACACATCTTTTTCCTGTAGACGTCCTCTATAGCTGGAAGTGGAGTCCCTGTGATGCGTTGGGTGGTTTTCACCACCCGCTGCAGCGCCTTGCGGTCAGCTACAGAGCAGCTCCCATACCAGAGTGTGATACAGTTGGTCAGGGTGCTCTCTATCACGCAGCGGTAGAAGTTGCCCAGGATGTCAGTTGACAGATGGTTCTTCTTCAATGTCCTCAAGAAGAAGAGGCGCTGATGGGCCTTCTTGATCAGGCTGGTGGTGTTAACTGACCAGGACAGGTCCTCCGAGATGTGGGTCCCCAGGAATTTGAAGCTGGGGACACGTTCAACAGCTATGCCATTGATATGGATGGGGTCATGTGTCTCTTCCCTCTCCTTCCTGTAGTCCACTATGAGCTCCTTGGTTTTGCTGGTGTTAAGGAGCAGGTTATTGTCAGCGCACCAAGTAGCCAAGTGCTCAACCTCTGCCCTGTAATCTGACTCGTCGTTGTCCCTGATGAGTCCAATCACCGTGGTGTCATCTGCGAACTTTATGATGGAATTGGATCCATACATAGGCCTGCAGTCATTGGTGTAGAGGGAGTAGAGGAATGGGCTGAGCACACAGCCCTGTGGTACACCAGTGTTGAGTGTGATGTTGGAAGAACGGTTGGGGCCTGACCTAACATGCTGGGGTCTGTTGGTCAGAAAATCCATGATCCAGTTGCAGGTGGAGGTACTGATTCCCAGGTCCCCAAGTTTGGTGAGCAACTTGGAGGGGATAACTGTGTTGAATGCTGAGCTGAAGTCAATAAACAGCATTCTTGCGTAGGTGTTCTTGTCATCCAGGTGTGAGAGTACATAGTGCAGCACTGTAGAAACCGCATCCTCTGTACTCCTGTTGCTCCGGTAGGCGAACTGATGAGGGTCCAGTGTAGGGGGCAGGCCTTTTTTGAGCTGTGCCAAGACCAGTCGCTCAAAGCACTTCATGACTATGGGCGTCAGTGCCACAGGGCGATAGTCATTTAGGCATGATGGTGTTGAATGTTTCGGCACTGGTACTATTGAAGTGGTCTTGAAGCACGCTGGTACCACGGCCTGGGCCAGGGACAGGGACAGATTGAAGATGTCTGTGCAGACCCCTGCCAGCTGCTCAGCGCATGCCCTCAGCACACGCCCAGGAATGCCATCAGGGCCAGCAGCCTTACGTACGTTGACATGACTCAGTGCATTACGGATGTCGGTGTGGGTGAGTGTGAGGTGGTGGAGGTCATCAGAGGGTGGGAAATTGATGTTCTTTTCATTGTTGTCCTTGTCAAAACGAGCATAGAAGTTATTTAGCTCATTGAGAAAAGGCACAGTCATGGCTATAGGTATGGAGTTGCTGGGCTTATAATCAGAGATAGCTTGAATGCCCTGCCACATACGTCGGGGGTCAGAGTCCCCAAAATGTTCCTCCACCTTCAGCTTGTAGCTGTGCTTGGCCTTCTTGATGCCCCTCTTCAGATCTGCCCTGGATGAACTGTAGGCCTGTGCATCACCAGATCTAAAGGCATTGTTACATGCTTTTGGCAGAAGTCGCACTTCTCTGTTCATCCACGGCTTCTGATTTGGGTACGTGGTGATCTGTCTTTCCGTGGTGACACTGTCAATAGTGGTGTTGATATGGTCCAGGACTGAGTGGGTGTAAGAGTTGATGTTTATGTGGGAGCCACAGGTAGCCTGAGAGGTGAACATACTCCAGTCTGTGTTCCTAAACTTCTCCTGGAGTACAGAGTCAACCCCCTCTGGCCACACTTTGATGGTCCTCACTGATGGCTTCACCCGGTTGATGAGCGGTACATACTTGGGGGTAAGGAACAAGGATAAATGATCAGACTGACCTAGGTGGGGGAGGGGAGTTGCTGTGTAGGCTCCCACAATATTGGTGTAAACATGGTCCAATGTTTTGTCCCCTCTTGTGTGACAGGAGACATGCTGGTAGAATTTAGGAAGCACTGTCTTGAGGTTAGAGTGGTTAAAATCACCCGCCACAATAAATGCTGCCTCTGGGTGTGCAGTTTGTTGTTTGCTAATAGCTGCATGCAGTTCTTTCATAGCAAGCTTAGCATTAGCATCCGGAGAAATGTAAGCGGCTGTTATGATGGTACAAGTGAACTCGCGTGGCAGATAGAAAGGTCTACATTTAACCATGAGAAACTCCAGGTTAGCTGAGCAGTGTCTCTCAACAGTGACAGAGTTCGTGCACCAAGCCTCGTTAATATAAATGCACAATCCCCCCCCTCTTGTCTTACCGGAGTCAACTGCTGCTCTGTCTGCCCGGAGCGTGTGTAGGCCGGCTAGCTCGATAGCATTGTCGGGTATTCCATGCAGACTACATCATCCCAGGTGCACAACCGAGAGGTTTCGTAGGTCCTTCCTACCAACGGCTGTCAGACTGTACAACCTAAGCAGGGCTGCTCGCAGAGATAGCAAAAAGACGTAACAAACTAATAGGTTTTTTTTTGAATGCAAAAGATGCAATAGACTTACACAATGGTCCTCTCCGGCATACAACTAGGAACATACCGGTCGCTATGGAGGGTGAGAATATGTATGGGCACATAATCATACCATGTAGGATAACTAAGTAGACGGTTATGCTGTTTCATCCCACCTAGCAACAATGCTCTGCACTGTGTGTGTTTATATATTTACATATTTATTCCATCTAGCTACAATGCTCAGCACTGGGTGTGTTTATATTTATATATCTATATATTTATTCCATCTAGCTACAATGCTCCGCACTGTGTTTTTATATATCTACATATTATTCCATCTAGCTACATTGCTCCGCACTGTGTGTGTTTATATACTTGCATATTTATTCCACCTAGCTGCAATGCTCCGTACTGTGGGTGTTTATATATTTACATATTTATTCCATCTAGCTACGATGCTCTGCACTGTGTGTTCATATATTCATATATTTATTCCATCCAGCTACAATGCTCTGCACTGTGTGTCTGTGTGTGTGTGTATATATATATATCTTATAGTAATATGTACATATGTATATTAGCTGCTCTTGCTTGCTTGTTTTTTTTTTTTCTTGCCTTCTGATTGTTGCTCTGAGTGTTGCTATCCCTGTGCTGTTGCAATCCTGGAATTTCCCCGTTGTGGGACTAATAAAGGCTTATCTTATCTTATCTTTGAATCTTATTCCACTGTGAAGCCATGTTTCCGTAAAAATCATGATATTGCAGTTCATAAGTTTCTTATTGTTGGTGATCCGAAGCCGTAGTTCACTCATTTTGCTCGCCAGATACCGTACATTAGCAAGGAAAATACTGGGTAGCGATAGCCGGTGCGGTGTTAGCTTCGTTACCGCTGTTCAGCACTCGTGAGTAATTGTAGGCGAAGGAGCTTACTTGGGTGATTCGCCGGTGGCGTCCTGCTGACTTCCAGTGGCCGTGCAGCGTGGCGGTGAATGTGCTCGTGGTCGTGGTAGTGAATCCACCTGTGGCTGTGACGATGGCAGTTCCTGTGATGATGACGACAGTGATTCCACTGACCGTGACGATGACAGTTCTGATGGCGGCGATGATAGTGATTCCACTGACCGTGGCGATGACAGTTCTAATGGTGGTGAAGATAGTGACTCCACTGATCGTGGTGATGACTGTTCCTGCAACTGAGATAACGACAGTTCCTGCAGCTGAGGAGCAAGACATACCCGTAACAGAGGTGGTAGCGAGAAGCTACGTGGCTGGAGTGGCAACGCCCCATCAGCTGGGGAAGTTGGTCCGCCGCCTGGGAGGTCCACCTGTGCACAGGGGTAAAGGCAAGCGGTAGAGTAACAAACAGTTCTCTTACGTGGTAGTTCTTGGCAAGACGTTCTCGACGAGGCTTGAGAACGAAGCTCTGGTTCATACTCCGATGAGGAGGACAGACGACTCCGTGACGGGCTGTCAGCAACGCTGGCTTTTAATAGCCGCTGATTGGCACCTGTTTGTCTGTGCGCAGCTGGGGCTGATGAAGCCAATGACGGCCCAGAGGCCGCCATGACAGTCACTATCTACATCCACATGTATATTACTGTCCCCTACTATAATTATTCTATCAGATTCCAGCACTAAATCAGCTAAGAAATCAGCAAATTCGGATAAAAATTCTGAGTAGGTTGATGGAGGACGATAAACTATGGCAAATAAAATTGGGTTTAACCTAAATTTGCTCAAGTGCCCAATACTGAGGACCAGGCCCTCAAAGGAATTATAACATGTTTTTTGCTTTACATTAACTAGTAATTTGGAATGGTAAATTGTTGCTACTCCTCCTTCACGACCAGAACTTCTGGGATTTTGACAGTTTAAATAACCAGAGGGAGTTGATTCATTTAAACCAACATAATCCTCTTGCCCTAACCAAGTCTCTGTAAGGGATATTAAATCAATCTGATGATCAATTAACAGATCATGGACTAGCAGAGACTTGGGAGTTAGAGACCTAATATTTAATAAACCACATTTAATTTTTAAATTATGAGGAGGAACAGAGGCCAAATCATTCAATTTAGAGGCTTTATGTTTAATTTGAGTTTTACCAATTTTTTGCTTAATCACTTTGGGATGCTTATATATTATATTTTTATTTACTTTGGAGGAAGCAGACAATGATTCTCTGATGGGGAAGACAGGGGCTAAGTTGAGGGGTGGCGGATGAAGAGGACCTGCAGAGAGGCGTGTAAGACTGCGACTCTGCTTCCTGGTCCCAACTCTGAGTAGTCAAGGTTTTGGAAATTTGGATAAAAAAGATGCCAGATTGTTAGATAAATGAGAAGCACCATCCAAAGTGGGATGAATGCTGTCTCGTCTCATAAGACCAGGTTTTCCCCAAAATGAGCTCCAATTGTCAATGCAGCCCACGTCATTTGCAGGACACCACACAGACAGCCAGCAGTTCAAGGATGACGAGCGGCCAAACATGTCATCACTGGCCAGATTGGGGAGGGGCCCAGAGAATACTACAGTGGCAGACATCGTTTTTGCAAAGTCACACACCGATTCTACATTAAGTTTCGTGACTTCCGACTGTCGGAGTCGGATGTCATTAATGCCAGTGTGAATAACAACTGTTGAGTATTTACAGTTACTTTTAATCAGAATCAGAATCAGAATCAGAAAAAGCTTTATTGCCAAGCATGTAAAAAACACACGAGGAATTTGACTTGACATTGGCACACTATGTAAGTGTATCACAATGACACGGCAGCCGTAACTAGGCGCCTAATCAAAAAGATGGGGGATAAGGGAAGATAAGGGAAGGGAAGAATGACACAATGGGTGGAGAGAAAAAAACTTCATCATCAAAATACAGCTTATAATTGTAAGCCAAATTATGATTACAGAGAAAAAAAACCTCTCTATGGCACAGAGCAGACACTCAACCTCACAAAAACAGAGATGCAGAGAGAGGGCAGTGTGTGTATATCAGTATAGTGATGTCAGTGTGTGTGCAGTGGATGTATGTATCAGTTACTGAAGTACAACAAAAATAGTCTCCTAGGCAACGATGGATGTTATATTTCATGTTTATAAACACACAGATAGTCATGACCCAGAATAATCTCTTCTTCATGCCAGATGGTAAAAACTCCATGTTAGTCTCATGAACGCTGTCCTTGGAGAGTTCTGTTTATTGCACAGCAGCGGCAGTGTTTGGATTACAGAGCCAGCTCACACATCTGCTTATCTCAACTCTGGAGGAGTGAATTGTCCAGGGGCGCCGATCAAGGCCGAATCTGCACAGACGCTTAGAGTGTAGGATTTTCTTCTCTCAAGTGGTTCTGCACTTCACAATTCAAATTAACACTCACTGACTTTAAATTCATTCCTTGAAGAACATTCAGCGACTCCGAGATGTAACCAACTGTGGCGTGAATTGCCTATAAAAATATTTGTCATAAGGTACAGGAATTATTTATTTTATTTAATAGTGGGTGTGAAAGGGGGCGGAGTTAAACCATCACTTCTACACCCGCTAAATTAAATAAAAGCACTCGTAAAAGGGGCACCAGTCCTAACGGACAATAATATTAACTTTAATTTAATTAATTTTGTACCTTCAGTTACTTAATGAATCGGTCTCAAAATTTCAGTGAGTTCTTGTCCTGCCGTGATTAGGAAACATGTATATGCGAAAGGAAAACGCTTCAACTGCTCTCATTTACCCTTTTATTAAACTCATTCAGGTTACATGGCATGGCGTTCAAATGATGGATAAACAGATTTAAATGATCACAGCGTAATATATCACATCAACTGTTATTGGATTCCTGAACATAAAATCCAGCGTTACACCTCTGAAGAAACCAAGGAGGAACCAGGCTTAATGTTTCAATGGTAAATGAGGCTGAAATGTTGTAACAAAACAACGCAATTTTATGGGGAAAATTCATAAGCTAATTATCTAAAAATGACTTCTGAATTAATCGACAAAAATTTAAGGGCAGTTACTTAAAAATGACTAAGAGTTTTCCTTCAGTTGATAGCTCTATCCTGTGGCTGAGAGACTAATTGAACCCTGAAATACGGGCCATATTCAACTGTAATTTAATTGTTAGGACATCACGTTTTAACCCAGCAGATAGGAGAAGTAGGAGTTTCACTTACAAGACAGCTGTAGGTCCACATTTCAGCGGGTCGATACCGGCCGAGTTGGGAGTTAGGACGTCGGAGGAAGCGGCTGCTGCGATGCCTCCTCACAGCCGTGGAAGTGTAAACTCAGCTGGGGGCTCTCCAGACAATGGCAGCAGGGGATGGTCTGTCACAGAGCGGCGTGACAAGTCCTTGGAAAAGTGTCCGAATTTGAGGTCTCATGTAGCGGGATAGACCAAAAAAACTGAAGGAGAAACTTCTCAATCTCTGTTCACTTTAAATTAGGCAAATTAAAGGTCCACTTTAACAGCGTGAAAAGTCATAAAAAAAATGAAAAAAACATTTACTAGGATAAGAATGGCTTCTGAGGTGAAGGAAAAAGTTTGAGAATTTGATTCTCTAAAAGGGACGAGCTCTAAAGAAAAATGGTTTCTCCTCAGTGACCAGAAAATAACGAAAGACTTGACAAACTTCACAAAGAACAGAATAAAACTTCACAGGGCCTTGAAACGGTGGAATAAAATCTTCTGAGATCTAGATTACTATTCTTCTTCTTTAATCTTAATTTAGTTCCTAATCTTTCTCAAAATCTCTTTCTTTCTTCTTTCTGTGTGATAGGATATTTTCAAGTTTCATTAATTATTCTATATGATTTTAATGCTATATTATTCTATTTTATATTATAATTGTTTCTGGTGCATATAAAATCCAATGTCTGGGTCACTGTGATATTTTCATTGCCTCAGAGCTTGAAAAGACTGTCTGTTTTCAGAGCAAGATTAGGATGAGCAAGATTGTGAATAATGACGAAAGTTTCTTTGTTTTATCATACCAAGCTGTACTGTATTGTCAGGATGACCAGATCATGTTAGAATGTTCATTGCTGACCACAGATAAAGAAGGAGTCACTTGGAGAGTTGGCTCCTGCCAGTCTAGCTTAGATAAGAGACCGGGGTATAAAAATCAACATCCTTGGATACATGTTAGGGAGTCGGTGCTGTGAAGCTCTGAGGCGAGTGTATGCTGATACTGATTTCCTCCTTTCTGATCAGAAGGAGAATAAATGATTCAGAACTTGGAAAACCGCCTATTGATTATTGTTTCAGCCTCAGTCAATTCATTTTTGTTCTAACATAATTGGCGCCCAACGTGGGGCCCATATAGAGTGGTCCACGGCGTTTTCCGACGAGCCTGGACTTTAGACAAGTGCACAGTCAAAGGAGAGGAGAGACCCATACTTCTGGGAGCGCTGGGAAAAAAAACAACGCTGAATTCCCCTCTTCAAAGGCCCTGGTGACGTCGGGGAGCGGCGTGGAGCTCTGACGGGTCTACCGGAACTCAGAGGCGGATTCCAGGTGTGAGTAATTTATTCCAGTTTTTGTTATTGTTGTTATGGCCAGAGAGTGATTGCCTAGACCGATTGTACACTAGGGGAAAGACTGAAAGAAAGAGACCTACAGCCTAATTGATAAGTTATGTTACTCACGGTGCGGATATTGCAATAATCCCTTGGAGAGATGGAGCTTTCCTTTCCAAGCGGTGATCGATATTCCTAGATCCGGGGTAATTCTTAGAAATTCGCCGTTTTCCACCTCTCGAGTAAGTTCCAGTGGAGGTCTAGAAGCCAGTACTGGGTTAAGAGAAGAAAAAAAAAAACGGGAAAGATACGTGTTCTCGTTCCTCTCCGGAACAGCCACGTGATCCCAGAGAAGTTAATTTTTCGGGGTAAGATTTGTGCCAAATTCTGGCGTGCCTTTTGGGACTGCTTCTGCTTATGTTTCAGTTTTGGACTTGTCAGCATTAGTGGGGAGGCGACGTGAACCCCGAAAAAGGGAAAAAGTTGCTTTCACGGAAGATTCGTGCCTTTATCGGGTCTGTTTATCGCCCATTGGCTCCGCTACGGTGAGCTATTGCAAGATGCCGAGGGAGGTTTAACTCTGGGCTTTAGACACACAGCAGGGGGGCAGACGTGACCGTTGAAATTGTTTGTCTTGTGAGTTTGTTGAAGCGCTAGAATAAAAAAAAAAGAGGAGTTACTGTGTTCTGAGTTTGTTTTGTCTGTGTTACATGAAATCCGCTCCGGTGTGAAACATAGAGAGGCTGAGTTCCCACGGAGGCGGAGTGAATACGGTGTGAAATTGATGTCTGTGATTTTTTCTCCCTAATATTTGTGGAGCATAAAAGGGTTGGTTAGTTAATTATCTTTTGGGAAGTGTTTAAAATTATAGGTATTTGAAAATAGTAGCCTTGAGCAGAAACAGTGGACTGATGTTGTGCTTTATGGCAGTGTAAAAAAAAAAAAAATGAAAGGGGAAGCTTCACGCTGCCAGTGGCGGTGTGATGGTTGCCATATTTGATTTTTTCCGTTGAGGTTGCCAGATCTGGAAATTAATTGAAGTAATTCTCATGCTGTTTTGGGCTTTGGCATGAACCTAAAAGTCTTCATTGTATGACCTTGTAGAGATAACGCAAAAGAAAACATGTCTGGGCCCTGTCTGTCTGTACCTGCCTGTCTGTGTCTGTCTCAATGTGTATCTGTTTGAGATTCTGTGTGTGTCCTTGAGAGAAGGAGAAAAAGAAACAGAGAGTTTGGGGAATTAAAAAAAGAAAAAAATAGAAAAGCCGTGTAGCCACTGATTCGTGTGTGGAAAACTTGGTAAAAAGAAAAGATGAGGAAAAAACTTTCAAACATGGGTTGCTGTTATAGCAAAAGTGTAAAGCAGCCACAAAGTGTCCAGATAGGAAGAAATAGCACAAGGTTTCTGGCAAAATGGAGAAAGAAATTTGATTTCAGTGGGGAACTTGAGGTTAAAGATTGTGAGAGTTTGATTTCTGCCATCAAATTAGCAGCAGACGGCAGGAGGCAAAAAGAGTTAAAATATGAACTTTTTGAGGCTGAACAATGGCTTCAGATTGCCAGGCAACAACAAGCTGATTTGAATAGGAAAGACCAGACCTTAAAAGACTCGGATGTTTGTAATAAGAAGGGTTTGACTAATGCACATTTTTTCTCAAAATTCCGAGGTGACGAAGGAAATAATGGCCGGAGCAGGTGGCGAGACAACCTGACCCCTCCCTCTCTGCATCCTGATCTTGAGACGGTGACCACTCTCACGTCGCCAACTGCGGACCTGCCCTCCTTGGCTCCTCCCCAGCCTCCTTCTCCACGCCCACCTCCTCCTTCCTTTCAACGCAGGCCGGACATCAAACCTAGAGTCCAGCTTTCTCATCTGACAAAAAAGTTAAGTGATTATGCACCTTCACATTATGCCATTTCAACAGCACACACATCCTCACCCTTAGATAAGCACATTAAGGAAGAGGAACATGCGATAGAATTAGGACAATTTCCTATGGTTAAACTACACAACCCGGCTTATGTTGGTCCAGCGGCTGAAGGTGCTGAAGTCAATAGCCAAAACATTCTTTAAAATATTCCTACTGTGCTAGTTAACCACCAACTGATGCAGCATTAACTCAGCAGGTGAAAGAATTAAATGAACATATTAGGAACAAGTGGAGATTAAAACATGATTTGACAGCTATTCAGAATTCCACTTAACATAAAACAGAAAGTGTTGAAGCCTATAGGTGTAAGTTGCAAAAATGTTTTTGGACAATCATTCAGGTTTGGAAAATCCTACTGCAGATACAGGTTCAGAACCCTATTGACAACATTTGAGAAGTGTATTCCTACAGAACATGCATCCAAATTTAGCACAGCATGTACGCATACACCTTGTAATATGTCACACATGTTCATTTGCTGATGTGTTGATATATGCAAAACACGCAGAACGACTGAGCTGACCCTCAGGGGGAGGCCTTTGCTTCCCCCACTTCTGTATTTTCCCAGGGTCCCTGGCGTGGAGGAGGGGGGAGAGGCCTCGGTGCTGGATCTGTGGGCCACGTTCAGGAGGCCAGAGGGAGGGGAAGGGACTACGCCCTGCTCGAAGCCACAACAACGACAGCAACAGCGACAACCGGACTCATCACATCCTGACATGTGACTGACCGAACCAAAGCTAAGTACAGCTACTGACAATGACATTTGACATACACTATTTCATTTACCTGACTTTGACCTAATCATGACACTAAAGGGTTTATCAGAGGTTACTCTAGAAGTTCAGGAAACTTCTTTGAAATTTCTTCATGATTCTGGGGCTCACAAAATTAGAACACACAGTGATCATTAAATCAGCAAATGGGAAGCTAAAAAAGAAAAATTTTTCTCTAATTGTAACAGTAAAAAGATGTTACAGAGGACAGTGCAGAAGGTTCATTCATTTTGTCACAAGTGTGTCTAGTTAACTTATTAGAAAGGAATTTGCTCACAACTCTCAATATCGCCCTAATTCCGACAGAAGGTGGTATGAGGGCATCACAATTCCCACATGTATCAGAAATTCATATTTTGCAAGATTTTGCAGTACCAGCTCATGGTCACTTCGCTTGGTACCGGCCGGACCAACCTGAGTGGCTGAGAGTTTGGAAGCCAAAATAATGCAATATTTCAAAACACGGGTTCCTACAACCGTGCAAGCCACAAATCAAAATCATTGCAACATGTATGACAAATATCTGAGTGGCTCAGATGACAAATTTGCGAAAACATTTTTTGTAAACTCATCCTCCAGAAAAAAATTATTGCAAATTTGTACTGGCCGCCAAAGGTCTATGCAGAAACATCTGTGAGGTTATTAGATAAAAATAAAGGTCACTTTAAACACTAGGAGTCACCACACATTGCATTGAGCAAGCCCAAACACGTGCAATGGAAGGACGTAGGCTTAATAAATAATACAGAATTGGTAATAATAAATGTAAAACCTTATTTTAGGCCTTATCAGAGACAATATCTTTTATGCCCAGGAGCCATGAGAAGACTGTTGAGATATAGTGCTATATAAATAAAGTTGAATTGAATTGAATTCAAGAAGGTATTAAACCTGGTATACAGGGACTCATAGATGCAGGGGTTATAGTATTAGGTCTAAAAATACTGTGCAATATACTTTGTTAAATGATCTACAATCACAAATTAAAATTTTTCACAGTGATTGACATCAGTAATGCTTTTTCCAGCATTCCCATCTACCCAGATCATCAGTTTTGGGTTGTATTCAAATTTGAAGGCAAGAGGTACACATTCACGAGGCTACCACAGGGCTATTGTGAATCACCAACCATTTTTTCACAGGCAATGTCAGCAAATTTGGCCCAGTTACATTTTGCTGGCATCCTCTGATGAAATCATTTGAAAAAAAAAAAAAAAGACACCATTGCCTTGTTGAAATTTTTAGCTGAGCAGGATCACAAGGTTAACAAAGCAAAGCTGCAGTTGTGGAAGCCAGAAGTGAAATACTTAGGCCACATTCTGTCAGCAGAAGGGAGACATGTTGATCCTGTTCGCAAAGAGGCTATTTTGGCAGCGCCTAAACCAATCACAAAAAGAGACATGATGTCATTCTTTGGGACATTAAATTATTGTCGCTCCTGGATTGCAAATTATTCATTTGAAGTGCAACCATTGTCTGACCTTATTTACAAAAAACCAATGGCACAGGTGGACAAGACTGAGCGGACACCTGAAGCAGAGTTGATCGCTCTAATTGAAGCATGCAAATTGGGACGAAAAAAAAAAAAATACTCATTTTGCATTGATAGTCAGTATGCATTTTACACTATTCACCACTTTGCACAAAAAGTGCAAACACCTCATTCTGGAGCTGCTTGAAAGTGTCAAACTGCCATTACAACTGGCCATATGCAGATGTGCTGCTCATACGAATGGTAATGATCCGGTTTCTAAAGGCAATTATTTTGCAGATCAAACTGCAAAGGCGGTAGCACAAGGCTTGCAACCTAAACAAAGCACATTTGATTCTGTTTTGACATTGACTGAAGAGCTATCACATGATGTTCTTGTTGAGGCTCAAAAAAGCAGCATCACAGGCTGAAATTTACAAATGGATAAAGAAGGGAGCTATCCTTAAAGCTCTATAAATGTAAGGCAAACAAGCCTATTCTACCACGCAAACTGTTTCACCAAGTCTCTACCTTGCTCCATGGCGTTTCGCATGTAGCAAGAGGGGGGATGGTATCTACATTGAATAAAACCTTTACTGCTTATGGGTTTAGCCAGTTTGCCACACAGTTTTGTAAGAAATGTCTGATCTGTGCAAAAAACAATGCACAGGGAAACTTCAAACCTGAGAGAGGCACTTTCCCAGCTTCTACTTATCCATTTCAGAACATTTGCATGGATTTTATTGAACTGAATAAATGTGAAGGCAAGAAATATTGTTTGGTCATTTGTGATATGTTTTCTAAATGGACAGAAGCTTTTCCTTGCACACATCCAAATGCAATCACAGTTGCAAAGAAATTGCTTGCAGAAATTGTATCTAGGTTTGGAATACCTGAGAGAATTTACTCAAATAATGGTACACATTTTGTAAATCAAGTTATGTCACATTTAGGCACAGCACTGAACATCATTTTGAAGAATCATTCAGCTTATCACCCACAATCTGCAGGACTGGTAGAACGCACAAACAGAACTATTAAAGAAAGACTCAGAAAAACAATGGCAGAAACAAGACAAAATTGGATTTACTGCCTTCCATTAGTTTTGTTTTACATGAGGATAATCCCAACCAAAGGGGGGTTGTCTCCATTTGAAATCATGTATGGCAAACCATACTTGTTGCCACCTTTGAGACCATTCAATCCTGGTGATGAAGAAGTGTGTTTAGCAGATTACATGAGAAGGATGTTGACTAACAGAGATATTATCGCTGCTACTCTCCCTAGGAGGGTTCACGAGGAAACTGCACCGATCTTGGCCAAGCCAGGAGACCTCGTCCTCATCAAAGCCATCAAAAAGAAGAATTGGACTGATTCACCCTGGCAAGGACCACATAAAGTTGTTTTGTCAACGCCAACAGCGATGAAAGTTGAAGGACGGGACTCTTGGGTGCATTTAACACACTGTAAACTTTACCCTGCTCTGAACTCATAGTAAGGGACTTCTGAATAAATATTTTCAACTCCATTCCATTAAAGACTCTCAGCAAGAGACTTTTTCTTAATTGTTTTTCCTATACAAGTGTCGACTGACGACGCCCTACGTGGTGTCCAGTACCGGCTTGGGATAGGGAAGCAAGTGGTTGACCATCATGGAGAGACAAGAAGCGCAAGAAAGACGTTTGATCATTAAAGGGTGTAGTTGTTGTTTCCTTTGCATCATCATCCTAGGGGTGACATTATTATTTTGGTTTCCTTTAGCTGCACCACAAACCATACATCGTAGTGCTAGGGACCTTGCACATATTCAGCATAATTGGCTAGAGCTACATGAGCATCACGATCATGAATATGCTGCCAATACGTGGTGGAGGTATGCTAATTATACGGCTAGGGCAGCTAATCGTTCCAATTGTTATGTTTGCTCCTTAGTGCCAACGTCAGCTGGACAGACTGCTGTTGTAGCCAAAATGATGGAACCAGCAAAGGCTCTCTGTTTTTTACAGAAGGCTATGAAAAGGGACTACACAAAAAAGATTATTTTGAATCATTCTTGTGAAATCTTTCATCACTCTACCAATCAGAGAACTTATGGTACCCCTTACTCTGTAAGGGCAAGGTTAGTTTCATCAGGAACTTTTTCTTTTTGTCTGAAGGGAAGTGGTAACAACCCTCTGGGCGACCTACCCCTTTCTCGGTGTGAGGAGGTGTACAGTGTACACCGCACCTGTGATGCTAGTACCCTGACCAATCGGGTGGGCAGGTGGTGTCCACGGGTTAACCGTTGTCATTATGGACCTATCACCATGCTGGAGCTCTGCAGTGCTGCTATCTGCAACTTCCATATGTATGGCGCACATATGGTGACGGGTGGCTGGTGGCTGTGTGGTCGTAAGGCGTATTCCCATCTGCCTATGAACTGGGCAGGAACCTGTGCCCGCGTCTTTGTGACTGACAACACCCTGATTATGTCAGCGGGTCAGACGAGCAGAGGGAAGAGAGACCTATCACAGGATGCCCTTTTCACACCACATGATTCCATCTGGGGTAGGGACGTGCCAGAGCAGTTCAAGATACTTACTACAGGTCAAAAGGTAGTTCAATCGCTATTCCCTTGGGTGGGAGTGGCAAAAAATACCTTGTGGATTGAGACTCTTAATTATAGACTACAGTCTTTTGTGAATTTTTCCTTAGCTGCCTGGAAAGGTGAAAGGGAGGAAATGACTGCTATAAGACTTGTAGCAACACAGAATAGAATGGTACTTGATCAGTTGACTGCCGCCCGTAGGGGGGGGGTGCGCAATTGTAGGTCAGTACTGTTGCACCTTTATACCTGCACATGATGCAGACGGAGGTGTTATTGCTTCAGCCATACGTAATCTGACTGCTTTGCAGACTGCTGGGGCCAAGGATAATGTTGATGATTCATCACACTGGATAAACTGGTTGTTTTCCTCATGGAGGAGTCTTGTCATAAACTTAGTGGTGATTACTGTAGTGATACTTTTGATCTTTTCATGTTTCATTCCTTGTATCCGTGATATGATGTTGAAACTTGTTCAGGTGAATTTAGTGTTATATCACGAGGCCACCACTGGAGATGATGGGGAAACAACACCAGCTTAATGTCTTATGAGTACAGAGTAAAAGTATAATTGACATGCAGAAAACCGAAAGGAGATGTATGTTCATGATGTGAATTTGAAATGTACTGAATTGCAAGAGTAATCAAATATGCCTTAAAGTTCAGAGAAGTTGTTTTCCTTATTTGAGATTTTTTCACTTTATCCTGTTTATGTTCTGTCTTAATTTATGTCGTATTTGAAACCATTATGTTACTAATCACTATTTACAGTTTTACTATATTGATTGTTGTTTCATTGTTGATACCTTGTTGCAGTTTCACGTTGAGGTACTAATACACATAGGTTAGGATACTAATACACATAGATCTCTGATAAAAACATACACATATGTCTTTTACACATAATAGGTTTTTAGTTATTTTTATTGTTCTTTACATTTACATATAAGTATTAACTTTTTATTAAATCATTGCTAATCACTGCTAATTTACTGACACATAGAACGACAAATACATACACTATTTCATCTTAATTTATGGCTAATCACCATCACTGATTCAATTTTTCTCTTTTATGGCTTAATTAGATGATTGATTTCTTTTTTGAAATAAAATGTAATATCCTCACATGCGCCCCAGGAAATGAAACATTCCAGCGGCGCTCGGGAGTGGCAGCGAGGCCGATGGCGGACTTTCCTCATTAAAAAGCGAGTTAGGATCTTTTGCAATACAATGCTTTAGCATAAAATGCACCGGAACTTGGCGAGCTGCCCAATGAGGTTTTAGAAGCCATAATGTTTCATCTCTGATGCTTTTTGAGCATCATAGGGGGGAATGATAGGATATTTTCAAGTTTCATTAATTATTCTATATGATTTTAATGCTATATTATTCTATTTTATATTATAATTGTTTCTGGTGCATATAAAATCCAATGTCTGGGTCACTGTGATATTTTCATTGCCTCAGAGCTTGAAAAGACTGTCTGTTTTCAGAGCAAGATTAGGATGAGCAAGATTGTGAATAATGACGAAAGTTTCTTTGTTTTATCATACCAAGCTGTACTGTATTGTCAGGATGACCAGATCATGTTAGAATGTTCATTGCTGACCACAGATAAAGAAGGAGTCACTTGGAGAGTTGGCTCCTGCCAGTCTAGCTTAGATAAGAGACCGGGGTATAAAAATCAACATCCTTGGATACATGTTAGGGAGTCGGTGCTGTGAAGCTCTGAGGCGAGTGTATGCTGATACTGATTTCCTCCTTTCTGATCAGAAGGAGAATAAATGACTCAGAACTTGGAAAACCGCCTATTGATTATTGTTTCAGCCTCAGTCAATTCATTTTTGTTCTAACACTGTGTTTCTAGTTCTTAATTCTCTCACCGTTCTCTTCTTCTTGCTACTTGTTACATTGTTACTTTACTTCTTGCTAATCTTCCTGCCTGTTCTGATCTTCTTGCTCTCTCAAATCTAACTTCTCTTTTTTAAAGTTACCTCGCCGGGTCGTAAAACTGATGATGTCAATCGCAAGACTGACCAATCGACTTTTTCAGAAGCAGTTTGAAATGGCTGCTATCCAATGTGAGAACATTTCTTTGTTTGAGAGCAGCCAATCAAACGAAGACACCATCCCATGAAATTGCAGAGGAAAAATCAATACTCAGTCAGTTCTTATGAAATTAGGTGCTCAATATAAAATCCAACTAGATTAAATGACTTGGTTAATATTTGGTGATCATGCATTTATACCATTACTCCAATATTACATTTGTTTGAATAACACTCATGAATATAACATTTCTTATACATAATCATAATACATGCATTCATATTTAGATCAAAACTTAATGCAGTACAGCAAATCATGGTTGGTGATAAAAGAGGGATGATTTTCAGTGTCCTTAGGATCCAGAGGATAAGCTGAAAGAAACTTAATGTTTAGAACAAATTAAAAGTCATCTTACATACTGAAAACACATTTCGTAGGTATCCACTAGGAGGTACTGTTGAGCTGTAGATGATTTCCTTTAGGTCCATGGTATCTGGGAGAAAACCTGGATAGTATCGTGGGCTATAAACCCGTCAGATTAAGCGGTTTATGACTCTTTTTTAAAAGCATTGTTTCCTGTAAGGGTACATTATCCAATGCAGTGTTCACGTTGAGAGGTCTGGTCTCCTGAGTTTTATGTTCCTTTGAGCCTTTAAAAGCAAATTCTGATCCTTACAATCTCTGTAAGAGGCAACTGTTTACATTGGGGTCCTGGGAAAGCAAGCATCTTTGGTCAGGCCTGGAAGAGGCCTGCATGAGTCGACATAAAAGCCAGTGATATTCCTGTAACATGCAGAAAAGTAGTATTCCTGTATAAGGAATAAAATTAAATTCCTATAAACTGGAGAGAAGTGATCTTCTGTCTTGGTTTGAGGAGACGATGATGCTACACAACCTTTCGATTCAGTTCAGCATTCGCCGCCATCAACGCTCTTCCAAGCTGGTCAAATTGATGGAGAAGCTTAGCCAGGTCCGCTTTTTGATTAGCTCCTTCCAGTTTTTTAATTTTACGATACACAAGGAAGACCCCCAGGCCAATCAAAAGGAATCCTGTGACCATAAAAGCGAATAAATATAAATCTTCCACATCTTCGATGGAAAAATCACACAGACACATGAGTCTCCAATTATCCCATGAATCTCTCATATAACCCGCAGCTGAAGTTCCTGCGGGACATTTGGGCTCCCCCGGGCCCGATTTTCTGTTTGAAAAGGTGGTGTCAATTGCATTTAAAGCCCAACTTATAAGATCCATTTTCCGTTTTTCCGTTTGGGTTGAGATCAGCGAGAAGGAGAGATGGCACAGACACTCACTCAGACGCAGCAAGCTGGGATTTGGGTCAGGAAGGCAGGATAAGAGGAGGGAGGAAAAATGCGACTGCTCTCTCTGAAGCCGGAAACCAGCATTTTCAAATTTGACTCGATGTCGCCTGCTCTGGCCCCAGGAATACATTTGACTATGGCCGCTGGAGTCTCTAGGTTCACGTTTCTGACTACAGTGTCGCCAATGATCAGAGTTGTTTCCTCAGCGGGTGTGTCGCTGAGCGGGGAAAAACGATAAGAAACGTGAACAGGTTGGAGGTGTACCGGGGCTTTGCGACTAGGCTTCCTTCTCACCGTCACCCACCCAGTCTCCTTGCTGCTGAGGAGAGCTGGAGGACCGCCAATGGGGTTAGCTATGCTAGCTAGCTCCACTGCAGCTAAGGGGCGTCCGTCAAGAGTAACTGGCGCAGACGGTGTTTCAATGGAGCGGAGCCGGGATTCCAAATCAGACAACTTTGCCTCGAGCGCCTCAAAAAGACAACATTTATTACATTTACCGTTATCACTAAAAGAGGCAGAGGTGTAGCTAAACATCTGACAGAGAAAGCACACCAGAGGAGGAGAGGAAGGAGAGCTAGTAGCCATAGCTAGTGGCTAACCCAAAAGCTCAGGAGAGTGAGGAGAGCAAACCACACAGACAGACAGCAAAACAGGAAGTGACGATATGTTACCACAAGGAAGTGACGATGTACGATGAAGCGACAAAGTGACGATGTCCTTCGTCGATAAGATGCCGTCGTTAAGATGCCGTGGTTGTTCCCGTTCCAAAATCCAGCTGTCCTAAAATGGTAAATGACTTTAGACCAGTTGCTTTGACTTCAATTTTAATGAAAATTTTTGAAAAACTAGTCAGATGTGAGGCCCTAAAGCAGACTGAACATGCATTGGATCCTCTGCAGTTTGCCTATAGGCCTCACAGAGGAGTGGAGGACGCCACTGTCACTCTGCTTAACATGCTTTTTAAACATCTGGATTTTAATGGGACACACACCAGGCTTTTATTTGTGGACTTTTCCTCCGCTTTTAATACAATCCAACCTCATATTTTAGTTGAAAGGCTCCTGCAACAATTTGATTTGAGCAATAATTTGGTGGGTTGGATTCTGGATTTCTTAACCAACAGGATGCAGAGAGTAAGGGTCAATGGTACATTGTCTGACCTAAAGTACTCTTCTACTGGCTCTCCTCAGGGGTGTGTGTTGTCACCACTACTCTTCATCCTGTACACAAACATGTGTCGGAGCAGACATGACAGCAGGCACATTATAAAGTATGCTGATGATTCAGTTATTGTCAGTCTCCTACAGGATGGTGAGAGTGGCCACGGCCCAGTAGTTGATGATTTTGTTTACTGGTGTGAGGATTCCTACCTGCAGCTGAATACGACAAAAACTAAAGATATGATTATTGACTTTAGGAGGAAAACTCCCAGGCACAAAGTCACTGTACTAAAAGGTCAGACCACTGAATGTGTACAATCCTACAAATATCTTGGGACGATTATCCATCCATCCATCCATCTTCTACCGCTTTTCCGGAGGTCTGGGTCGCAGAGGCAGCAGTTCAAGCAGAGAAGCCCAGACTTCCCTCTCCCCAGCCACCTGCCCCAGCTCTCCAGAGAGGATACCAAGGCGTTCCCAGACCAGCTGGGAGACATAAGCCTCATTTCCACTAGCCCAGCACACCTCGGAACGGCTCGATTCACTTCAACACGGCTCAGAATGCTTCTGTCTCTATTAGCACGGTGTTGTGCTTCGTCTGGGTTGTTTGGGATGGTTGTAACAGCGAGGCGGCGCCACAGCGAGGCGGCGCCACACTCCCAGCAAGGCAGGGCCACACTCCCGTGACGTAATGCACGCGACCCAAGCAAAACATAACACACAGCTGTACAAGGCCACTCCTCGGTCTGTGGCTTTTTTCACCGTAAACGCCAAAAAGGACCGCCAGACAAGGGTACAGGCAGCGAGATGAAAACACTCTGGAATAGTTCTGCAGCTTCTGGGAGAGCCAAAGGCATGAGGATACAAACTAGGTAGTATATGACGGTAAGCTAATGGTTGCGAATGCTAGTTTGCTATAAGTACGTCGTGCTACACTTTAATGTCTGCAAGTTATCGCTGTTAGGTACTAAAATATGTACGCTGTGTGTGTTTCAGATGGCTCTGTGGTGGGGAAATTACTGCTTCATTCGCTCTGGGCATGCCTGTCACGGATGTCATCAGTCTGTCACTGATGTCACCACAGCTTCACAAACGAGCAGTGGTTATAGAGCTTAAGAATGTCTGTAGAAACGTTTTATTTCCTGTACAACAAATTGCTCTGATCTGCTTGAAAATCATGGAGTGACTGTTGAGACATCATGGACTTACCTGCTTCTGCAGCAGAGTCTGAGATGGTGTCATAGAAAAAAATGATCAGCTGACACAACTTGATCGCCAGTTTAATAACTATATTAGCCACAAAATATATATTCAAAAAGTAAACTTTACTGAGTTAGGTATAACAAGATATATTTTACAGTTATCATGCATTTTAGGCAAAAACAAACTTGATCTAGGATTAAAAGCAATTAAAATAATGCAGTCACAAGGTTACATGGAAACATGTACTGTAGAAATATATATTCTCTGCATCAACAATGTACTAGATATGCATTCATGTTGTATTGCACTGGGATTTGCACTGACAATAAACCTCTGAAGTTTTTGCAGATGTCTCTTTTTTTATATGTGAAGGTTACCACCATGTGGCATAAATTAAATACTGAAAGATTGGAAAAGCTAAGAATAATCCAGCAGTTTGAGAAATCACTTTTGGTTTGGTGTAAGTCTGTCAACAGAATTATGAACCATAAAGCAGTTTGTGTTAAAATGTTAAATCCCATTAAACCTAATCCGGGGGCTTCCAATCATGTGTCATGGGGGGCCAAGACCCTGCAGGTTCTCTCTTCTACCCAGTCTCTTCAGCAGGTGTTGTCACTGATCAGTCAGTGGAAGAAGTTCAGTGGAATCTGCTCTTGAAGACACTGGCTGGAGGTAAAGCCTGCAGGGTCTTGGCCCTCCATGGCACGTGATTAGACACCCCGCCCCCCCCCCCCCCGCCCAAACCCATTATGATGAAGAGCAGATGCTAATATGACCCAGAATTCCTCCATATACTGGTACTGTCACTATTGAGAAACATGTTATATGTCAATTTAATCCTATCCAATTTTTACTTTCAAAATAAGTGTAAATATTTTCAAAAAACACACATTATTAGAAATATGTTATATTTCAATTTAATACTATCCCACTTGTACTTACAAAAAAGTGTGAATATTCATAAAAAGCACACACATGCAAAAGGTAGCACCACAAGCAGTGGGTCACAGCGGTTTTGGGCAACAGCAACACAATTGTGTATCCTTTGCCAATCTGTCTGCTGTTATTTAATGTTTAACAGTTAAGGGATGGATGATTATATGCTCCAAAACTGGAGAAACTCTCTGATAAAAAAGCTGCAACAACACAAGTCACTTTTGGTTTGAATTAACTGCCAAATGACCTAGAAATAATGAGCTGAAACTTGTTTTTATTCGTATTAAATAATGAGACAGTGGCACACTGGCCAACACCAAATTGTATATTTTTTACATCCTAGGGCATTTTGGATGTACTGAATAAAAAAAAATTCATGTTTTTCACCTTCAGGTCAACATTTGGAACAACAGTATTGGTATTTTCCGTTTAGATGATGCTACACTCCTTCTGAAGTATTGTAATTCTCTGAATTTGGAATGCCGATAGAACATTCATTTTACATATACTTACTTTTTTACCTACTTTGACTTGTAAGCTTGATCAGTCTCTCCTGCTGCATTTTAAAGTCCAACTGTGCAACTTCTTATAAGTTAACATAAAAAATGTACCCAAAGTTTAGAACTGGATCATGTGGGGCTAATTTTTTATGATATTTCAAAAAAAAGAGAACAGAAAGCTTACAAAAACATTTGTTTTTTGGTCTAGTTAAAAATTACATTACCTTTACAATGGTTGACCCCTGACAGGATGATCAGCATCATTTGATCAGACTAGGCAATGGAATTTCTATGTAATTATACTGTTTTATAATTCAGTGTTATAACAGACAAACCACACTTTGATCCAAAACAATTCCATTTTATTATATACAAAATATTAAAATAAAAAAAAAACTTTGCAACACAACAAGAAGGTTAATCAACATTTTATACACGCCGACCACTGAGTGCCTCTACCAGCTTCCCAAACTGGGTCAGGAAGGCTCGGTTGAATGAAGCCATCTCTGCCAGCTCCTGGGTCAGGAAGGCTTGGTTGAATGAAGCTGTCTCTGCCAGCTCCTGCCTTCTCAAGGCAACATCCTGCTCCTGGGCTACCCTCGCGTTTTCTGCAACCTCATTTAAATGTTGCAAATATTTATCATTGAATAGATTTTGCGCCTGGTGGCGGGACAGATTCACATTGGAGAATCTGGGCGGGCTGGCGCGGCGGACGCGTGGGATGATTCTACAAGGAAAATGCACACAATAAAATACATCACGAAAGTGCAAGATATACAGAAAAGACAATAGTTTTTAACAAGATTACATAAGCTTATTTCAGCGTATTGTTCACATGAATAATTAAAAGAAAAGCGTGAGTCCGCAGTGTGCTGCGATAAAGCCGAGCGATCATCATCCACAAATGAACAGCTTTTTTATTGCATAAATAAAATGAGCATCTTACCGAATATATTTGCGAAAAAACGCACAATAAAAAAAAAAAAATCACCGTTAAAGGACTCCGATGTTGAGACCTCCCGGTATATTTTTTTTTTTTTTTTTTTTTTTTCTCTCGGCGCCACACGAGTCGGCTGCCTTTTGCAACAGCGGCTCGATTCCGAGTCTTTTTCCCTTCCTCTCTCTTTTGATCCGTCTTTTTTTTTTCACCCCACTTATATCACGGACACACAGATCGTCCTAAATGTCTCCTGAGCCGGTGGACGGAGCCACTGTCTATAGCAGGATACGATACAGCAGAGAACAGCTGCTAGCATTCAACCGCCACCCGGTCCCATTGGAAATACTCGACATACCGAGAGAACTGAGGCGAAAACGCCGCGGCTGCCGGGCTGGAGTAAGGCGGAGGACAAAAAATATAAGGTACAGACCCTCCCTTCCATCTGTTGTCATGGGAAATGTACGGTCGATACTGGGAAAGTTAGATGAGCTAGCGGCTATCTCCCGTTATGATAGCACATACCGGGAGTGCTCTCTCCTTTTGTTTACTGAGACGTGGCTAACTGAACTAGCAGCAGATGCTAACATTGAGCTGGAGGGTTTTCACATGATACGAGCTGACCGAACACCAGACAGTGGCAAGGCTAGGGGCGGTGGAGTGATCATGTATGTTAACAACAACTGGTGCAGACCGGGACATATCACTGTTAAACAACGACACTGCAGCAAAGACATTGAGTTGCTAGCTGTTAGCATGAGGCCTACATATCTCCCGAGAGAACACTCACACGTGATCTGCATTGTTGTTTATGCAAATCCGACGGCGAACGCTGGGACAGCACGTGACGTCATCCATTCAGTAACCAGCAGGCTGCAGACAGAACACCCAGATGCTCTTCTCCTCATCTCAGGCGATTTCAACCATGTTTCACTGTCTCCCATTCTACCCACGTTCACCCAGTATGTCACATGCCACACTAGAGACAATAAAACACTGGATTTATTCTACGCAAACACTAAGGAGGCGTACACCTCATCACAACTACCCCCACTCGGGAGATCGGATCACAACTTGGTTCATCTCCGGCCGGTGTACAAACCCCTAGTGCACAGACAACCTCCGGCCATGCACACTGTGGAGTTATGGTCTGAGGAGACAATGGACACCCTAAAGGGCTGTTTTGAAGCCACCGCCTGGAAGCAGCTCTGCGATCCACATGGTGAGGACATCGATGGCCTCATTCACACCTTCACGGGCTACCTCAGCTTCTGTGTGGACAAATCCGTTCCCACCAAGACCATACGGCGTCACTCAAACAACAAACCCTGGATCAACCCTGAGATTAAAACACTTCTGAGAGAGAAGAAGAGGATCTTCAGGTCAGGGAACAGGGAGATGCTGAAGTCCGTACAGAGGGAGCTGAGGAGAAAGATCAGAGAAGGCAAGGACAGCTTCAGGAAGAAGATGGAGGACAAGCTGCAACAGAGCGACATCAGCGGGGTCTGGAGAAACCTCAAAACCATCTCGGGGCTCCAGAATACCTCCCCCCAGGCCACAGGGGGCAGGGAGTGGGCGAACAACCTGAATCTGTTTTTCAATAGATTTGACCAACCGCCCTCCCCCCTGACTGCACAACAACCACTGCTGCCTCTAAAGAAATCAAGTCCTGCTGCCCACTCCCCACTCTACCAACACCCCCCCACTCCCAACACACAGCCCCCCATCCTGACCCTGACCAGGACCCAGGTGAGGACGGAGCTGAGGAAGATCAAGGCGAGGAAGGCGCCGGGACCGGACGGCATCAGCGCAAAGCTCCTCAAGTCCTGTGCAGACCAGCTGTGTGGGATTGTGACGTATATCTTCAACATGAGCCTGAAACTGGGGAGGGTACCACAGCTGTGGAAAACATCTTGTGTGGTACCTGTACCAAAAACTTCCCACCCCAAAGACCTGAACAGCTACAGACCGGTGGCCTTGACGTCCCACTTGATGAAGACCCTGGAGAGACTGCTCCTTGCTCACCTCCGCCCCCTGGTGGAACCAGCGATGGATCCACTCCAGTTCGCCTACCAGCATGGCATTGGGGTGGAGGATGCGGTGATCTTCCTCCTTCACCGTTCTCTGTCCCACCTGGAGAAGCCCGGGAATATGGTGAGGATCATGTTCTTTGACTTCTCCAGTGCTTTCAACACCATCCAACCGATGATCCTGAAGGACAAGCTGCTGCGCGCAGGGGTGGACCAGCACCTGTCATCATGGATCCTGGACTACCTCACGAACCGGCCTCAGTTTGTGAGAACCCGGGACTGTGTGTCCGACACGATCATCAGTAGCACGGGGGCCCCCCAGGGAACGGTGCTGGCTCCCTTCCTGTTCACTCTTTATACTGCGGACTTCTCACACAACACAACACACTGCCATCTACAGAAGTTCTCTGATGACTCTGCGATCGTTGGCCTCATCTCCAATGGAGATGAAGCTGAGTACAGAGGGCTTATCCAGGACTTCGTGGACTGGTGCCATCGGAACTGCCTCCAGATCAACGCGAGGAAAACTAAGGAGCTGGTGGTGGACTGCCGCAGGCATGGGCAGCCCCTCACAGTACCAGTAAATATACAGGGAACAGACATCGAGATGGTGACATCCTATAAGTACCTGGGTATTCATCTGAACAATAAACTAGACTGGTCACACAATACTGATGCACTCTACAAGAAGGGACAGCGCAGGCTGTTCCTGCTGAGGAGACTCAGGTCTTTTGGTGTACAAGGGGCGCTGCTGAAGTCATTCTATGACACGGTGGTGGCATCAGCCATCACTTTTGGAGTGGTCTGCTGGGGCAGTGGCATTACTGCAGCCGATAGGAAGAGACTGAACAAACTGATTAAGAAAGCTAGCTCTGTCCTGGGGCAGCGCCTTGATCCGATGGAGGAGATAGGAGAGAGAAGGACGGTGGCTAAACTGTCATCTCTGCTGGAGTCCGAGTTCCACCCTATGCAGGACATACTGAATGCACTGAGGAGCTCATTTAGCAGCAGACTACATCATCCCAGGTGCACAACCGAGAGGTTTCGTAGGTCCTTCCTACCAACGGCTGTCAGACTGTACAACCTAAGCAGGGCTGCTCGCAGAGATAGCAAAAAAGACGTAACAAACTAATAGTTTTTTGAATGCAGAAGATGCAATAGACTTACACAGTGGTCCTCTCCGGCATACAACTAGGAGCATGCCGGTCGCTATGGAGGGTGAGAGTGTGTATGGGCACATAATCATACCATGCAGGATAGCTGGGTAGACGGTTATGCTGTTTCATTCCATCTAGCGGCAATGCTCTGCACTGTGTGTGTTTATATATTTGCATATTTGTTCCGTCTAGCTGCAATGCTCCGTACTGTGGGTGTTTATATATTTATATATCTACATGTTATTCCATCTAGCTACATTGCTCCGCACTGTGTGTGTTTATATACTTGCATATTTATTCCACCTAGCTGCAATGCTCCGTACTGTGGGTGTTTATATATTTACATATTTATTCCATCTAGCTACAATGCTCTGCACTGTGTGTTCATATATTCATATATTTATTCCATCCAGCTACAATGCTCTGCACTGTGTGTCTGTGTGTGTGTGTATATATATATATTTTATAGTAATACGTACATATGTTTATTAGCTGCTCTTGCTTGCTTGTTTTTTTTTCTTGCCTTCTGATTGTTGCTCTGAGTGTTGCTATCCCTGTGCTGTTGCAATCCTGGAATTTCCCCGTTGTGGGACTAATAAAGGCTTATCTTATCTTATCTTATCTTATATTTTCTCATTCCGGGTGGCTCCGTCTAACTCGCGCTGGATGCGTTCGTCTGACAATGCAGTGAGCAGACACTGCACCTCCTTATTGGTCCATGGAACACCCTTATTACGTGAAGCCATTTTTGATAGAGAATAAATGAAAATAGCACAGCAATACACTGCAAATAAACCGCCCACAGTGGTTGCGCACTGAGTAATGGCGGTCGTGAAGATTCGGCAGAAGAGGTCGCTTTTCGTGATGTTACGACTTGACCAATCAGCGGCGGTTACGAACTGACCAATCAGCGGCGGTTACAACCTGACCAATCAGCACCAGGTACGACCTGACCAATCAGCGGCGACCAGTCTGTTAATGTCACAACACGGCACAGCTCAACACTGCTGTACCCTGCCCTTGAGCGGGGCTGAGAATAGCGGCTGTTAAACCGTGTTGGGGCTAGTGGAAAGGCGTACAAAGCGTGCTGAGCTGTTCTGTGTCGTGCTAAAGCGTGCTAGTGGAAAAGGGCCTATAGTCTCTCCACCGAGTCCTGGGTCTGCACCGGGGTCTCCTCCCAGTGGGACGTGCCCGAAACGCCTCAAGTGGGACACGTCCAGGAGGCATCCTAATCAGATGCCCATACCACCTCAACTGACTCCTTTCAATGTGGAGGAGCAGTGGTTCTACTCTGAGCCTCTCCCGGATGACTGAGCTCCTCACCCTATCTCTGAGGGTGAGTCCAGCAATCCTACGGAGAAAGCTCATTTCAGCCGCTTGTATCCGCGATCTCGTTCTTTCGGTCATTACCCAAAGCTCGTGACCATAGGTGAGAGTAGGAACGTAGATTGACTGGTAAATCGACAGCTTTGCTTTAGAACTAAGCTCCCTCTTCACCACAACAGACCGGTACAACGTCCGCATCACTGCAGATGCTGCTCCGATCCGTCTGTTAATCTCTCGCTCCATTTTCCCCTCACTCGTGAACAAGACCCCAAGATACTTAAACTCCTCCACTTGGGGCAGGAGCCTGTCCCCAACCCGGAGAGGACAATCCATCTTTTTCCGGCTGAGGACCATGGACTCGGACTTGGAGGTGCTGATTCTCATCCCAGCTGCTTCACACTCAGCGGCAAACCGTCCCAGCAAGAGCTGTAGGTCATTGCTGGATGAAGCCAACAGGACAACATCATCTGCAAACAACAGAGATGAGATCCTGTGGTCACCAAGCATGACACCCTCCATTCCCTGGCTGCGCCTAGAAATCCTGTCCATAAAAATTATGAACAGGATCGGTGACAAAGGGCAGCCCTGGCGGAGTCCCACTCTCACTGGGAATGACTCAGACCGAGTGTTGGCAATACAAACCAAACTCTCACAACGGTTGTACAGAGACCGAATAGCTCGTAACAACAAGCCCGATACCCCATACTCCCGAAGCACTCCCCACAAAAAACCACAAGGGACGCGGTCAAATGCCTTCTCCAAGTCCACAAAACACATGTAAACTGGTTGAGCAAACTCCCACGAACCCTCAAGAATTCTCGAGAGGGTAAAGAGCTGGTCCGATGTGCCACGGCCAGGATGAAAACCACATTGCTCCTCCTGAATCCGAGGGTCGACCAACGGTCGGACTCTCCAGTACCTTGGCATAGACCTTCACAGGGAGGCTGAGGAGTGTGATCACTCTAAAGTTGGAGCACACCCTCCGGTCCCCTTTTTTGAAGAGAGGAACCACCACCCCAGTTTGCCATGCCAAAGGCACTGCCCCCGACCTCCATGCAATGTTGCAGAGGCGTGTCAATCATGACAGCCCAACAACATCCAGGGCCTTGAGGTACTCAGGGTGAGTCTCGTCCACCCCCGGGGCCCGGCCACCAAGGAGATTTTTAACCACCTTGGTGATCTCAGCCCCTGTGATAGGCGAGTCATCCCCCTCGTCCCCAAACCCTGCTTCCTCTGTGGAAGGCGTATCAGTGGGATTGAGGAGATCCTCGAAGTATTCCTTCCACCGCCCGACAATATCCCCAGTCAAAGTCAACAGTGTCCCATCCGCACCATACACAGTGTGGACAGGGAGCTGCTTTCCACTCCTGAGGTGCTGGAGAGTTTGCCAGAATCTCTTCGAGGCCGACCAAAAGTCTTGTTCCATGGCCTTACCGAACTCCTCCCATACCCGGGTTTTTTCTTCAGCAACCACCCGAGCTGCACTCCGCTTGGCCTGCCGGTACACCTCAGCTGCTTCGGGAGTCCCACAAGCCAACCAAGCTTGATAGGACTCCTTCTTCAGCTTAATGACCCCCCTCACCACTGGTGTCCACCACTTGGTTCGGGGGTTGCCACCACGAGATGCACCGACCACCTTGCGGCCGCAGCTCTGGGCCACCGCTTCAACAACAGAGGTGGAGAACGTGGCCCATTCAGACTCCATGTCTCCAGACTCCCTCGGAATGTGGTTGAAGTTCTTCCGGAGGTGGGAGTTGAAGACCTCCCGGACAGGGGCCTCAGCCAGACGTTCCCAGCACACCCTCACTATATGTTTGGGTCTACCAGGTCTGAATGGCTTCCTCCCCTGCCATCGGATCCAACTCACCACCAGGTGGTGATCAGTTGACAGCTCTGCACCTCTCTTTACCCGGGTGTCCAAGACATACGGTCGCAGGTCTGATGACACGATAACAAAATCGATCATCGACCTGCGACCTAGGGTGTCTTGGTGCCAAGTGCACATATGGACACCCTTATGCTTGAACATGGTGTTCGTTATGGACAAACTGTGGTTAGCACAGAAGTCCAATAACTGAACACCACTCGGGTTCAGATCGGGCAGGCCGTTCCTCCCAATCACCCCCCTCCAGGTTTCACTGTCGTTGCCCACGTGCGCATTGAAGTCCCCCAGTAGGACAATGGAGTCTCCAAGCGGAGCACCCTCCAGCACCCCAGTCACAGACTCCAAAAAGGGTGGGTACTCTGAAACATCATTTGGTGCATAGGCATAAATGATGGTCAGGACCCGTTTCCCAACCCGAAGGCACAGGGAAGCAACCCTTTCGTCCACCGGGGAAAACTCCAATATAGAGGCAGCAAGATGGGGGGATACAAGAATACCCACCCCTGCTCGTCGCCTCTCGCCCGGGGCAACTCCAGAAAAGGCCAAGCTCCAGCCCCTCTCCAGGAGACTGGTTCCGGAACCGGAGCTGTGTGTTGAGGTGAGGCCGACTATATCTAGCCGGTATCTCTCAACCTCGTACACCAGCTCAGGCTCCTTCCCCACCAGAGAGGTGACATTCCACGTACCAAAAGCCAGTTTAGAAAGCTTGGGATCAGTCAGCCAAGGTCTCCGCCTTTGACTGCCACCTAATCCACATAGCACCGGACCCCCATGATCCCTCCTGCAGGTGGTGAGCCCACTGGAGGGCGGACCCACGTAACTCCTTAAGGCTGAACCCGGTTGGGTCCCATGGGTGGAAACCCGACCACCAGATGCTAGCCTTCGAGCCCCTCCCCCAGGTCTGGCTCCAGGGTGGGGCCCCGGTAACCCCATACCGGGCAGGGTACACTGAATCCTTGATATAGAATTTATCATGAGAGTCTGTTGGATTGTTCTTAGTCTGGCCCTTCACCCAGGACCAGTTTGTCTTGGGAGACCCTATCAGAGGCAAATTGCCCCGGACAACACAGCTCCTGGGATCACTGGGGCACGCAAACCCCCCCACCACGATAAGGTGACGATCCATGAGGGGGATCTTGGGACGATTATTGATAGTAATTTAAACTTTGAAGAGAACTGTGAAAGGGTGTGCAAAAAGGGTCAGCAACATTTGCAATGCTTGAGGAAACTTGCACGCTTCCAAATTGACAAAACCATAATGACAATGTTTTATCAGGCTTTTATTGAATCTGTTTTATCCTTTTCCTTAGTGTCATGGTTTGGTCAGATAAAACTGAAACAGAGGAAATCCTTGGATCAGGTAGTTAGATGGTCCAGTCATTTTCTTGGTAAGTCACAGCTGAGCCTGACATCCCTGTACACCAGACAAGTACAGAGGATGGCTGCCTCCATTTTAAATGATGACTCCCACCCTTTGCACTGCAACTTTCAGCTTCTTCCCTCAAGACGGAGGTTTGCTGTCCCAAAAAGTAGAACCCAGCGCTACAAAAACAGCTTTGTTCCTGCTGCTGTCAAAGAGCTGAACAAGTTGTAACAATATACTGCACATAATTTAGGTACCTATTTATTAACCCCATTTTATATTTACTTATTTTTGTAGGATTTTATTTGGGTTCTAAATCTTTTATTGGGTTTTAGACCTTTGAGTTTTTAATCTCTTTGACTAGTTTTTAACTTTTTAATATGACCCTTCTCTCTTATCTCTGGTTTTTCTCTCATCTCTTTGTCTTTATACCCTGATTGATGGAGCCTTGAGTATTTTTATCATGTTTATAGTCAGCTTCATGTGTGCCTGTGTTTGTGTTTATGTTGAATGTAATTGTGGCTTGTAAATATGGATGTCACCAGACTGCAAAACAAATCTACCTACGGGTACAAATAAAGTAATCTGAACCTGAACCTGATTGTCCAAACTTTTAAAGCTGTGTTATCCATGGGGAGACGGAGAGACTGTTCTTGAGTACATCTGGTGAGAAAGGGCCTATAGTTCTTTTCTTGCTCCCAGGAAAGATGGGAGCCAGTACATCTCTCAGTCACACAGGACTAAACATAATGAATGCAAAACAAAAGGTGTCAGTACAACAGCTGCATTATTAGAATTGCTAACCTAGGCACATTCACACAGAGACTGGGGCATACTGAAGGCCACATGAACAATGATCATATATAAACAATATAAAACGCACAAATATATATCAGACATGGAAATATAAAAGAATAATATAGAATAAGATGGAATTTTTCTTTCAATTCCCCCTTGATGCTTAATAAAGCATCACAGTTTAAAGAAAAGCAACAAAAGAAATAATCAAAGTCATAATAAAGAAAAGTAAAAATGAATAATATGTTTTATGTTTGTTAACAGATTAGCAGCAATTTAAGAGGTAGTTTAAAACTAAAACAAAGCTATGATAAAAGGTGTAGCAATAAAAGTGAATAAGTGTAAGGTTATAACAACACAAAGCAAATCAATGGAAAACAAAATCAATTAAACTGTGTAAATGAGAATGTAACGATTAATGATGTGATGACAATAAGTGTAATGTGATAAAACCAAAAGTGAAGATGATATGGAAAAAACAAAACAAATAAAACAATATTAAAAACTTCATAGGTGTGTTTGTAAATGGTACATTTGACACTTCACATCATGATCATGCATTTCCTCTTGGTTTTCTGCATGTCAGTCACACTTTTATTCTGTACTTTGACTCATTGAGCGACACCTTAGGTTGGTACTGCCCCTTTACCATCCTCATCATCATACTACGGATACAAGGAATCATACAGGAAAAGACCAAAATTATGACTATAAAAATCACTAACAAATTCATGATGAGTGACAGGAACCGAGCCGGCTTGGTTTCCCCCAGCTCGGGCCTGGCCTCTCTGTGGGTACATGCCAAGCTGTATGTATGTTAATATGTATTTCTGTGTACTCTGCCATACCCATAGCTACTGTTGTCTGGCCTGCAGCGGTGAGGCAGCCTCTTGGGCTCACGCTGGAGTGAGCGCTGTCTAGCTGCCTGCCGGTCGGACCACGCCCCCTCTCTATTACTGCCAGCTGTTCCCACTCCCGTGTGCCATCGTTCCGCTTCTTGCCCAGGTGTGATCAATTTGTGGATCCAGCAATGCATGTACTTAAGGAGCCTTTTTCCAGTCATGCATTGCTGGGTCACTGCACTTCATATACGGTCTTTGTTCATCACATGAAGTCACGTCAACAAAGGACTGTGTTTCACTTTATGCTTATTCGGACTTACTCGGACAGCTCCAGTCTTGTGAGTATTATCTGTGTGTGTTCCTTTCCCGGTATTCTCACCCAGACTGTGGAGTGTCCTGGAGGACTCCTTGAGCCTATGTGAATTGTATGCACTAGTACTGTGTGTTGGTGCGGTGTCCAATAAATGTGTGTGTGGTGTAACCCAGCGTGTAAATCCTTATCCTTTTCCCCCTCCTCCGTGCACTGTGGAAAAGCACACGAGGAGTTCATGACAGAATGACCCAGCCGAATAAAAGGATTTAGTGGGTACACTCACACTTCCTTTTCCCCTTCCTCCTTTTGTATTATTTTTTGGGACTGAGCTGTGTTGGAGCAGGCCATGGATTCAGCGCCCCACAGCTATTCTTTGAGCTTGGGATGGGGGTGTTGCAGAGCATTAATTGACATCAACGGGCTCAGTGCATCGGCCAGCATGTATTCTACCCCGGAGGACATTCTCTGGTACGTAGGTCTGGCGGAGGCAGAGGTCCGGCGGTGCCCTCAGCTTGCTTGGCATGCTGAGGGAATGGAGAGGATTAACCGGTTGGCAGTGCTGCGGCATGGGTGTGGCGAAGGGGTGAGGAAATCCCTTAGGAAGACCAAGCTCGCGTCGAGGGCCAAGCACTCCCAGGGCTCGATTCCTCCTGCCTCCTGCCAGAGTGAGATGCCCGCTCCCATCCTGGCTCCTCCAGCTCCAGCACCCAGCTCTCAGCGTCATCCTGTGAGGAAACACTGATTGAAGGCCACCTCATCAGCAGCAGCTGCCGTTGTTCCATCTGCCGTGAGATCCGCTGAATTTACCCCGGCCACGCCTACCTCCGTTGTCAGGGAGATGGCTCCTCCACCAGTCTGCAGAGGGGCCCACATCACCTCTGAAAACAGAGAGGCATGACAGCTTGCCAGCTGCAGCAGTCAGCATCAAAAACCGGGATGACAGGCAAGTGTTTTTACATTCTATTTTAATGACAATAAACCTTGTCTGTCTCCCAGGAGATGGGCCCAGTTACAGCAGTCTGCTGGGATCCCTCTACCAGCTGCAGCTAAAAACTCTTTTTCTACCCCCTCTGTGTCTCCTCCGTTAATTCCCGAGTGCCTGTCGGTCCAAGAACCGAGCCGACAAACGGTGGAGGAGGTCAGGGACCTGGATGATCCTGCCCAGGGGCCCACACAGAGGTGTTTCCCTGCAGCCACGCCGGCAAAATCCCAAGCATTGGAGCCGCTGCAGGAGGACAACAGGACTGCTAGCACCACCTTGCCAGCTGTGGAGGAGTGCCGCAAGAGGGAGGTCCAAGGACACGATTCTCTGGCTGTGAGGGATTCATCCCTGGGCATGCTGACAGATGAGGAGCGGTCAGCTCTGCTCACCACGTTCAACCGCCGGGTCGACAAGGAGCACCGTGAGAGGGAGGTCCGAGGACGCGCTTCCCTGGCTGTGAGGGATCCACCCCCCCGTGACTGCTCAACCCCCAGGCTCACCATTGGACGACAAGTGGTCGAACCTGGTCGCCGTGGTCAACAGCCAGGTCGAGGAGGAGCATCAGGAGAGGGAGGAGCGCCGCAAGGTACTCCTCAACACGATGGACTCGCCGCCCAGCACGGTGCTCCGCATCCCGAATTATCTGGTCCCTGAGTCGCCCGTGAAGAGGAGGAGGAACTCTCGCTGCAAGAAGCGGCCTGCCTCACTGACGACAGCCCTGCCCCTTTGCCCTGAGCCATGCCCCACCCCATTCCCGAAGGAGTTGGAGGAGCACCAGGAGAGAAGAGCAGACATCCTGGGGGCTGCTGGGGAGGTCCAATGCCAGGAGAACAGGCAAGTTTTTTTCTCATTTGACTTTCTCTGTTAATGAACAATTTCGCCTGCCTCCTGGCAAGGAGAATCGAGGTGTGCAGTCCCCCGAGCGCTCCACCCCAGCGGCACATAGTGTTCCCTCACCCAACCTCACCCAACCCCTTCTCTGTCCCCCCACGAGCTCGCTGGCACTGGATCCAGGTCGCTCGAGGGGAAAGGGACCAGAGGCCTGGGAGGGTCCAGCTCACAACAACACAGGCCCAGTGATTCCAGAGGAGATTGACGGGGGGGGGGAGGGGGTAGCACCCGACGGACCAGAGGAACCTGTGCACCCTAAATCACCGGAGTCCTGGAGGGCGATGGAGCCCGAGATCAGGCAAGTGTGCTCCATTATGGCAATAGTTTCTTGTTGATGTCACACTGCCTGACTCATGGTGAGGAAGACCCGGGGCAGCTTCAGTAGCCCCGGGGACTGCCTCACTGGGCTCTGCCACTGCCGGCGACCCTGACCCGGTCTCTCTTCCTCCCTCTTCGGGTTCAGAGTCCCCTGACAGGGTCACCGGAGAGCAGCTGATCTCACCGGAGGCCACCGCGGGTGCAACTGAGCCTCAGCCAAAGGTCACTGTGGGTGCTGCAGAGCCTCAGCCGGAGGTTACTGCGGGTGCTGAAGAGCCTCAGCCGGAGGTCACCACGGGTGCTGCAAGGCTCCCGCTGGAGTCCATCGCCGGTGCAGCAGAGCCGGCCTGGTCGGGGTCCATCTCGGGTGCAGTGGAGCCAGCCCAGTCAGGGCCCATCATGGGTGCAGCTGGGTCCCAAGTCAGGATCATTGAGGGCGCTGTGGATCGCCATGAGGACACCAGGGTCCCCTTCTCCTCCCGGTCCTATGCCATGGGGGTTCCCTCCCTTCAGTCCGGTCACCCACCTGCAAACTTCCCGGTAGGCAGGCCGCCTCCCACCTCATCCCGCTGGCCCTGGTGGATAAGCAACACTGGCCAGCCACTGGAAGGGTTGACTCCCCGGGTCTGGTGGCTCATGTGTTCTGGCAGATCGCCGGATTCCGTCCACTGGACCTTCTGCTGGGCCTAAGACTCTGGGTGGCCTCCTGAGCCCCAACACCCATGGACATGGGGGGTTAATTGTGGTCCCTGGGTGGGGTGTTGTGTTCCCACCTTTCCTGTTTCCCCTACCTCCCACCCGGGTTTGTGTTGTTTGTTCCTGTTGGTGGGGGGGGGTTCTTTGGGTGTCTGGGAATCCACCCCTTAAAGGGAGGGCTCTGTCAGGAACCGAGCCTGCTTTGTTTCCCCCGGCTCAGCCCTGGCCTCTCTGTGGGTACATGCCACGTTGTATGTATGTTAATATGTATTTCTGTGTACTCTGCTGTACCCATATCCACTACGGTCTGGCCAGCAGCGGTGAGGCAGCCTTTTGGGCTCACGCTGGAGTGAGCGCTGTCTAGCTGCCTGCTGGCCTAACCACGCCCCCTCTCTATTACTGCCAGCTGTTCCCACTCCCATGTGCCATCTTCCCGCTCCTCACCCAGGTGTGATCAATTTGTGGATCCAGCAATGCATGTACTTAAGGAGCCTTTTTCCAGTCATGCATTGCTGGGTCATTGCACTTCATATACGGTCTTTGTTCATCATATGCAGTCACGTCAATGAAGGACTGTGTTTCACTTTGTGCTTTTTCGGACTTACTCGGACAGCTCCAGTCTTGTGAGTATTATCTGTGTGTGTTCCTTCCCCGGTATTCTCACCCAGACTGTGGAGCATCCTGGAGGACTCCTTGAGCTTACAGTATGTGAATTGTTTGCACTAGTATTGTTTGTTGGTGCAGTGTCCAATAAATGTGTGTGTGGTGTAACCCAGCGTGTAAATCCTCATCCTTTTCCCCCTCCTCTGTGCGCTGTGGAAAAGTGCACAGAGGAGTTCATGACAATGAGACTTCTCCATGAAGAGAATAACCAACTAAACCAATTTTGTGCATTGGTGACATTATCTTTGGCCACAGCAGCCTGCAAGGCAGTGAGGTTGCGTATGGCCAAAGCAATAATATGACCATCTGCATCATTTTTAGGGTTGAAAGTACAATAATCGCCTACAATAGTACACACGCCCCCACGGGCGGCAGTCAGCTGATCAAGAACCATTATATTTCGCGTCATCATAAGCCTCATAGCCGTCATTTCTTCCCTTACACCTGACCAAGCAGATAAGGAAAAATTTACAAATGAATCCATCCATCCATCCATCTTCTTCCGCTTAATCCTTTTCGGGTCGCGGGGGGAGCTGGAGCCTATCCCAGCATCTATGGGCGAGAGGCAGGGTACACTCTGGACAGATCGCCAGTCCATCACAGGGCCAACACAGAGAGACAGACAACCATTCACTCTCACAGTCAGACCTAAGGACAATTTAGAATCCCCAGTTTAATGCCAATTAACCTAACTTGCATGTTTTTGGCATGTGGGAGGAAACCGGAGAAATCCCGGAGTAAACCCACGCAGACACGGGGAGAACATGCAAACTCCACACAGATCACTGTTGGTCGGGGGCTGGGATCGAACTCAGGATCCCCCGGCCAAGGGTGAGTTGCTGTGCTGCCGCAGTGCTAACCACTCCGCCACCATGCTGCCCCAAACCAATACTGAAGTAATGAAGACTACTTGCAGTACTTACAAATGAATGTAGCCTATAATTAAGTGTTTCAATCCATAAGTTGTTCTTGCCCACTCCCACCCAAGGAAACAGTGAATGGAGGACGTTTGATCCTGTGCTTTTTATCTTAAATTACTCTGGTGCATCTGTGCCCCAAATGGCATCATGTGGTGCAAAGGTGGCATCCTGTGGTGAAAAGGCATCTCTCTTCACCCTTCGTTGGCCAAGCAGTAGCAGTACAGGGGAGAGATGCACTGTGAACCGTTGCACACAAAGAGAGTGATAAGCTGCCCAGAGGGACATCACTACTTCCCTTTAGACAAAGGGAGAAGTTCCCTGATGAAATTAACCTTGCCTTCACAGAGTAGGGAGTGTCATCGTGTTTCCGATCAGTGGAGTGATAAGTGGTGTGACAGGTGTGATTCAAAGTGATGATTACTGTGTTATTTCTGTATATAGCCTTTTGCAAGAAACAAACAGCTTGTGGTAGCTCCATTATTTTAGCCGTGACAGAGATTTGTCCAGCTGATAGTGGCATTAAGGAACAAACATAACAACTGGAACAATTAGCTGATTTAGCTGTGTAATTAACATATCTCCACCAAACATTGCCAGCATAAACATGATCATAATGACCTGGGCCTTCCAGCCAATCATGGTGTGTGTGTAATGGATCTCACTCTACAGTGTATAGGCAGTGGAACAACTAAGAATAACCAAAACAAAAGTATTACTACGAGAATGATGAGGATGAAAAGGAAACAATAACAACCGTACCCTTCAGTTGCCAACCTTATTTCTCTTGCATTTTGCCTCTCCATGATAAACAAACAGTTGCTTCGCTATACAAGCCATTACTGGACATTACAAGGGCACTGTCAGCCGACACTTGTATAGAAAAACAGTTAATGAGTCACTTGCTGAGGATTTTTAGTGGGATAAAGTTTGAAATGTGTATTAAACAGTCTCTTGCTGAGGGTTTTGAGTGGGGTAAAGTTTGCAATGTGTTAAATGCACCCAAGAATAACGTCCTTTGACTTTGACGGCTGTTGGTATCGCCAAGATGACCTTGAATGGTCCTTGCCAGGGAGCATCAATCCAATTCTTCTTCTTGATAGCTAATGAGGACGAGGTCCCCTGGTTTGGCCAAGATGGGTGCACCCCCGTGGTTCCTTCATCGCATGGTCCCTCCTGGGAAGGGCAGCATGGATGACATCTCTGTCAGTTGATATTCTTTGCAAGTAATTAACCAAACACCCTTCCTCATCACCTAAGTTAAATGGCCTTAATGGTGAGAGTAGCTAGGGTTTGCCATTCATTATTTTCCTATTTGTCACTATTTTCCTAAGCCTTTTTAATAATCCTATTTGTGCATTATGCTAATCCTACAGATTGTGGATGGTAAGCTAAATGTTTTTTTCAGGTAAATGTTGAGTACTGTACCTAAGTGAGATACAATTTAATTCACAAAATGCATTCCATTATCTGAGTAGATCATTTCAGTTATTTCAAATCTTGATATTATTTCAGTTAAGGGTTTCTGTGCTTACCATAGCAGCATTTGGATTAATGCAAGGGAAGGCCTTTGTCCATTCAGTAAATATGTCAACAATTACTAAACAATATTTTTTTCCTTCACACTTATTTAACTCAATGAAATCCATGCAAAGGTTTTGAAAAGAATAAGTTTTTGCAAGGAAGGTCAAATTATTTTTGGTCTAAGTTCCCTCAAGCTTTGTTTCCTTCTTCGATAATTGAGTAAAAATTTGTTTTGTCTTTGTAGCAAATTTTAAGTTGAGTCCCACAGAAACTGCATTATGGTAGTTCACACACCCGCACACAATTACATCATATGACTGCCACACACCTATCATGATTTGTGCAAGAGGGAGGAGATCATCCCCCACCACTGTTGCCCTCCTTCTGCCCGGTGCCTGGGGACCCAGTGTGGGTCCTGGAACCCGCCATGTTGCCAAAATCCCTGGGTGCTGCTGAATGAATGGATACGAGCAAGGGAGTGAGAGAGGGATTGAACAAGAGAGTATGCAAGAGTGAGGGAGTGATGAGAGGAGGTGGTGATGGTGGGCAAGATTTGTGTGGCGCTTTGCGTGTTGGGTGGCATCTCGGGGCACCTGCAGTGGCCTGCTGATCAGTGATCAGCCGTTCAGCAGCTCAGCAGTGCTGAGCCGTTCAGGCTCACCAGCGGTGATCATGAACGCAGCTTATTACGGTGCGTTTACAGTAATAAGGGAGAATGAGGGCGGGTAATTGTGTGGGGGAGCGCACAAATGGATATGAGTAGGTTAGAGTGTGAATGAGAGTGCGTGTATCGGTGAATATGAGTAAGAGTGGGTGACCATAAGGGCAAATGGGAGATTGAGTGAGTACAGGAGTGAGAGAGAATAGGTGGGTACGGGAGTGCGGGTCCGGGACTGTGTGGGGGAGTGGGGGAGCGAGAATTAGTGCGTGCATGTGGGTGCATATGAGGGCATGTGGGTGTGAATGTGTGGGAATGGGTGTGTCTGCCAGTCGGAAGGTGTTGGACTGAGGGGGTAGTGGCTACGTGTGCTCCCCTGTGGGGGGGGGGCACTCTTTGGGCATGGGGGACCTCGGAGTGTGCAGCAGTGGTGCTGGGGGGGTTCCCGGGGGACTCTAGGTCACAGAGCCTCCCCGCACCTGGGACCATCTCTCTGGCAAGTAAGTGGCAATCAGAACTGTCAAATATAATAAATACACATTTTGGTAGCTCACTGCTTTTCCATTTAATCAGATGCCATTACGGTTAAATATATATTTATAAAATATTATATATGATATATGTAATGTATACTTAATAAAAATGACACATGGGGAAGTTTGGCTTCCGGCAGACAATGCAACTGGCGGGTTGGGGTAGCAGCAGAGAGAAAGAGTGGAGAGCAGCAGAGAGGTGAGGGGGGAACCCGACTTGAAATCGAGCTGCTGTAAGCTCACTTCCTCAGTGGACGAGGTGCTGCAATGTGAGCTGAGAGCAGCCACATTCATATCAGCCACCCCTCTGCTCCTTCCGGCTCAGTCACTGGCAGATGGGGAACTGGTTGTTAGTCAAACCTAAACTGTGGAGGAAAAATAAGTTCAGGCGAGATGTGGTGAGCTCGAAGGTTGCAGAGTTTTATTTTCCTCCATCATAATGAGACGCACTTGTAGCGCTGTGCACTACTGTGCTGTACAGTGCTGTGCTCTCTGTGGTCTGTGTGTGTGCTGTCTTTGAGGCATGTCACACAAGCTCTTTTATCAGTGGTACAAGAAGAGAGAATGCATGGCACAGTAGCATAACAGTAGATACACATGATTAGCATGACATTGGTTGGCTCTTTGTCCGTCTCTGCATTGTCCTCTGTATGCAAATTGCCTTCGTTTCCTCCACCCTTGTTGAGCGTGAATAAAAGTCAATCTGCATTGTGCTGGGTCACCACATGGCTCCCCCCAGAATGCTCAAAAGGGGCTATGACCCCCCCCCCCCCCCATGGTCGTTTGGCTCCAGGTCCGGTAGTCCAGTAGAACTGTCGGAGGGCATGTCAGTCCGTGGGGGGATGGGGAAGGGGTGGAAAAAAACAGTGTGCTCTGCTCCGGGTTCCAGCACATTGAACGACCGTGGATCGTGGGCGCATGGGCCGGTGTGCAGTCGTGCGTAATGGAACCAGACAGCGATCGGCCGGCTTTAGGGAGTGAGGTGTGGGAAAAGCGCTGTGGAGGAGAAGGGGGAGGGGGGTGGGAGTAAGTGAGTGCCAGCCCGAGACATTAAAGGTGTCTGGGCCATGCAAAAATTGCGTGTGGATCCGTGATGGTGAGGGACTTTCCCTTAAACCCCGATGATCATCACCGGGAACGTGCGTTCCATGGGAAACAAGACAGATGAGATCACAGCGCTGGTCAGGACACAAAAGGAGTATTGTGAGTGTAGTTTCATGTGTTTTACGGAGACGTGGCTACACTCACAGATCCCGGACGTAAACGTAGAGATACCTGGCTTCAGGACTATACGGGGGGACAGAGACGTGAAAAGCAGCAGGAAAAAGAGAGGAGGAGGCGTGGCTCTTCTTGTTAATGAGCGGTGGTGTCATCCCAGGCACATTTATGTGAAGGAAAAGTGCTGCAGCCCGGACATTGAACTGCTGGCTGTCAGTATGAGACCTTATTATATGCCGCGAAAAATGAAGTGCGCTTTAATTGTTATTGTCTACGTCCCTCCGTCAGCTGACGCAATGGTGGCCTGTGATGTCATCAGCTCCACTGCGGCCACATTACTGGAGAAGCACCCGGATGCATTCATGGCCATCACAGGTGATTTTAACCATGTCTCAGTGGGAAAAACTTTACCCAACTTTCACCAGTTTGTTGACTGTCCCACCAGAGAGAACAAAACACTGGATTTACTATATGCCAATGTCAGAGATGCATATAGTGCCACAGCTCTGCCCCCCATTGGTAAATCAGATCACTTCATGGTCATGTTAACACCCAAGTACGTCCCCCTTGTGCAAAGGCAGCCTGCTTATACACAAACTGTGAGGAGGTGGACACAGGAGGCTGCTGATGCACTGCAGGACTGCTTCGAGACGACAGACTGACGCGTACTCTGTGAACCACATGGGGTGGACATAGACAATATGACCGACTGCATCACAAAATACATTAGATTCTGTGAAGACAAGACCATGCCAGCTCAGACTGTACACTGCTTCTCCAACAACAGACCATGGGTCACCAGTGACCTGAAAGCACTTCTGAACAAAAAGAAGAGAGCTTTGAGGGCTGGAGACAAGGAGAAGCTGAGGGGAGTGCAGCATGAGCTGAGAGAGATGCTGAGGAGGTGCAAGGACAATTATAGGAGGAAGTTGGAAGAGAAACTCAGGCAAAATAACACTAAAGATGTGTGGGAGGGAATAAAACAAATAACTGGGTACAAGGGGAGAGTCAGGCAGCCATCTGGAAGCCAGGAGAGAGCTGAGGAAGTGAATCTGTTTTTTAATAGGTTCAACTCACAGTCTGTCACCCGAGCAACACAACCAGACCCCCACACACCCCTCCCTACCCACGCTCTCGTGCAGAACCTCTCTCCATCTTCCTCCTCCTCCTCCTCAGGGGGCACCAGGACCCCCCCTCACTTCACGGTGACTACAGATCAGATGGAGAAACAGCTGAAGAGACTCCGTCAGCAGAAGGCTTCGGGCCCGGATAGCATCTCCGCTAGGATCCTGAGGACCTGTGCCAACCAACTAGCTCCAGTACTGAAACACCTGTACAACCTGAGCCTGAGTCTGGAGAGAGTACCAGTGCTGTGGAAGACATCCTGCCTGGTTCCTGTCCCCAAGAAGTCATCTCCATCGGATCTGAATGACTTTCGACCAGTCGCCCTCACATCTCATATGATGAAGGTCCTGGAGAGACTGGTCTTAGCCCACCTGAGGCCGCAGGTGGAGACGTGGCTGGACCCTCTGCAGTTTGCATATCAGCCCCATTTAGGAGTTGAAGATGCTGTCATCTACCTGCTGCAACGAGCCCATCAGCACCTGGATGGTGGAGGAAATACTGTGAGAATCACTTTGTTTGATTTCTCCAGTGCCTTTTGTCATGGCGGCCTCTGGGCCGTCATTGGCTTCATCAGTCCCAGCTGCGCACAGACCAACAGGTGCCAATCAGCGGCTGTTAAAAGCCAGTGTTGCTGACAGCCCGTCACGGAGTCGTCTGTCCTCCTCATCGGAGCATGAACCAGAGCTTCGTTCTCAAGCTACGTCTAGAACACCTCGTCAAGAACTACCACGTAAGAGAACTGTGTGTTACTCAACTCCTTGCCTTTACCCCTGTGCACAGGTGGACCTCCCAGGCGGCGGAACAGCTTCCCCAGCCGACGGGGCGTTGCCACTTCAGCCACGTAGCTCCTCGCTACCACCTCTGCTACGGGTACGTCTTACTCCTCAGCTGCAAGATCTGCTACTGTCTCAGTTACAGGAGCTGTCATCACCACGATCAGTGGAATCTCTGTCATCACCACCATCGGAACTGTCATCGTCACGGTCAGTGGAATCACTGCCAACACTGCCGTCAGAACTGTCATCGTCACGGTCAGTGGAATCACTGCCGTCACCATCACAGGAACGGCCATCATCACAGCAACAGGTGGATTCGCTATCACGTCCACGAGCACATTCACCTCCACGCTGCACGGCCGCTGGAAGTCAGCAGGACGCTACCTGTGGATCACCCAAGTAAGCCCCTTCACCTACAACTACTCACGAGTGTTGAACAACAGTAATTGTATCTGCTTGTGTGTTACAGGGTTGCCAGGTCTCCATCCGGACTGCTCAGTTCCAGCGACCAGAACTCTATATTTGCACTCACTCACGCACTACACACTCTCACTCTACAATAAAGGATTATTGTCACTATCTGCCCGTGTCAGTGTCTGTCTCCCAGGTCCTAAACATGTCAGTACGACTCCGTCACGTTGACCCAGCGGACAGTTCAATGTCACGCAATCTCAACACACTTAGCGCTCGGGTAGATTTGTTAGCACACCAGCAGACAGTAATCCTTAATCAGTTAACCTTAATTAACAGTCGGCTGGATTGTCTGGAAGGACACCAGACGTTCTCCCCGACCGCAAATATTTCAGCCCCTGCAGGCTCAGCGTCAGGTCAAGCTAACACCTCTTCGACCCCTCGCCTCACCCCTGTTCCCACGCCTGCCCGGTTCAGCGGAAAACTCGGGGAAGCGCGAGGATTCATCTTACAATGTGAATCAGTTTTTCTCCGCGTTCCGGGAGATTTCGTCTTAGACTCAAACAGGATTGGTTATGTCATTAATTTGTTGGCAGGTAGAGCTTTAGATTGGGCATATTCCATCATGGCTAAACCAAGCTACTCCATGCTGACTTACCAGGAGTTTGTGACAGAATTCATGTCCGTGTTTGATCATACTGATAGGGGTGAGGTGTTGACAGAACGGCTGTTGAGCCTACAGCAGGGAAAGAGATCAGCTGCTGACTACGCTATTGACTTCCGGGTCCTGGCCGCAGAGATTGGGTGGGGGGAGCCATCACTGTGTGGTATTTTCCTGTCTAAATGATGAGTTAAAGGATGAATTAGCGGCACGGGATAAACCGGACAACTTGCGTGATTTGATTGCCCTAACGGTTAGCCTGGATAGCAGAATAAGGGAGCGGGCGGCCGAACTGCGAGCTACTTCCCGTTCGGTTAAACCCCGCCCTCGCGTCACTAACTCTCCTCTTCTCGCTCTACCAGCGTCGGAGGAATCCCCGGATCAAGAGGCTATGGTTATAGGTCAGTCTAAAGTGTCAGCAGCTGAGAGACAGCGCCGCAGGGATCTGGGCCTCTGTTTCTACTGTGGGAAAGAGTCACACGGGGTTTTTGAGTGTCCCAGTAGGTTAAAAGGGAAGGCCCGTGGATTGCAGTAGGGGGATTCATGGGCAAGAATTTAGAAGAACCCCTTACTAGTTGCTGTCTACCCATCAGACTGATCCATGCACATATGGAACACTCCACACTGGCATTAATAGACTCAGGAGCTGAGCAGAATTTTATTTCTAGAGACCTGGCAACCCGGATGGGCCTTAGCTGTCAGACTCTAGATCCCCCTGTCAAACTCATCACCCTGTCCAAGGCGTCCCTGACCACTGTCGCCCATCAGACGGCCCCAGTTTCGATAATTGTGTCAGGAAATCACAGGGAGGAGATTAGGTTCCTAGTCCTGCCCGTCTCTTCTTCACTCGTCATCCTGGGGTACCCCTGGCTTCGATTGCATAACCCCACCATTGACTGGCAAGCAGGGGGCATTTCAGCGTGGAGTACGTTCTGCTTGAGTGCCTGTCTCCAATCTGCGGCGTGCGCCCCGTTGGTCAAGGTGCCTCCGCCCCATTCGTCACCACCAGACCTGTCCAAGGTACCGGAGGTTTACCATGACCTGGGGTTAGTTTTTAGCAAGTCTCGGGCGTTGTCTCTACCCCCCCATCGCCCTTACGACTGCGCAATTAATCTGAAGGCTGGGGCCCCTCTTCCTGCTAGCCGCCTATACAGCCTATCAGCCCCGGAGCGCAAGGCTATGGACACATACATCAAGGAGTCCCTGGCCTCTGGAATCATCCGCCCGTCGTCTTCGGCTGTGGGAGCCGGGTTCTTCTTCGTCGGGAAGAAGGACGGCTCATTACGCCCCTGCATCGACTTCCGGGGTCTCAACGAAATAACGGTAAAAGACAAATACACTCTGCCCTTGATGAACACTGCCTTTGACTCCCTCCAGGGGGCATCCTGGTTTACTAAGTTAGACCTCAGGAATGCTTACCACCTAGTGCGCATAAGACAAGGTGACGAGTGGAAGACGGCTTTCCGGACCCCAAATGGGCATTTTGAGCATCTTGTAATGCCATTTGGGTTAACCAACGCTCCGGCTGTCTTCCAGCGTTTAATAAACGATGTTTTGCGGGACTTCCTGAACTCGTTTGTGTTTGTATATCTTGACGACATACTGATCTTCTCTCGCACACGAGAAGAGCATCAGGTGCATGTCCGTAAGGTACTACAGCGCCTCCTGGAGAATCAACTGTTCGTCAAGGCCGAGAAATGTGAGTTCCATACTGACCAAACCTCCTTCCTTGGGTTCATAATAGCCCGGAACCAGGTGCTCCCTGACCCGGCCAAGGTCAAGGCAGTAGTGGATTGGCCTGCATCCACCTCCAGGAAGCAGCTTCAAGGATTCTTGGGTTTTGCTAATTTCTATAGGAGGTTTGTGCCCAACTTTGGTAATATTGCTCGCCCTCTGACTGCGCTCACCTCCCCTAAGACCCCGTTTTGCTGGAGTGAGGAGGCAGCCGGAGCGTTTGAGAAACTGAAGAGGGAGTTCGCTTCGGCCCGGGTCCTAACTCAGGTGGACCCGAAGCTGCAGTGCTTGGTGGAGGTGGACGCCTTGAACTCGGGGGTAGGGGCGGTACTCTCCCAACGCTCTCCCGAGGATAGTAAGATTCGCCCATGTGCTTACTTCTCTCATCGTCTATCCCCAGCAGAGAGAAATTACAGCATAGGAGACAGGGAGCTGCTGGCAGTGAAGCTCGCTTTGGAGGAATGGAGACACTGGCTGGAGGGGGCTGCTCAACCGTTCGTGGTATGGACTGATCATCGTAACCTGGAGTACCTCAGGATGGCGAAGCGCCTGAATGCACGCCAGGCTCGTTGGTCCCTCTTCTTCGGCCGGTTCAATTTTTCCATCACTTACCGGCCGGGAAGCAAGAACGGTAAGCCGGATGCCCTCTCGCGGCAGTTTGACGCACCATCCTCTGAGGACCAGGAGACTCCTATCCTGCCGCCCTCCTGCGTCGTGGGTGCTCTGTCCTGGGGTATCTGCAAGACGGTTCGCCGGGCTCAGAGGACTGAGCCGGACCCCGGGGGAGGGGGCCGCCTGTTTGTTCCACGTGCCGTTCGGGGCCAAGTGATTGAGTGGGGTCACGCCTCCAAGTTGGCTTGTCATCCAGGGGTGGGCCGGACTGTGGATCTTCTCCAGAGGACCTTCTGGTGGCCAGGGCTACGGAAGGATGTGGTAGGTTACATCCGGGCTTGCGCTCAGTGCGCCACCGGGAAGATGACATCATCCCCCCCGGCGGGCCTGTTACACCCGTTGCCGGTCCCTTCCCGCCCCTGGTCCCACGTTGCTATGGACTTTGTGACTGGTTTGCCCACCTCGGATAATTTCACTACAGTTTTAACCATTGTGGACCGTTTCTCGAAGGCAGCCCATTTTGTGCCTCTTCGGGGTTTGCCTTCAGCCCAGGAAACAGTGGACCTCCTCGTTCAACATGTGGTCCGCCTCCACGGCATCCCCGCCGACATAGTGTCGGACCAGGGACCACAGTTTGTCTCGCAGGTCTGGAAGGCTTTCTGCACGGCGCTGGGAGCCACAGCCAGCCTCTCCTGTGGTTATCATCCCCAGAGCAATGGCCAGTGTGAGCGGGCTAATCAGGAGCTTGAGGCCGCATTGCGCTGTGTCATCCTCCTGGAGCAAGTATCTTCCTTGGATTGAGTACGCCCACAACACCACGATCTCTACGGCTACGGGCATCCCCCCTTTCAAGGTGTCATCTGGTTTTGATCCACCGCTGTTCCCGGAAGAGGAGAGGGAGGTAGCGGTTCCCTCGGTCCAAGCCCACATCAAGCGCTGTCGGCGAGTTTGGCTCATCGCCCGCCAAGCCCTGTTAAAGACTACTAAACGCAACATCCAGGTGGCCAACCGGCATTGGAGCCCCGCCCCGGACTACAAGGTGGGTCAGAAGGTTTGGTTGTCAACCCGGAATATTGGTGTACCGGCTGAGAAGCGTAAGCTTACCAAGCGCTTCATTGGTCCTTACACCATCACTCGTATTATTAATCCTGTGTCTGTGCGCCTTTCTCTCCCCTCTTTGATGCGCATCTGCCCCACCTTTCATGTCTCCCAGGTCAAGCCGTACATCTCTGACCCCCTGTGCCCGCCTCCCGCGGCCCCCGCCCCCCCGAGGATGATCGACGGCCATCCGGCCTGGGGGGTGACTGCCATTCTGGACGTTCGCAGGCGAGGTCGTGGGCTTCAGTATTTGGTGGACTGGGAGGGTTTTGGACCGGAGGATCGTTCTTGGATTCGCCCAGCGTTGATCCTGGATAAACAGCTGATCCGCGACTTCCATCGGGCGAATCCAGGTAGAATTGGGCAGGTGCCTGGAGGCACTGCTAGAGGGGGGAGTACTGTCATGGCAGCCTCTGGGCCGTCATTGGCTTCACTTCATGTCACCTTTAACACCATCCAGCCACTGCTGCTGCTGGGCGAGAAGCTGCGGAGGATGGGGGTTGACAGCTCTGTGATCTCCTGGATTTCCGACTACCTGACAGGCAGACCACAGTTTGTCAGGCTGGGCAGTGTCTTGTCTGGAGTGGTGGCTAGTGATACGGGAGCGCCACAGGGGACTGTGCTCTCTCCTTTTCTTTTTACCTTATACACCACGGACTTTCAGTATAACACTGAGTCATGTCACCTGCAAAAATTCTCTGATGACTCAGCTGTTGTTGGGTGTATAAGAGGAGAGGAGGGGGAGTTCAGGGCACTGGTAGACAGATTTGTGGAGTGGACGGAACAGAATCACCTGAGGTTGAATGTCAGCAAGACCAGGGAGATGGTGATTGACTTCAGGAAGAGGAAGGCTCCTTCTCAGCCACTGCAGATTAGGGGGGAGGATGTGGGAGTGGTTGAAGACTACAAATATCTGGGTGTCAGGATCAGCAGCGGGTTGGACTGGAGATCCAACACCGATGCTGCGCACAAGAAGGGGATGAGCAGACTCTATTTCCTGAGAAAACTGAGATTCTTCAACGTGTGCAGCAGGATGCTGGAGCTTTTCTATCAGACTGTTGTCGCCAGCGCCATCTTCTTTGCTGCGGTCTGTTGGGGTAGCAGTATCAGGGCCAGAGACACCAACAGTCTTGACAAGATTATCAAGAGGGCTGGCTCTGTAATTGGTCTCAGACCGGAGACCTTTGAGACAGTGGTGGAGAGGAGAACACTAAATAAACTGCGATCCATCATGAACAATCCTGATCACCCCCTCCACCACACACTAGATAGGCAGCGAAGCACTTTCTCCAGTAGACTAGTACAGCTTCGTTGTCGAACGGCCAGGTACAGGAAATCTTTCCTGCCACATGCAATTTCACTGTACAATAAGTCACTATGATGTTGTATTCTGGTCATAGCTATGCTGCCACACTGCACCTTACAGACTAACTAGTACCTCACATTTCACTCTGCTCCTGATAGTCCTTCTTTGTGCAATGGGATGATTCATGTGTTTATACGGGTCATCATCATATATTAAGCTATGATGTATATAGGTTCCATAGTCGTGTTAGTTTCTTTTTTACTTTCCATGGGTAATCCCTTTGTCTGTCATGTGTGTTTCTGTTGTTTGGCTGTCAACTGCCATGCTGCTGTTACACTGTAATTTCCCAGTTTGGGATCAATAAAGTACATCTATCTATCTATCTATCTATCTATTTAAACCTGGCGGTGATCCCAGCAGCTGTGAAAAAAAAAAAAATGTTTCTGACTCCTCTCGTGGCTCGATCCAGCGAGGATGTGGGGAAGGCGAGTGGTCAAATTCCCCGAGGATGCGTAGTGGCTGTGGAACAACTGCAGCTGTGTGAGGGACCTGGCGGTTTGGCTTTTAATAATAATAATAATAATGCATCGGTTTTATATAGCGCTTTATCATATATACTCAAAGACGCTTTACAAATAGGTACATTATTCATTCACTCCAGACAGACAATGGTAGTGGCAAGCTACTTCTGCAGCCACAGCTGCCCTGGAGCAGGCTGACGGAAATGTGGCAGCCAATCTACACCAACGGCCTTTCCGGCCACCACCGAACATTTTATACATTTATACACATTAATACCCAGTGTTATGGGCACTGGAGGCAATGCGGGTGAAGTGTCTTGCCCAGGGACACAACGGCAGGATATCTGGGGAGAGCGGGATTCAAACCGCCAACCATCGGGTTATTAGACGACCTGCTCTACCTCCTGATCCACTGCCACCCCTCCTTTTAGGTGCAGGAGCAGCCCTAAAGCCATCGGGGACAGCAATCGGCTAAATTCCCCTTGTGTGTCGTGGCTGCTCCGGTGGATCTCCGGTGGCTGCTCGTGGATGCTCCGGTGAGGATGAAGAGGTTGCAGGCGTTCTCTGGTCCTTTGCTGTCCACAGCACGGTGAGAGGGAGCAGACGGACATTATCTCTCGTCAGGTCACCAATGTGGAGGGATAAGATCAGGCGAGGGTCACACCATGACACGTCGGGTCACCAGTGTGGAGGAAAAATAAGTTCAGGCGAGATGCGGCGAGTTGGAAGGTTGCAGAGTTTTATTTTCCTCCATCATAATGAGACGCACTTGTAGCGCTGTGCACTACTGTGCTGTACAGTGCTGTGCTCTCTGTGGTCTGTGTGTGTGCTGTCTTTGAGGCATGTCACACAAGCTCTTTTATCAGTGATACAAGAAGACAGAATGCATGGCACATTAGCATAACAGTCAATACACATATTAGCATGACATGGGTTGGCTCTTTGTCCGTCTCTGCATTGTCCTCTGTATGCAAATTGCCTTCGTTTCCTCCATCCTTGTTGAGCGTGAATACAAGTCAATCTGCATTGTGCTGGGTCACCACATGGCTCCCCCCAGAACGTTCAAAAGGGGCTGTGACCCCCCCCCCCCCCCCCGCCGTCGTTTGGGCTCCAGCTCCGGTAGAACTGTCGGAGGGCATGTCAGTCCGTGGGCTGACGGGGGAAGGGTGGAAAAAAACAGTGTGCTCCGCTCCGGGTTCCAGCACGTTGAACGGCCGTGGATCGTGGGCGCACGGGCCGGTGTGCAGTCGTGCGTAATGGAACCAGACGGTGATCGGCCGGCTTTAGGGAGTGAGGTGCGGGAAAAGCGCTGTGGAGGAGGAGGGGGAGGGGGGTGGGAGTAAGTGAGTGCCGGCCCGGGACGTCAAAGGTGTCTGGGCCGTGCAAAAATTGCGTGTGGATCCGCGATGGTGAGGGACTTTCCCGTTAAACCTGGCAGTGATTCCAGCAGCTGTGAAAAAAAAAGGGACAATGCATGGCACATTAGCATAACAGTCAATACACATGATTAGCATGACATTGGTTGGCTCATTGTCAGTCTGTGCATTGTCCTCTTTACGCAAATTGCCTTCGTTTCCTCCACCCTTGTTGAGCGTGAATAAGAGTCAATCTGCATTGTGCTGGGTAACCACAAAACACATATTTGGTAAGTACACATTAAGATCTTGCCTTGACCGTTTTCAGAAAAAAATGTTTTGCTTTTTATTTTTGAAGATATAGGCAAAACTTTAATATCCCGAAGCTTGGGCACTTCCGGGAAGATGGCGGAGAGACATAACACTTAAACAAAGAGCTCTCCCTAGCCGGATTAAAAATCATCGGTAAATGGCCAACTCGACATAAACGAATCAATAAACTAAGGGATGAAAACACGAAGGAACCGGGCACAAGGACAAAAACAGGGTAAAATTGAAGAATTCCTCTCCAACAACGCAGGAAAAACCGCTGTACGCAAAGCCCAAAAAAACGAGGTGTCTACAGCAGAGAAAATGGAAGACACCAGACTCGACAACATGAACGCTGGCATCGCCAGTTTGGGTGAAGAGTTAAGAGAATTCAAGCGACAGCTACAACAGGATTTAGCGGCTCTTAAGGAGGAACTGAAAAAAGAAATTAAGGAGGAAATCATGGACCTCCGAAGAGAAATGGAGCGTAAATTAACGGAAAACATGGAGGAGCTGCGCTCCCAGCGGGCGTGTATGACAGAAGCGCAGACCCGAATTTCGGAACTAGAAGATTGGAAAAGCGAGGCAAACGAACAACTACAGACCCTGACGACGCAAACGCAGAGGATGCAGGAGAAAATAAACGACTTGGAGAGCAGATCCCGACGAAGCAATATGCGCATCTTTGGAATTCCGGAGGGCATTGAAGGCAACTCGATGACAAAATTCATGGATCAGTTCTTAAAAAAAGAACTGGAAATACCCGGAGAAACGGATCTGCAGATTCAACGGGCGCACAGAACACCGGCACAGAACCCGAAAACAAACTCTCCACCCAGGTCAGTTGTGGTAAACTTTGTGAAATATGACATAAAGGAAAGAATCCTGACGCAAGCATGGAAAAAAAAGATACGAATCGGCGACAAACAGGTATTTTTTGACCATGACTACCCGACAGAAATCGTGCAGCAGCGGAAGAAATATGCCAATATTAAAAAAACGCTGAAAGAGAAAAAAATTAGATTCCAAACGCCGCTAACGAAAATGAGGATTCATTGGGAGGAAGGCACAAGAACCTACAACACGGCCGAAGAGGCAGCGCGGGATATGATGGAGCGGGGCCTTGAGGTGAGCGTGCCGAAGGAGACGGCTGGAGCAGCGGCGGCCCTGAACGCACCACGACAGACGGAGTGGAGACGAGTGAACGGCGGAAGAAGGGGGAGAGACGTAGAGCAGCGGGCCCAGGACAAGCTACAAAGCTTTCAACTGAAAGCCTAGATCATAACAAAGATTAAGAAAGGCACAGAAGAAATGAAGGCCAAGAAGACAAGGTAAAAGAGAAACAGACGGCTAGGAGAGGTTTAAGTGATATTTGTTGGACATTTCTAGACTAATGACTATTACTTGGATAGTAATTAGAGGTCTAGGGAGGGCCCTTCACTCTGTGAAGACAAACCCCCCACCCACCAACAGGGACCAGTGGGCAGAAGAAAGGCCCAAAGTACGGAGGTCGAGTTTTTTTAATGTGTTTTTATATAAATATGTGTTATTTTTGTTGTTAAAGGGGTTAGGAGCACAAGTTAAAAAAATGGAAAAACATGAATATGGGTAAAAATCTTAAGATAATGACATTAAACGTGAATGGTCTGAACTCACCTGTTAAAAGGGAAAGAATAATAAGAAAATTCAAGAAGGAAAAAGCTGAAATTATATTTATGCAAGAGACACATTTGAGCAAGACAGAACATGTGAAACTAAAGAGATTTGGCTATAAGAACTCCTACTACAGTTCATTTAAGGGAGGAGCAAAAAGGGGGGTTATGATACTAATCTCAAACAAAATACAATTTGAAAGTGAACAGGAAATCCAGGATAAAGAAGGCAGGTATGTAATAATAAAGGGAAGAATAGATGGTATGCAGATTACATTAGTGAACATCTATGCCCCACCAGAAAGTGACAAGGGTTTTTTTCAACATCTGTTTGATCTCATAGCAACACACAGTGAAGGAGTCCTAATTTGTGGAGGAGACTTAAATGCTGTCATGGATCATGAAGTTGACACAACAAGTGTTAAGAAGACAAAAAAACATGTAACAAAGTTCATAAGAACCTCACTGGCAGAAATGGGTATGGTAGACATATGGAGGGACCTACACCCACTCGAAAAAGACTATACACATTATTCAGCAGCCCATAAAGTACACTCTAGAATAGATTACTTCCTTATGAATGAAGGTGACAGACACAGGGTGAGAAATTGTTGGATTGGAGGGGCAGAAATATCAGATCATAATCCTATATACATGGAAATATATTTAAACAATAGAAAACGACAAACAACATGGAAACTTAACGTAGGACTGTTAAATGATGAGAAAATGAAAGAAAGAATAAAAATAAACATAAACGAATATATCCAAGAGAATGACAATGAAGAAGTGGACCCAACAATACTATGGGACGCACTAAAAGCCGTGTTAAGGGGTAAATTAATTGTTGAAACAGGAAAAGCAAATAAGACTAAACTGGAAGCGTATGAACAAAGATGTGAGAGACTGAGGGAATTAGAACGTAAACATCAAAGCACAAATGATCCAAAAATATATCAAGAAATTAAAGAAGAAAAAACAAAGATAAAAGAAACACAAATGGATGAAATTGAAAGGAAAAATAGATATCTAAAGCAAAAATATTATGAAACGGGGCCAAAAGCCACAAAACTGCTGGCAAAACGGTTAAGAAAACAACAAACAATGAATAATGTATACAAGATTAAAGACCCCACCACAAATAAAACCACAGTTAACCCAGAAAACATCGAAGAAATTTTCCATAATTTCTACCAAGAACTATACTCGCAACCTGAAGAAACAAATACTAAAGATATCAAAAAATTTCTAGACACATTGGACTTGCCATCAATAGGAAATCAACAAAATGAAAAACTAACAGCAGAAATAACAACACAAGAGATCAGAGATGTGATTAAGTCACTTAAAAACGGTAAATCACCAGGTAGTGATGGATACCCATCTGAGTTTTATAAACTGTTTATAGAAGAACTCACGCCACAACTCCTAAAGTCATTTAATTGGACGCTGAACAACAACAAAATACCTCCATCATGGAACGAAGCAATCATTTCAGTTATTTTAAAACCAGGGAAAGATAAAGAACAATGCGGAAACTATAGACCAATCTCTTTATTAAATGTAGATTATAAAATATACACAACAATTATATGTAAACGAATAAAGACATTCTTGACGGAATTGATAGAAGATGATCAAACTGGATTCATAGAGGGACGCCAAACACATGACAATATCAGGAGAACAATACATATAATTAACCAAATACATAAAGAAAAGAAAAGCGCAGTAATAATGAGTTTAGATGCAGAAAAAGCATTTGACAGGGTTAACTGGAAATTCCTATATAGTGTACTGGAGCGCTTTGGATTTAACGAAAAATCAGTACAATGCATAAGGACGCTATATCAAGAACCTGTGGCAAGAATCAAGATAAACGGTAGCTTAACAGACAAAGTAAATATACAAAGATCAACTAGGCAGGGATGCTGCTTATCGCCCACCTTGTTTGCTCTGTTCATAGAACCATTGGCTCAAGCGATACAACAAAATAAGAAATTAAAAGGTGTAACAATAAAGGGGGCGGAACACAAGATTGGGCTATTTGCAGACGATATTATAGTTTACCTTGAACAACCAGATAAATCAATAATGGAAATGATGAACTTGATAGAAAATTTTGGAAAATTATCAGGATACAAGATAAACATAACAAAAACACAAATACTGACATTCCACTATAACCCTCTAAACCAGATAACTGATAAGATCAAACTAAACTGGAACCAAAAAGAAATAAAATACCTTGGAGTGAACATACCTAAAGACTTAAGCAAAATATATAAAGCAAACTATGATAGGTTGGAACAAGAAATAAAAAAAGATATTGATAGATGGTCAATCTTAAATGTGGACCTGAATTCAAAAATTGAGACAGTCAAAATCAGCATACAACCTAGATTACTTTACCTCTTCCAGGCTATACCAACAGAGATTCCAGATGCCCAATTCTCAAAGTGGGACAGGATGATATCGAGATTTGTTTGGGGAGGTAAAAAACCAAGAGTGAAATATAAAACCCTCCAATTACCAAAAGAGAAAGGAGGCATGGGCCTACCAAGTCTAAAGGAATATTACTACTCAGCACAAATAAGATATATCATATGTTGGTGCGACGAGGGATATGAGGCAAAATGGAAAGAAATGGAAAAGGAAATTGAGGGACTCCCAGTACAAAGCATAATAGGGGATAAAGATGCATATAAGCAAATCAAACAAATAGACCCAATCACTAAATTTACTTTAGAACTGTGGTATAAAATAGTACAAAAATATAATATAAGGGAAGACATAAAACTATTGAAATGGGTAGCATTTGACAGTCAGTTTGAACCGGCAAAACAAGATAGGGGATACAAAAATCTGGTGAACAAGGGAATCACAGCATGGGGCAATATCGGAAAAAAAGATCTCGGGAGCTTTGTAAATATCAGGAGAAAATTTAAATTAGAAAGATCGGAATTTTTCAGATATCTGCAGATGAGAGATTACTATATGAAGAAGATTAGGCATAACCTCCAAACAGATGTGAACGAGATTATACAAATTATTTTAAGCTCATATGCAGGAAATAAAATAAGAATTATTTCAAAACTATATCAGAAACTTATGACAAACAATCATACAAGTAACTATATAAAGGAGAAATGGGAGAAAGAGCTCAATTTAAACATAACAGAAGAAAGCTGGCAGGAAATATGGAAAACACAACACACATCAACAAATTCAAGGGCATGGAGGGAATTTGGATGGAAAAACCTGATTCGCTTTTTCATTACACCACAGATTCAAGGAAAATATACAAATACCCAATCTTTATGCTGGAGGGGATGTGGGGCTCAAAATGCAGACCACTCACATATGTTTTGGAAATGCTACAAAATATCATCATTTTGGAAATCTATGCATGTGACAATACAGAGGATATTAGGATATAATATACCAATGAACTGTAACCTGATGTACTTATGTGATCTTAAAAAAGACAATGTTATACAGGCTGAGGACAGATATCTAGTTAAAATCTTGTTGATTGCATGTAAAAAAACTATCACAAAAAAATGGCGATCAGAAGTTCTTCCTGACCAAGAACAATGGACTGACATTGTTGAGGACATACGTATGATGGAAAAACTAACATATCGACGAAGAATGCAAGAAGGAATATGGGAGAAAAAATGGCGGAAATGGACACACTACAAAGTGCAACAACGAGGCAGAAATTGAAAGAATAACCAAAGACACTGAAAAAAACAGAAGAATTAAGAGATGGAAACTAAAAACTTGATGCTCCAACATTTGTCCCCCCCCCCTTTTTTTTTTTTTTTTTTTTTTATTTTATTTTATTTTTTTTTATTTTTCCCTACCCTAACCCCTTTGTTTTTTAAATGTAGAATGTGATCTGAATGCATTATATATGATGAAAAATGAATAAAAATCTAAGTTACAAAAAAAAAAAATATCCCGAAGCTTTGTGAACAGACTAGCCGCTCACCCACCAGGAGTCATGGCAACCAATAATGTGTAAGCCCCGCAGGCCGCTAATTAGAATATTCACACATCCGCACATACTTAACTAGAAAAGCACTCGGAGAGCGCAGACCTCCGCCAAGCGCCACAATTCCCCCCATACAGTGTTTGTGTGTACGTGATTCCTTGAGCATGTAAACATATGACTAGCAATTGGATTCACAATGATTATTTGTTTATTTGACAGGGACAGTGCAATAAACACACAATTAATCAATGACAATCAATCTGATAGTGATAGGATTAGTGGTTCAGTAGTAAAAGCATTGCCTCCTTGGCGGAGGTAATAAACTGAAGTGTTGCTGTTGTGTCCATCTCCTCCACTGACGGATGCAAATTGGGTAGACAGCTTGCCGTGGGTTTTATATTATATTGTAACGTGCTGCTCGACATGGCGACGTCCCACCGGGAGGTTTGAACTCACGCCTCCCGCTCCGGAGTCCCGCACTCTACCTGTGTCGCCAATAGGGTCAACCCACTTGGCAAGCCAAGTAGGGTGCTCATATTGAGTTCGCTACAATATTATTTTTTTGGGGGTTGCGCTCTGCGGCAAACGAGAATTTAGAAGCTTCGCCGGCAGAGAGCTCGTTTTTGCGCAGCGCCTATGGCTGGCCGGTGAATTTCTGCCAAATGCGCAGCTCCTATGGCTGGCTGGGGAATTTCTGCCAAAGAATCCATCGGCAGACAGCTGCCCGTGTGAGGTTTTGCAGTTTGACAGGCACGCTGGCGGGCCCAGGCCAGCAGTGTTTTCTGCGTCCTTTTGTGCCTAAAACGTTGAAGAACGCAGAGTTTGTGTTGCACACACGACGACTAGCGCCCTCCATTGCGCCTGCGCACATGTTGAAAATGGCTGTATGTCACAGTGTTGAATGAAAAATGCTTTAAAAAAATTCCTGTATCCAGACGGTGAACCGGATCACCCCCAAAATTTAATCAGTTCTTCCTTGTACCATTTCCAACAACGCCTGAAAGTTTCATGGAAATCCGTCCAAGATTTTTTGAGTTATCTTGCTAACCAACAGACAGACAGACAGACAGACAAACAAACACACAGACAAACCCCGGCAAAAACATAACCTCCTCCTGGCCTTTTCGGCCTGGCGGAGGTAACTAGGTGAAAGATTTAAAATCACTTCCCAAACAATTCTAAAGGTGCGTTCACACCAAATGCGAACAGGCAAATTTTTTGCGTGGCATGATTACATTATAAATCAATGTAAACACGCCAACAGACATGAATCGTGAGATGCAGACAGGCGAAGTTGTCTTTAAAACTTCTCCAGCTGTGTTCAACCTGCTGTGGAAATTCCCCAAATATTAGGTTAATTGGCTGTTCTAAATTGTCCCTAGATATCTGTTTCCTATAGGCCCTTAGAATAGAGGGTTAGTATTAATGAAAGCGCTTTGAGTGGTCTTTGTGACTAGAAAAGCGCTATATAAGTGCAGGTTAGTTAGTTAACGTCACGCTTAGGTTTACATTATCCGACCTGAAAATGTCGTCTCAAGCCTCCAAAACTTCACAGATGATGGGTGTTTACGTTGCTAGCTTGCTAGGATGTTCATGGCCGGAAACCGTGGGTAAATAACTCCAAAATCCCGATTCAGCTGAAGAGTTCCCGGTCCTCCTGTCTCCAGGTGTGTGAGTTTCATTTTCTAACTACTTTACTCTGCAATGGTGACAGCAGAAGCAGCTAGCGGACGCAAGCGTGCAACTACGCAAATTTGTGCGTTCTCACGTCTTCCCATTCACTTTGTATTGATTCGTGCCACCCGTTCGCATTTGGTGTGAACACACCTTAAGGCAATGAAAGTTTTTTGTGTATAAAAAAACACAATATACTTTTTCAGGCAATATACTGTTATGGTTTGAGGCTGTGTCAGTATTTTTTCTCTCCACTGCAGCTCTCTGTCTCTGATCAGGGGCAGCTGGGTTAAATGCCTCACCTGTGTGTTAACTGCTTCTGCAACTAACGCAGAGCTGCCTATTTAAAACATGGTGTGACTGTTACTCATTGTGAGATCGTCAGATGCCTTTCATGGTGTCAGCCTCACTCCTAAATACAAAATTCATGCTGCATTTTGACTGCCTGATTATCTTTGTGCCTCTGTCTCCACTTCCAGCCCCGTATTCCCAGACCTGCCTCTTCTGCTCTAGTCCCTACTGCCTGCCCTTCCCGGAGTCAGGTAAGGAACAAATTGTCTCCTTATACTTTTACTCACCTGTGCACAGGTTCCCTGGATCCTCCTGGCGGATATGGACTCCTTTTTCGGCAGACGTCTCTGGAAGGATACGTAATTACTACCCTTGCAGAGACTGGGTTAATCATCTCAGACTGGATGCAGAGGGTAAACAGAGGAGAACAATAGCTAGGGAGATCATGGTGAGATAGCTGGAAGAAGGAGTTGGGGTGAGAAGGGATGAATGTATTGCAATGTTAAACGTCATGCAAATGTGAGATGAGCGTTTGGTATAAAATGAGAACCCATGGTGTACTGAGACATGCTTTTCCTGTGTATGACTGATGAGAGAGTGAATAAAGTCGTCTGCTTCATGAATTAGTCTCGTTATTTACACTCTCCACACTGGTGACCCTTTGACGAATTATGGAATACGAGGCAAGAACCTCAGAGTCGGCCCGGACGGGAAGCCCCAGCGACACGGCAAGCATCCCAGAGATGGCCCAGACAGGAACTCCCAGCAACGCGTGCGCTGTTTCGGTCAAACTACCGGACTTTTGGCTGCACAACCCGCGCTCTTGGTTCCACCACACCGAGGCTCAGTTCGCCCTCCAGGGAATAACGGCAGACGACACCAAGTATTGCTATGTGGTCGCAGCGCTGGACGCTCGCACGTCTCAGCAAGTAGCAAGCCTGCTCGAACAGCCTCCAGCCCACGACAAATATGAGGCTCTCAAGGCTGCGCTGACCCGACGCTACACGCTCTCGGACTGTGAGAGAGCAGAGAGGCTCCTGAGGCACTCCGAGTTAGGAGATGGTTCGGCGGTCGAACTGATGGAGAAGATGTTGGTGTTAATGGGCACGGATGAGGGGCATTTTCTGTTTGCCCACCTTTTCCTCCGGAACCTCCCAACAGTAGCCAGAGCGGTTCTTGCCAATTCGCCGTTGCTGGCCGCGTGGGACTACCGTGCGCTAGCCCAGGAGGCAGATCAGATCATCCTCACCACCAGAGCCCTCACAGTGAACGCGGTGGCGTCGGAACCCAGCGAGACGACCAGCGGAGGCGAGGAGCTCACCGACGGTAGCGGCAGCGGGGGTCAGGGAGCGCCAGAAAGACACACACTCTGCTTCTACCACCGCTCCTTCGGAGAGAACGCACGCAGATGTACGCCACCGTGCCAATTCAAGCGTTCGGGAAACGCCAAGGCCGGCAGTCGGTAGCAGCTGCGACCGCCGGCGAAGAGAACAAGCTGCTCTACGTGACGGACTCACACTCGGGGAGGTGCTTCCTCATAGACACTGGAGCCCAGAAGAGCATCATCCTGCCGTCCTACGCCGACCGGCTGGCAGGACCTAGCGGCCCCGGGCTGGTAGCAGTAAACGGCTCGGGCATTAAGACTTTTGGTGAGAGAACACTGACTTTATCCCTACACGGCCGTATATACGAGTGGACTTTTGTCGTAGTGGCACTGAGTATCCCAATCCTGGGAGCTGATTTTCTGTGTGCACATGGGTTACTAGTTGATGTGGCTAACATGCGCCTGGTTAATGCACTGTCTTTTGATTCTCTTCCTTGTACAGCTTGAGGGGCCAGGCCAATAACACAAGCCAACGTCACAGCTCCAGGCGGTAAGTTCCACACACTGCTCACTCAGTTCCCAGCACTCACGGTCTCAACGTTTTCGGCGGCCATCACTAAACACGGGGTGGAACACTTTATCACCACCACCGGGCCACCCGTTTTCGCACGGCCTTGGCGCTTGGACGCAGCTAAACTGGCCATAGTGCGCAAGGAGTTCGCCAACCTGGAAAGGTTGGGCATCATGAGGCGATCAAACAGCCCATGGGCATCCCCGCTACACATGGTCCCTAAACCCGAGGGATCGTGGCGACCGTGAGGTGATTTCCGCAGATTGAATAACGCCACAGCGCACGACCGCTACCCGATTCCCCATATTCAGGAGTTTTCTGTTCACCTCGCCGGAGCACGCATTTTTTCTAAAATAGACCTGGTCCACGGTTACCACCATGTCCCAGTGCGCGCGGAGGACGTACCCAAAACAGCGGTAATAACTCCGTTTGGCTTGTTTGAGTTTTTACGCATGCCATTCGGATTAAAAGGAGTGGCACAGACATTCCAACGCATGATGGATGTGGTGTTGCGCAATCTCCCGTTTGTGTTCGTCTACCTGGATGATATCCTGGTGGCCAGTGGGTCCGACGACAAACACGTAACCCACCTCACGACGGTTTTCCAGAGGTTGGAGGAGCATGGATTAATAATCAACCCGGCAAAATGCCAGTTCGGCGTGACAGGGATTGATTTTTTGGGGCACCACGTCTCACCGGAGGGAGCGATACCCTTGCCCGACAAAGTGCGCGCTGTGGCAAATTTTCCCCGGCCTCAGACGGTCAGGGCACTGCAAGAATTTTTGGGGATGGTGAACTTTTATAACCGGTTCCTCCCCCGCGCAGCTCAACTCATGCAGCCATTGTACGCCGCGCTCAAGAGACAGAAACCCGCGGATAGAGTCGAATGGACTCTGGAGCCAGAGCAGGCATTCTGTGAGGTTAAAACAGCCCTGGCAAACGGCGCACTGTTAGCGCACCCAGACCCGGCGGCCCGGATAGCGCTCACTACCGACGCCTTGGATGTGGCCATAGGGGCTGTTGTGGAGCAACGTGTCGCTGGTTCTTGGCAGCCGCTCGCTTTTTTCAGCAGGGCTTTGCGCGACAGTGAGAATAAATACAGCATATTTGACAGAGAGTTGCAGGCTCTCCACCTGGCCATACGTCACTTCCAGTTCTGGCTGGAAGGGCGCAACTTCACCGCGTTCGTGGACCACAAGCCGCTGACGTTTGCGATGGCCAAGGTTTCGGAACCATGGTCGGGCCGGCAGCAGAGACAGCTGGCCGCGATCTCGGAGTTTACAAAAGATATTCAGCATGTGTCAGGTAAACTGAATGTGGCGGCGGACTGCCTCTCGTGCGTAGTAGTGGCCCCGGTCTGTGTGGGGATAGATTATACAGCCATGGCCACAGAGCAGATTAGCGATACGGACGTGTACGCGCTCCAGTCTGGACCAACAGGGTTAAGGCTGGAGAGCAGAGTACTGCAAGACGGCAAGCCCTCCCCCCCAATCTGCGACGTCTCCACGGGACGCCCGCGCCCGGTGGTCCCAGTTGCGTGGTGCCGCCGCGTGTTTGAGTCAGTTCACGCTCTGGTGCACCCAGGAGTGCGCGCGTCAGTCAAAATGGTGGGAGCGAAGTTCGTGTGGCCAGGCCTGCGCAAACAAGTTAAAGAGTGGGCTGCAGCCTGCGTAGCGTGCCAACTAGCCAAAGTACACAGACACACTAAGGGTCCTTTGGAGCCATTTCGTATACCGGCTAAGAGGTTCGACCATGTTCACATGGACCTCGTGGGCCCCCTCCCGCCATCACAGGGGTGAACGCACCTTCTGACAGTGGTGGACCACACCACACGCTGGCCTTAAGCAGTCCCGCTGGCGGCAACCATGTCTGCGGACATGGCGCGGGCTTTTTTGACGATATGGGTGGCGCGTTTTGGAATCCCGTCGGATATCACGTCCGATAGGGGCCCTCAGTTTGTTTCCGACTTCTGGTCCGTGATGGCCCGCAGCCTGGGTGTTGCAATTCATCGCACAACCGCATACAACCCACAGGCCAATGGGTTATGCGAGCGTTTTCATAGGTCACTGAAAGCAGCGCTCAGGGCTTCGCTGACGGATGCAAATTGGGTAGACTGGTTGCCATGGGTTTTATTGGGGTTGCGTTCCGCACCAAAAGAGGATTTGGAGGCTTCCCCGGCAGAGCTTTTTTTTTTCTCAGCCACTACAGCTGCCCGGGGAATTTTTGTCAGATAACCCCGCGTCGGACAGCTGCCCGTCTCAGCGTTTGCAGCATAGTGCAGACACAGGCACCCTGCCGGGCCCGGCCCACCACTGTTTTCTATGCACTTTTGTGCCAAAAACTTTGAAGAATGCTGCGTTCGTGTTTGTCAGGCACGATGCCCACCACCCTCCATTGCGCCCACCCTACGATGGCCCGTTCAGAGTGCTGGAAACAGGGGACAAACATTTTTTGTTAGACTTGGGGGGTCGTCGGGAGAAAATATGCAGACAGACTTAAGCCCGCCATTGTAGTGGCGGACGAGCAAGTGCTGTTGGCTTGGGCCCCTCGGCGTGAAAGACCCCCACTGAGAACTCCCCAGGTAAACAATTCATCAGAGCAGCCACACGGGCAAATCGAAGTTTCCTTCCCCCTCGCCATGGCCCACCTGCAGACAGACACACCCCCAGGAGCCCCCCGCCAGCACAGCAGCGCCACGGAGGCAGTAAACCCCCGTTACAGCAGATATGGGAGGAGACTGAAGCCAAAAGGACATGAGGACTGAAACTCTGTCTGAGATTCTGGGAAGGGGGGGTGGTGTAGAGACTGGGTTAATCATCTCAGACTGGATGCAGAGGGTAAACAGAGGAGAACAATAGCTAGGGAGATCATGGTGAGATAGCAGGAAGAAGGAGTTGGGGTGAGAAAGGATGAATGTATTGTGATGTTAAATGTCATGCAAATGTGAGATGAGCATTTGCTATAAAAGGAGAACCCATGGTGTATTGAGACATGCTTTTCCTGCGTATGACTGATGAGAGTGAATAAAGTCGTCTGCTTCATGAATCAGTCTCATTTACACTCTCCACACCCTCTGCATTATCTTCAAATACCCCTGCTCTCCCCTCTCCACTATAGAAACCTACCAACCACCCTGTCAACATGGGCTCCGCGCCCTCTGTGGGCACAGCTGTGATCAGTATGTCATGTATGTATTCACTGTTCATATACTGTTTATATTGGAGCTTTTATTTGTGTGGTACGGGGTGGTGGCTCCGGCTTCTGGTCCCGCCAGCCCCGGTGGTATAAGAGGGGCTGCAGACAGCGGGGTGCACTCTTCCGCCTTTCCTCTGCCAAGCGGCTGCATGTACAGTTGAGGGTACAGAGTCCAGTTTCATTAATAAACAAGTGTTCAGCTCCACTCCTGGCCTTGTATTGTCTACGAGTTACGATATAACATTGGGCGATGAGCGATAAACTCATGGAGGCGTGTCGAACACCAAGTTGTCCATTCCTGGAGCTCCCGGGGGAGCCGCCTGTGCCGTGGCCTTGTTGGTATGAGGCTTTCCAGATGTACACTACCGTTCAAAAGTTTGGGGTCACTTAGAAATTTCCTTATTTTTGAAAGAAAAGTACTTTTTTTTTCAATGAAGATAACTTTAAACTAATCAGAAATACACTCTATACATTGCTAATGTGGTAAATGACTATTCTAGCTGCAAATGTCAGTTTTTTGGTGCAATATCTACATAGGTGTATAGAGGCCCATTTCCAGCAACTATCACTCCAGTGTTCTAATGGTACAATGTGTTTGCTCATTGCGTCAGAAGGCTAATGGATGATTAGAAAACCCTTGTGCAATCATGTTAGGTCTGCAATGCTGTAATTGCTGCAAATGCAGGATTCTTTGACAAAAGCAAAGTTTGAAGGAAAAAATTATTTCAAATACAAATCATTATTGCTAACCTTGTCAATGTCTTGACTATATTTTCTATTCATTTTACAACTCATGGTGGTAAATAAGTGTGACTTTTCATGGAAAACACAAAATAATTGTCTGGGTAACCCCAAACTTTTGAACGGTAGTGTTGTGGCGGATGAAATAAGGGAATCCAGTGTGGAGGCACGGAATAAGTACAGGCAGGACACGGCGAACTGAAGTTTAAAAGGGTGTTTTATTCATCCTCCATCACGAGAGCTCACCCCAGCGCTGTGGGAGCACGCTGGAGCGAGCCCTGTGTCTAGTAGCAAACAGGCAATGCGTGTGATCAGCAAGAGAGAATCAGAGAGCGCAAGCGATATGGTTGACTTATATACCCAGCTAGACAATGCATACATGGCACATTAGCATCACAGTAACTGCAGGAAGGCATGGACATTTGCAATAGAGTCACACATATCAATAGCAAGATTACTGGCGCCAGGATTAGACAAAGATAGGCTGCCTATTGATATCAGTCCATACATCTCACTGTTCTGCTAATTGCTCCAGCTGAGTGCTCTGCTTGTCCGTAGGCTGTGGGGGTCACCCACAGTGTACATGGTAGCGCTGGACCTGGGAAGGATGGAGAAACTGTGAGCTCGTGCATTATTAATGCACAACCTGGGAATGGAGGGACAAAAAATTTTGGCCACGCTTGGAGATGCGGACACGTATGAAGAAGTAGTTGAGTTAATGGCCTGCCATTTCAGAGCGCCAGACAACGTCATCATTCAGCGGATTAAGTTCAGACAGCGCTGCCAACAGGTAGGCGAACCGATCCAGCAGTTTGTGTCAGACTTAAGGCAGTTGGCCATTGAGTGCCGGTTCGGGCCATTGGAAGAAAAAATGGTGCGCGACTAGTTGGCAGAACACACCAACTGTGCCGCAGTCTGCTCCAAGCTGCTCACATTCCCAGAGGAGTTGATGCTGATGAGGGCTGATGAGTTAGCACTCCAGCTAGAAGCAGCAGATAAGCTAACTCGGGAGCTAAATGAGTGCCTTTCGCCGGGAGGTTCAAGATCCCCCATGGCCGTACAGGTAGTGGACTCGGACAGCGATGGGAGTGTTGACGATGATGCCGAGAGCGCCAATGCTGTACGGATGAGGTCTGTCCCGGGGAAGCCCAGGTGTATGTGTTGTGGGTCCACGAAGCACTGCCATAAGGCCAGAGATTGTGCGGCAAGAGGGAAGTGCTGTGGAAATTGTGGCCGTTTCCACCATTTCCCGAGGATGTGCTAGTCAGCTGGACAAAAGAGCCCGCACAAGACTTCAACTTCTCCCACTCCAACGGTGGTACACACGGTGTCCCCAAGTACCGATGGGCACACGTGCTGAACGGTGATTCTGGATGGAGTTCCGGTACTGATGTTGGTCGACACGGGAGCAGAGAGTTCTGTGCTAAATTGGGCTACAGTCAGAAAGTGTTTTCTTCACTACAAGATTGGAAGTTTCACAGCGCCGCTTTGCAGCTATGGAGGAGGACGGTTGGCCACGGTGGGTACCATCACGTTGACAGCACGGTACAAGTCAGCAATGATGGCCGCTGTGGAGTTCATCATGATGGCCTGCGGCTCTAACATCATGGGCAATAACTTATTTTATGGCCTTCGTTTCTCCACCAGAAGCGGCGCTGGGGAAGAGTGGTCAGGTGAAAGACTGTGGGACCAACCAGTTCCGAGTGTCCCAGACAATGCAGTGTGGGATGAACCATTGCTGGGCACTCTGGAAAGTGGACAGGCTGTGTCGCGCTCAGGGTCACTAAGGGCTCTTTTCCACCAAACCGGTTCCAGTGCTAGTTTGGTGCTGGTGCTGGTGCTAGTGCTTAACCAGTGCTTAACCAGAGTGCTCATAAGAACCAGTTGTCTTTCCACCGATATGGAGCTAGTTGGGAATTATGTCAGAGCTACGTCATTACGTACTGTGAAGCGCCCAACCCCCGCAGAACACCAGAGAAGACGGAAGGTGGCGGTATGCACCTCTCACTTGTTTGCTATCCGCCAGTAACCGAGAGAAGAAGAAGAATGCTATCCGCCAGTAACCGAGAGAAGAAGAAGAAGTAGCAGCGTTAGCTCGTCAACATGTAGGAATTATTGTGTTTGGGAGCGCTGCTTTTATTATTCCAAACCTGCATTACCATCCAAAAACAGTTTTATTCTTAATGGCAGAGAACGGCGGCTACGTTTAAGGACACCGGTAGTCATCAATATTTCAGTTAACAGCCGTTGTTAGATAAAGTCTGTAGCGCGAGCATTGAGTACACTTTTAAACACAATATTTATGTCATTTCTGTAATAGGTGGTGTTACGGCGAATTACGAGATGGAGGTCGCCTGTTCTGTCATGCCAAAAAGTGATCAGCTGTCCCAAAAAAATGATCGCCAGGGGCCATGTTGTTATGGGTTTATATTAGCCGGTAAATATATATATATTTCAACAGATAAACAGTACTTAGTTAGGTATAACAAGATATATTTAACACTTACGATGCATTTTGAACCCTAAACAAACTTGGAATCTGGGATTAAAAGCAATTAAAATAATGCAGTCACAGGGTTACATGGAAAAATGTATAGATTTACGGTACTGCATATATACATGAAGATACTGTATAAATGCATATTCTATGCACCGCCAAACTACAGAGCTGTGAAAGGTATACCCTTCTGTACTTGTGTCATCTATTCTGGTTAAAGTACTGATTCAAGTTTTTATTCATGTAGGGATAACAAGAGACAGACTGTAAAGTGTTCAAGTTCAAAGTTCTTTCCCCAGAAATGATCTTGTCCAGAGCTGACAGAATGTCACGTGGTACGTTGTCAAAACAAGATAAACTCATCATTTTTAAAGCTGGCAACTTGGAACATTTTCCACAGAAAAAGTACATAGATTTAAAGTTTGTTGCTGCTTGTTCTTTAAAAAATGTGAAAGAAATTGTCAAAAATATGTGTAAGTCCACAAATACCTGATATATTGTCCAATACCTGGAAAAATGAACTTAAGTGCAGTAATTCAGTACTTGTACTTTCACTTCCCACCACTACAATGTTATAGTGATTTGCATTGTCCTAAATAACTTTATATATGAAATGTAAAGTCTTTAACTTTTTAATATGACCCTTCTCTCATGTTTTTTCTCTTATCTCTTTGTCTTATGTCCTGATTGGTGGAGCCTTGAGCACTTTTATCATGTCTATAGTCAGCTTCATGTGTGCCTGTGTTTGTGTTCATGTTGAATGTAACTGTAGTTTGTAAATATGGATGTCACCTGAGTGCAAAACAAATCTACCTACGGGTACAAATAAAGGAACCTGAACCTGAATATGTTTGGTGTGAGGATAACAATGTAGAAGAAGAAAAACACTTAAGGAAAGAAAGCTTTTATTTCCAAAATGTGCAAAAACTTCAGACTGCTACATATGAAATATTATGTACACACAGCCAAAAATATCAATGCAGTGATAGTTACTTTTTTTTACAGTGCCTCAAGCACAGACAACACGTCCCATCAGTCCAACAAGGGTGTTGGTCTGCTTTGCAGCAAAGCGAAGTTCAGCTGCTCCTCCCTCCTGCTGTCTCATCTGACCGTAGTCAAGAAGGAGGTCCATGTTTGTGTCACACTTCTGTTTCCCTGTTTTAAAGTACAAAAATAAGCAATAAAATAACCACACACTGAAAAATGCAGGAATCGTCAATCCAAGATTGAATGTGTCTATTCAACATCCATTTACTGTTAGTGGCATCACAACATTCAGTTCAAGTGTATAATTGGTTTAATTCACTCCCTCCTTTGTGTGACTGGGTCATGATCCATCCAGGTGGATGCCCTCAATTTCCCCTATGGGGATCAATAAAGTACACAAAATCAAAATGATCTGAACATAAATTACATAATCTGGTCTGATTAGAAGAGCAGGAGGAGGACAAGCTTGGAGCTGGTGAAGGTGAGCTGGACACCACAGGTCTGGCTGGTTCTCCCTCATCATCCAGCTGTGATAAATCTATAAAAAAAAGTGTTTTAGTTTGTGCAGTGAACAACTTAAGCCTTCCATTAAATGTGCAGACATAGAAGACAATTTTATTCAATATCAATGTTAGCAAAGCTTACATGTCTGATTATGGAATAGAAGAATAGGAATAGATGAAACTTCATTGTCACTGTACAATTATACAGTGCAATGAAACTGTAGGTGATCCACCAGGCTAGTGTGCAATAAAGTAAGAGAAGGATTAGATAAAATACGGCTACACAACATACAATTAAACACGAGTGACATTTTTTAAAAAAAATGGCCTAAGATTATGGAAATATTACCAAAATAGTAAAAAAAGACGACGCTACTAGTGTCTGGTAGAAAAATCTCCCATAACACAAAGCAAGGCACCCATTCATACACAGTATTCATGCCACAAAAAATGTATTTTGCGCTGGATGTCTTTATAAAAAAAGTATTCTGTAAGATGCTAAGATTTCTGTTCTAGTTTCTCAAACGCGCATTTCTGCCGAGGAGAAACGTTCGTGCTAAAAACAGTTAGCTTGTTAGCATCGCTAACCGAAAATACTATGGCCAAAAAATTAGTTTAAAAAAAAAATAAAATAAAATCCGCACTTTGGCCGTTATATATCAATACAAGCGGTATACATCTGTCAGCAGAGACGACCTGTTCATTTCTTTATGGCGAGGAGAAACGTTTGGTCGTAGTAAAAGTAGTTAGCTTGTTAGCATCGCTAACCGAAAATATCCACAAAAATGAGTTAAAAAAAAAAATCCGCACTTTGGCCGTTATATATCAATACAAGCGGTATACATCTGGCATCAGAGACGACCTGTTCATTTCTTTATGGCGAGGAGAAACGTTTGGTCGTAGTAAAATTACTTTTAGCTTGTTAGCATAGCTAACCGAAAATACTATAGCCACAAGTGACTAAATATCCGCACTTGACCATTACATATCAATACAAGCGGATATACTGTATATGTATACATATATTGGTTAACGTCTGGCATTTTAAAGACAATACACTTACCAGCGTGCTTTAAGCAGTTTGTTGTCCAGACTAATCCACGGCAGTGACGATGGTCCAGCTGGCTGGCCGATCCTCCAAAACAGTTCAGATGAGTGGCCCCCTCCAGCTGATCTTGTACTTCTGCTTATGTCCATAGAGCCAAGAAATATTTCTCCTCTTCGCTCTAAATCTGTTTGGTTTGGGAATCTGTTGCGTGCTCCGCTGTTTGGAAAGCAACATGGCGGTCAGTAATGTTTTGAAGCTGGTCGGTTAACCACACCCACGGCTGTGGACCTAACCGACGTAAACTGGTGCTGCTGCTGGCCCAGCTAGGAGTTGGGGCCGTGATAGCCCCACTTTTGGGAGCCGAGGACTGGTGCTTTAGTCGGTGGAAACCCAAAGAACTGGTGCTAATGATGCAATAGCTCCAGTTAAGCACTGGAACCGGTTTGGTGGAAAAGAGCCCTAAGAGAGGACCCTGGTGCCAGTGTCTGAGCTGCCCTGGATGTGGGCGCCGGGTGGCATGGGGGGACCTACGGCGATGAGCTGGGCCCAATCGATGTTCTCAGATGTTCCAGGAGCACGACCATGGAGGACTGGTAAACATGGGACCACAGGGGCGGGGTCAGCAGCAGAGCTACAAGCTGTTGGGGCAGGACCAAGTGACACTGGAAGAGTGAGTGCCAGGTGGAAACACTGCAGGCCGTGCAAGTCCCCAGTTGGAGTTGCAGACTGAGTTTGGGCTCGGGTGGAGGCGAGGTCCAGGCGGGTGAGACAGAAGTGGAACATGGAGCGGTACCAGGGTCAGTTGCAGGTGATTGGTGAGCAGCACGATCGATACCTGCTGCTGTCGGATGGCTCGTGGCGCCATCCCAATGAGTTACGGCGTGCCCCGAAGGAGATGGGTGGGCACGACTCCAGATGGTTGGAGCACTTGGAAGTGTGGAGGAGAAGACACTCCGAGGAGGAGGTGACCAGCTGTGGTCCAAGAAGCAGATTGCCGCCAGGGGTGGACTGATGGTGAAGGTCTGGGGGGGGGGGGGGGGGGGGTGTACGGGTTATCCTCTCCAAGTCATGGGTGTGGTGTTATAATTGTTCATTTGATCTGTGTTAATAGTTTGGGAATTATTTTAGTTTTGTATTTTATATAGGAGACACGGCAGCATTTTTTTCTGTCATGGACTCGAATAGTAAAGGCTGAAGAATGACCTGCCTTGCTGTGTGGGGGGTAGGACGGCAGTCTACCCGTCCCCCCTAATTTTAGTTATTTTGTGTGAATGCTATAGGCCCCTTTTGTGATTTGAGTTTAGTTATGTTTAGCGGATGATTCGGGTTGCAAATTGGGGTGGGTTGCTTGTGTGTGTGTGTTTTGGATTTTTCTGTGGGGGGGGAGGTATTATGTATGTATTCACTGTTCATATACTGTTTATATTGGAGCCTTTATTTGTGTGCTATGGGGTGGTGGCTCTGGCTTCCGGTCCCGCCAGCCCTGGTGGTATAAAAGGGGCTGCAGGCAGGGGGGCTCTCTCTTCTGCCTTTCCTTTGCCAAGTGGCTGCTTGTACAGTCGGGTGTACAGAGTCCAGTTTCATTAATAAACAAGTGTTCGGCTCCACTCCTGGCCTCGTCCTTGTCTACGAGTTATGATATAGCACAGTATTCCATCTCCTTTCCACACGAGGACCGACGAGACCTCATTCCAGCCAGATGCTGAGTTCCCGCTGTCCTCTGTTGAAGACAGTTGTCTGGCGTGAACTCCTCCATGCTCACTCTCCCACCAGCCAGCATGAGATACTAATACCACTATTTCATCACTTCCCATTCATAACCCGTGCCAAAACTGATCCTGTGTCCCCTCTCTCCCCGCAGGGCTGTCGGCGCATGCACCTCACGAACACCAGCACAAATAAACTTTAATTATCACTTGCCTTATGCCTCCAAGTCTGCTCTGTGTCCTCTGGGTCATATTTGTAAAACATGTCAGTACGATCTCACCAACTAGACCCAGTGGACATGGCAGCAGCCTTGGCGGCTCCGCCTTTTGAAACCACAAAATCACGCATTGAGCACCTGTCATACAAATTAGAAGCCTCTTTAAACCAGGTTCAACGACTTTCAGAACAAGTGAAAAGTTCTTTTGCAAAAACGGATAAGTCCAGTTGGTTCAATAGAGAAAAACAACAGTTTCATCTGTTGGTTTATAGATGTTACTATTTCCAATTCAGCTTCTAAGACATGGTCACTTGAAATGTGCAGGGGCGTTGCTGGGGGAAGGGGGGGCTGCAGCCCACCCCCCCCAAAAAAAAAGAAAAAAAGGGAGAAAAAGGAAAAGAAAAATGTAAATAAAGAGGAGGCTTTGAGTAGTTTGCATTGAAAATGTTAAGAAATCTGTAGTTGACAGGGGGCTGAAGCTAAAGCTTCGCCCTGGGCAAATGCCCCCGCCATTCAGATTGGTGATGGTGGTTGGGGTTCAGCCCCCCTTCACAAATTCCTGGCTACGCCACTGATATGAGAATCTCAGAAAAAATAAAGCAAAAAAAAAAAAAAAAAAAAATCGAACATCAACTCATAGTTACTTTTTTGGCAATTTATTAGTCCTTTTTTTTCGCAAAAACAGATCAAGTCCACAAGCCATTCTTTTGCAAAAAGAGACATGTCCCTAAAACCATGCTAGTTTGTATGGAACATACTTGAATATCTATAGGCATCAATGTAGTATGTCTGACACACTGAACAGCCGGCAAAACTGTCGTACAAATACGATAATTATTGTATGTCTGGCAACACTGGCATGTGCACATACTGAAGGGACGTTGGAGGAGGGGCCTAAGTAAGAAGAAAGGTGGAGTTCCAAGCTCTGCTGTTTGCACGTTTGACCAAAAAAAACCTAACACCAACTGCACCTCTAAGTTGAAATTTTAGGCATTTATTTTGGTTTGTCCAACAACCAAATACCTGATTTTTAGAAGTTATTCTAGCTTTTAATTACTGTGATAATTACAAACCCGCTGAATAACTTTTCATGGTGTTTCAACAGAGCTTCAAAGACACAAATTTTGAGGAGCTGTGAAGAAACAAAATGTCAAGACTTAACCTCTTGCACTCCGTTGTTCCGCGGGCGGGCAAGTCTCTGCGTCCTAGGGCGCACTCGTGCGCATGACGCATGATAAGGATATTGATGGTGGTGGTGTAGGTGGTGTGGCCTCCAAGCGCCACTGAAAAAAAAAAAGCTGCAAACACAGCCGCGAACAGATTAGTTCATCTGATTGACCTCTCATTCGACTAATAAGAGCCTTGAATTGGGTTTCTGAAACCTTGAAGAGCCAATGAATGAAAACCTAGGAAGGAGGACCCGCCTCCCAACGCTTTGAATGCAGTGAGCCAATTGAAGCAGAGAAGTTCGTGAGCTGTTTTTTTTTTTAAGGCTGGGTGAAAACTGGCTGCTGGAGCGGATCAAAAAAGGACACAGGAAGAGCCCCACAGACCCAGCAGCATGGAGACCATCCACAAATGCAACCTGTGTGACAGGGAGTGCCATTCGTGGATCGGCATGTTCGGCCACAGGCGGTGCTTATTTTGTATTGGTTCCAGCAGAGTAGACGTTATGTTTTCTTCCATGGTCATAGACCGACGGAGGCTGACGACAAAGGCTGAGTGACACACACGCCTTCGCCAGTCTTTTTTTAATTACTACTGTTATTTGTTTTGAAAAATCGTTCGCCAAAAACCGCAATCATGGAAGCACAAAACCGCAATAATGGAATTATGTTTTGATCGAGTCGCGAGACCAGAACCAGAGCGGACCAGCGTCGCGTTCGTCTGACAATGAGGAAGAGACGTTCGCCAGGACACTGCTGTGAAGAGGTAAGGTGTTATAAGCTAAATTATTCTCTATCCCTGAAAATTGTAATCCAAAATGACTTTTGACCGATCAGTAAATTACAGCTGTGCGGTTCACGAAGTCTGAAGTTCGTGCGCCGCGGTACAAGGGGTTGCTCGCAGTGTACAGGCTGTGAACGCCCCCCCCACCCCACCCCCGCTATTCTTCTGCAGCGAGGGGGGGGGGGGACCGCGGTGACTGCACTGCTGTCCTACATCACCACATAAGGCTAATCCGTTGTGTAGCGATGGCTGAAGTCCATCCTCTGTAGCGAGCGGGGGGGGGGGGGGACAACCCCCCCCCCCACACACACACACAGTAGCGAGGGGGGGGGGGCGCTGTGACAGCGTTGCTGTGGAAACATGCAACGAGTGTAATCCGTCATGTAGCGAGGGCCGAACTCTGTCCTTGGTAGCGGGGGGGGGGGGACGACCCCCCCCCCCCCACACACACACACACAGACACAGCCCTGAGTGTGACCTTTCCTTTGAGCCTAAAATGAAGCTTCTACATTGAATTATTCAAAAGTTACAGATGTTTTTCCAAACTGTGCCATTTGGCACAATTTGGCACAGTTCCAAAACGCCTGGGAACAGCCTGAGAACAAAGCTGTGTAAAATATTCATTTTTTGTGGTATTGTTACCAAATTTGGATCTCAGCTGGATAACACTTGGTTCTACATTTCTGTTGCATTTTCCAGCCGGATCGGACAGCTGTGTGTTATTTACAAGCATTTGTATCCAAAAAAACACTGTGTCCAAATTTTTTTTTCTTCAAGTTCAGTATGTTTAGATGACTGTAACTCAGTGGCCGGAGCACGTAGAGAGATTATGTTTTTTTTGCCAAAAAATTCAAAGTGTTTTCTTTTAAATGAGACCAACCCCATGAAGATGCTGCAAAGGGTTGAAGAACAGCTTTCAATTTACTTTGGGCACGTTATTTTTTGGCATTTTTACACTGCAAATTTTCCAATACTTGGTAAGATTTAAAATCTTGTTTTTAGACGTGCAAGATAATTCCTCTAATTTTAAGATTTTGTTACTTATTTTAAGCCCTTGACTTTGTAGTATAGTCTTATTATTAGATAAAGCCATTATCATTTGACTTATCTAGTTCAGAAATCTTAAAACAGTATATATAAGACTTAAAATAAGATATTGTTGATGTCAACATTGAATTGCTTAATTTAAGATTATGGGACATCTAAAAACTCTTGATTTAAGAAATAAATAATTATACTCAATAGGTTGGCTGACTTAAAGGGTAACAAAAAGCAATTTATGAGAATATTTGCAGTATATTAGTGTCATTTTCATTGTGTCAGTGTCTTGGCTTACATAATACTTAATTTTGGAAGAAAATGGCTAGAGACCAACTGTCTTATGCAGGAGAAGTTTATTTACCAGCATAGTATGAGACAGAGACATGAGCTCAAGACATTGTATTGGCCATTCAAGTCAAAACATAAGGCACCTTAAACAATAGTGTAACGTCGGGGCCATGTTAATGGGGCAGGGATTTCCCAGCATACTTTGCCAGTTTGAAACGTTACTGTATGTGTGTTAAATGTGTTATTTCTGAGTTGAACTGCTGTGTCATTATAACTGCATTATAATGACCCAGCAGTGTTTAGCAGGATTAGGGCAAGATGTATCATGTGTGTGTAACCATGATTGAAACGGAGGTCTGGGAGAATGACCTCCCCTGCTCTCTGTGCTCAGAAGTAGGTTGGGGGTCGGGGTGTGTAAAATAAATCAGGGTGATCACAACCATCTGCTCCATTGTCTTTGTGTGAACCCTGCTTACATCACAATATTTTGGTCATACAACACAGGCCATACAGTGTGACTTCAACATAATGCATGGCAAATTACTGTATATGTCTTACTAATTTGGCTATTTCCATCATTACCATACATATTCCAATTTCAATCCAGGAAGGTGAGTAACTTCAGGCTATTTTGCATTAGAATACTAACAATGTCAATAACAGTAAAGGAACATACAGCTTTAAAAAAAACAAAGCGTTATAAAAGTTTTATAGTAAATTTTCAACAAAACTACTTGCAGTTAGAAAAAGTTACCACTTTTAAGGACCAGCAACAAGTCAGCACCTGGCTAGACCACAGGATGATTTCTCTGGCCAATAATAATCATCAATACCACAATAAATCCAAAACTCTGAACTATGCCCATGTACTGCATTGATGTGGCCGAGTAGTACCTTGCGCGACAAAGCAACAAATAATAGACAAATCATGCATCTCCACACCGCCATGGCTCCGAATTTTTTCGTTGTTTTCCGTTGTTTGCGCATGCGCAATGCCACCAGAATGAGCGCGCAGTGGTGTGCAAGTCACTTCGAAGTCGAGCCTTGTTTGACTACAGAGAGGACTGACTTTGATTTGAATTTCTCTCTTCAGCACAAAGTGTGAAGGTCAGTATCATAATATTTCTGCAAACATAGATATATCTGCAATTTGCATTGGTACAGAGACAGTGCTATCAAACGCATAATGCTATTTATGGTTCGTGCTAGCTCGCGCTAGCTTAGTTAGCTAACTTTTTTTTTTACCTGCATATTTTAACTCTGGTCATTTCTCTAGGTTCTGTTTAACACTTTGAGTTGCGTAGAAGATCAGAATGGATGGGCTGGATGCCAGTACACGCTCAGTGTTGGAGGGTAAGTGGTTGTTTAACTTATATTTTAGCGGTTAGCTTAGCATTAGCCGACTCGTGTTAGCAGCAAAAACCCACCATGATTCTCGACGTCGCCTTTCAGAAGAAATGTGATTCAAAGCCAGGGATAATTTTTGGTTGTTTTAACTTCTTAGCCAACAAATGTCTGTTTTGTTATTAAGGCTTGAATGTTTTTTTTATTCCAAACATGTGACATTTTTTTCTACAGTAATTTTCTGTAGTATTTTAAGATAAAAATGTATGTAGTGGTCAGCCACAATAAAACAGTTCACTCTGGGTTTTAAAGACTTGGTAAAGACTGAAGTTTTGTTCTTTCTGTGCAACAATAATATGTATTTTTTCCTAAATGCTCACTACGTAATGAAAATTTACATTCAGTAAGCACCATCTACTATATATAAGTATGTGGACACAAATTTCAAATACAACAAATGCATTAATAGACATGCTAGGTGGAAAGACCTTGGACCCCCCTTTAAAAGTAAAAAAAAAGAATTATGTGATTATGTTCAGTATGAAGAGAGTGATGGTGTTTTTTGTGTCTGAAATGGGCACCTTCTTTTGTCCCATTATTTCCATGAAAACAATAGAAATGAGTGTGACCAAAAACGAGTGTTTTCACAAAAATGCCCATAACTTTTTTAATAGATATCTTAATGAAATTTTCCGTGTATATAGATTTAACAGAGGTCATTTGAGTTCACGTATCTAAACCAAATTTACAAGTGTACAGTAATAATACTCATAACAATAATAATTATTATTATTTTGTTCATTTAAAGTATGGAGTTTGAGTTTAATTGTTATGTTGCCAGCTATGCAAGTGGATAGAGTAAATAATACTCATGTTGGAGGACAGAAAGACGAAACAAAAAAGCGGAGCTGAAGGTGTGTTTCAATCCCTTGCAAATGCATCCTACGCGGTTGTCTGCACTTGTACTGGGGTGACTTCCGGGAGTTATACAAATTTCTGCAGAGTACAGACAGCCATGAAACGTCTTACAACACACAACTAATAGATATTCTTTGTGTCCATCTACCTTTCAGAAGTGGCCAAAGTGTTTAAACACCGGTTTGTTGACGCTAAACGTACCATTTCGTAAAAACCACAGTTGCGGAATATATGGTGCTTGATTGGCATTTTATGAACACGGGCCTGAAGGTAAAAAAGACTAGCTGAAAAAAAGCTGAGATTCCTAGGGTCAGCCGTTGAATACAGCTGATTTACCGACCCCACTCAAAGCTATCAGGTGAAACACTGGTCACAGCACTCTGGGGCAATATGATGGCCGCAGTGTTTTGATTTGTCCACATACCTACTAAATATCAATCAAACAGTAAAATTATGAGCGTTCCTTATTTATCTACGCGCAAGCTTTTCAACTCTTTGTGACATTTAACCCTTATTTGTATATTAGAAGAAAAATATGCATTGAATGTGCTTGGGTTAGCGCCCCTTATTAACATCATACATTTAAAACATGGTATTATATACATGTTTTGTTCTTTTGCTTAACAGCTGCCAACATTGATGATGAGTCTCTGGCAGCTGTCAATCGTGACGACCTGAGGGACTTTTTCCCTGGTGCTGAAAATTTCTTTCAACGCGAGAAGCTTTGGGATTGCATCAGTCAAATGGTGTAGTAAAATTTTTAACCATTTCAACATTTTGTACTGCATAATTTGTTGCCCATGCTTAATCCTTTTTTGCCTCCTCCAATACTACTACAGCAAAGACCTGTTGAGCAGATTGCCAACACTGCTGGGAGTCCCAACACTACGTCAGGTGAAGTTTTACCATCAACCAATCCTGTGCCACCATGCCAGCTAAAAAGTTCCTCTCCCATGCCTGAAAATGATAAAACCATAAAACTGCCAGACCCACCTGAATATGTATTGTACACCGATTCAGAGTTGGAAATGGTGCGCAGCCAGTACTTTTCATTGCTCCGCAATGGAAATGTTAAAGACTTTAAGATGTCTAAGGAGCTCTGCTGCAGACTTGTCCGCAACACTGTCACCAGCATGGTTGCCATTCTGCGTGCCAGTCCAATGGGGAAAGAAGTGAAATATCCTTCCAAAGTTGAAATTCGGACAATGGCACAGAAAATTGTTGACTATTGCCCAATGTTGCGAGATGCTGACCAGCATATGCCACATGTGAGTATTTATTTTCCATATAAGGGAAAACTTGAAACTATCAGTCTTTGTCTTATCTTGATTTTTACAATCACAGTTGACTATCTACACCAAGTTGTTCAAGCGACTACAAAATATGAGATCTCCAAAGAAGATGCAAGGTTCTATGCCACAACGAGGCAAAGCAAAAAAGACACTGTTTTGCTCAAACTACGCTGAAGATGGAGCAGAAAGTGACATCAGCGGTGAGACTAGTAGTGACGTGAGCGGTGACACTGCTGGTTTCAGTGATAGCACTATACCTCTTGAAAGCCATGATGACATGTCCTCAGTGAGGACAGCCAAATTCCTGGTACACACTTTGCATTCATTAAGATGTTATCTGAATCATTACGTCAATTTCCAATCTCTTAGTATGGTAATGGTATGATTGTTTTGTTTTTTTCCTTCAGAGAAGGGTTTCTCACCAAAGACATCCCGCAGTGCGAGATCGTCATCCTCATCTGCTTCTGGCTCCTCAAACAGACCATCATCCTCATCACCCCCTGGCTCCTCAAAGAGAGTAGACACAACGCTACAAGCGTCTCCAGATAATGCTACTGGTAAGGCAGTCATTTGTGCTTTCCACATTCTCGAAGCCTAGTGTCATTTACAGTCATAATTTCAAAAATTAAAATATCTCGCCACAATTTTAGTCAAGGAAGCATTTATGCTGACTAAATTTAGACAAAGTAAAATTAAAGCAGTGCATGAGACAAAAATTGTGACTAAACTTTCAAGATCATTTCATTGATTAATTAAAATTGAATACAAATGGAAAAAACAGACAGAAGCACTTGAACTTTCTGTTTTTAAGAGCCTCATTTTGTTGAAAGTCAAAGGAACAACTCTGTGTTTGAGAAGTTCTGTGAAGTCCTACAATATGAATAAATCAGTTTGAAGTTGTTATTGTAAAGCTGACTTAATGTTAGTTTGCTAAATTAACACATATTTTAATTGGCTAAAACTTAATTTATAAAAAGATAAAATCTTGATTAAAACTAAATTATATTCATTCGGCTTCCGGTTATGGCTGCCACGTAGGACGGACGTGTCTCGCTCTGCTCTGCTCCTGGAGAAAAAAAATCGGCAAATAACTCTCTCATTTGGGACAGAACGTATCCCAGCATTTGGCCGAGGATATGTCGGCGAAGCCTAAGGCTGGAAAACCAGGAAAAGGAAAAAGCGAGCCGCCGAAACAGTCCAAATTAACGGACTTTCAGGTCTGTGACGCAGCAAACAAAACTCCATATATGGCGGAGGAGGCTGGCGGCGGTGCGATGTTTGCGGGGAATGGCGCAGATGCGCTGATGGCTGCCATGAGTTCAATGAGAGCGGACTTTTCCTCTAGATTTGATGGGATTATGACAGCGTTGGAAGGAATAAGAAAGGAATTGGGTGACTGTGTAGAACGAACGGCGCAGATGGAGCTCCGTCTCGCTAGTGCTGAAGATGACGTCACCCGTCTTCAATTAAAGGTGCGCACTTTGGAAAAAAAAAATAAATCTCTGGAAGATAATATTTTGGATTTGGAATCTCGGTCGAGACAGAATAATTTGAGGCTGGTGGGTCTTCCAGAGGAATCAGAAGGTCGGGACGTATGTTCCTTTCTGGAAAAGTGGATTCCGGAGGTGCTGGGCAGCGAGGAGTTGCAATCAGCAGTGGTTCTGGAAAAAGCACATCGTATTGGCCCACGGAGAGATAAGGGACCGCCGAGGACCTTAATTATGAAGTTTCTTAGCAACAGAGACAGGATGAAGATCTTCAACGCTGCACGTGCTAAAGGAGAGATTAAACACCAGGACCAGCAGGTGCGGTTCTACCCAGATTTGGCCACAGGAATCCAGCAATTGAGGAAGCAGTTTGATCCCATACGTAAGGAGCTGCGCAACCTTGGGATTCGTCATGGTGTAATCTATCCTGCGAGACTGCTGACCACGTATGAGGGCAGAACCCACATTTTCAAGACCCCAGAGGAGGCGCAGGAGTTCATCAAGAAGATCAAAGAAGAAGAAGAGACTGGTGGGAGCTAAGCATGAACAAAATATAAGGTAGAATAATTAAGCATTTGCACAGGCATCTGACTGACTTGAAGTAAATAGTAAGTTTACAAAATATAGATTGTATTATATATTAAAAAAACAAAACAAAAACAAAACAAACAAACAAAAAAAAAAACTATGATGTACAAAGTTGTTAAAAATTTTGGAGTTAAGTTGGAAAACTACAGAGGAGAGTTAATGTTACGTCATTAAAAGCAGTAGAGTTAGGGTGATTGGGAGGATGAAGAAGGAGTGGCTTAGGCTGTTCCCCGTGGGTGTGGAACGGTCGATGGCTATATCGGGAGACAGAATTTTTCTTTTGATTTTGGGGGGTTTGCCACAAGTGTGGGAAGGGGAAATTTGTTTGTGTGTAGTTTGTAGGGTGAATGTTCAACCACTCATGTTTTTGCTTCTCTGTATGAGCATGTTTACACTGCAAGGTAATCCTAAACTCTCTATTGATCATGGACCAAAGTGTTAATCTTAATTTAACTTCATGGAATTGCAGAGGTCTACAAAATTTAAAAAAACTTAAACAAGTTATGAATAAAATAAAGGACTTGGGTTCAAGAATTGTGTTTTTACAAGAAACTCATCTGATAGAGGAGGATGTTAAAAGAATTAGGAGTAGATGGCAGGGAAGTGTATTCACCTCTTCATTTTCATCCCGAGCCAGGGGAGTTATGACTCTCATACATAAATCAGTTCCTTTTCAGGTGAAAAATGTAATTGGAGACAAATTTGGAAGATATGTAATCATTCAAGGTTCTTTGCTATTAGAAAATATAAATCTTGTGAACTTATATGGTCCCAATATAGATGATCAGAAGTTCTTTGCTAATTTATTTCTCATCTTATCATCACTTACAGGGCAACATATAATAGCAGGGGATTTTAATTGTACATTGAATCCAGGTGTGGATAGATCAACAGGACTGGATTGTACGCACATTGGATGTAGGATGACTATTAATCATTTTATGAAAGAATTGAGATTGTTAGATATATGGAGAGAAATGAAACCACAAGTTAAAGCCTATTCTTGTTATTCCAGTACCTACAAGACATTCTCACGTATTGATTATTTTTTGATTTCCACAGAATTAAGGTCCAAGATTCAAAACTGCTTTTATGATAACATCGTGATTTCTGATCATGCACCCTGTTGTCTAATATATGTAGATAAAAAATTGACAAAGGAATCAGGTAGATGGCAATTTCAGCATAAATGGCTTCAGGATGAGGAATTTGTCAAGTATATAGAAAAACAGATAGACGAGTTCTTTGACATCAATACTACACAAACATCAGCATGTGTAAAGTGGGAGGCTTTCAAAGCTTTTATTAGGGGACATATTATTAGTTATACAGGATCAAAATCTAAGAAGACTCGAGAGGAGAGAGCTAAATTGGAACATAAAATAAAAAGTCTTCAGGAAAAAGTGTATGCAGGAAGTGACCCAAGGTTGGAGAATGAATTACTGATTTTGAGAGCTGAATACGACAAAAAATCAGCGAATAGAGCTGCCTCGAGTCTTCTAAGATTGAAACAATCTTTTTATGAACAAGGTGAAAAATCAGGAAAATTATTAGCATGGCAGATTAAACAATTGGAAATTAAAACACCAATTACCAGTATTATAAGTAATGGACAGGTAGTTATAGATCCTTTAGAAATTAATAGAGCCTTTAGAGATTACTATGAAAAATTATATGATACCAAAAATGAACCTGATTTAACAAAACTAAATGGGTTTTTGAACGAACTATCTATACCGTGTATTCCAAATGAAAACAGGGAGATATTGGAGTCTAAAATTAGTCAAGAAGAAGTTGGGCTAGCCATTGATAATATGAAATCAGGAAAAAGTGCAGGACCAGATGGTCTTCCAGTTGACCTTTATAAAAAATTTAAGAATAAATTAATAAAACCTTTTTTGGAAATGGTTTTAGAAGCATTTCAAAATAATAATTTACCATCATACATAAATAATGCCTTAATTATACTGCTGCCAAAACCAGGTAAGCCCTCTAATAAATGTGAAAATATGAGACCAATAAGCCTATTAAACGCCGACCTTAAGATAATCTGTAAAATTTTAGCAAGACGAATACAAGAAATTTTACCAAATATTATTAATCGAGATCAGAATGGCTTTATAAAGGGTAGACAAGGCTTCCATAATGTAAGAAGACTATTTAATATTATTTATTTTAATAAAGAAGCACCGGATACAGCTCTCCTATCATTGGACGCCGAAAAGGCCTTTGATAGAGTTGAATGGCCCTTTCTTTTTGAAGTCCTACAAAGGTTTGGACTTGGAAATAATTTCATAAAATGGGTTCAAATAATATACAATAATGCTACAGCAGAAATCCTAACAAATAACAATATTTCAAAACCAATAAAAATCAATAGAGGATGTCGACAAGGCTGTCCACTTTCACCTTTACTGTTTACTATGGCAATTGAACCTTTAGCGATAGCGATACGTTTACATTCACAAATATATGGAATTAAAGTTGGACCAACAGAACATAAAATCTCCCTGTACGCCGATGATATAATTTTGTTTATGTCGAATCTAAAAAAATCAATTCCAACCTTGTTGAATTTAATAAAGAATTTTTGGGAAATATCAGGATATAAAATAAATAAAACTAAATCTTCAATATTAATGCTAAATGAGACCCAGAGAAATTACCCAGCCCCTGAGGTAAATCAATTCAATGTTGTAAATCAGTTTAAATATTTAGGAATCCAAATTATGTCTAAGCTAGAATCAGTCGCCAGTGTCAACTATGAAGCCTTAATGTCAGATATCAATGAGTTAACTCAGAGATGGATGTCACTACCAATGTCGATGATCGGGAGAATCAATATACTTAAAAGTAATATTTTACCTAAAATACTTTATTTATTTCAATACATTCCCTTATCACCACCTTTAGATCTATTTTCAAGAATAAAAAAAAAGTTAGTGGAATTTATATGGAACAACAGGAGGGCTAGATTACGTTTGTCTTTATTATATTTACCATTTGATCGTGGAGGTCTGAAATGTCCAAATTTTATGTTGTATTATTGGTCGGCACAACTGAGGTCTATGACATATTATTTTTCATCAAATGATCTCCCTCACTGGACTGAAATGGAATCATACAATTTACCTTTACCTCTTCCCATATTCATATACTCAGATTCGGCAAAAAAATTACAAAAACAAGTTAAAAATCCATTTGTAAAGCATATGATCAAAATATGGTGTGAAGCTAAAAACTATTTAAAAGAACCACAGTTATTGTCACAATTTAGTCCAATATGGGGTAATCAATATTTTAAACCAGGGAGAGCGGACGCTGTATTTAAAGTATGGAATTTAAAAGGGATACAAAAGATTCAGGATTTATATTTGCCATGTGCAGACAACATAATGTCTTTTGAAGAGCTGAGGATCAAATTTAATCTCAATAGAACACATTTTTTTAAATATCTTCAACTTAGAAACTTTATTCGATCAAATCAAAATAAAGCTCTCACTCGACCTATTTATTCATCCTTGGAAAAAATGATGATGAAAGATAGTAAAAGAAAGGGTATTATTTCAGAGTTTTATAACTCATTGACACTATCTTCAAGTGAAAATTCACTGAAAAGATTAAACTACTGGAAAGAAGATCTGCAAATTGAAATTTCAGAGGAACAATGGGAATTGGCTTGTACAGAAGCTCAAACCAAATCAATAAATGCACGCCTTAAATTGATACATTTCAAATGGTTAATGCGGATGTATGTTACACCGGAGGAGTTAAATAGATATAACAAAAATATACCAGATACATGCACAAAATGCATGGAAAGTAAAGGAACCCTATTTCATTGTTTATGGGAATGTAGATTAATAAGAATGTTTTGGGAGGAGGTGAGGGTAACAATTGAAAAAATAATCTCAAAACAAATCATATTGAATCCTGAACTATTTTTGTTGGGTCTGTACCCAGAAAAGCATAATTTCAATAAAAGTGAAAGAACATTCATAGACCTCAGTTTGCTTAATGCCAAAAAATGTATTGCACTATTATGGAAAAAGACTCATAGACCAGATGTGACTCAGTGGTTAAGACAGATGTTAACAAACCTTCCATTAGAAAGAATAACATATATACTGAAATCAAAGGAAATTGTGTTTGAGAATATATGGAGACCTTTTATTGATTATGTAAAAAATTTAAACATAACTCTTGAAGAAGAAGGTGAATGATGTGTGTGGACCTTGTAAATTCCAAATTGGTGAACATAATATGTATACTAATGTATTGGATTGTCTAGACTAAACAGAGGAGCATTGTTGAAGACTTGATTTTGTTGGTGGTTGTTGGTGTTTTTAGGGTATTTTTTTTTTTTGTAGTACTTTAGTGTTAGTGTTTGATTGTATCATGTTTGTTAAAAAAAAAAAAAAAAAGGTTCAATAAAGATATTGTGGAAAAAAAAATTATATTCATTCAAAAGACTAGGACTAAAATTTAATAAAAAATATCAAAATTAACACTGGTCATTGTAGATTTTGATTTTCTTGCAGTTTGCGCACTGTTATTTACTAGAGGTTGTAGTTTAGACACAAAGAATCAATGTTGTATTATAGAAGCTGTTTTTGTCTATTCTGACTGTGTTGTGTTTAAACATTTTTTTTTTTAGCAAACCAAGACAGTCTAAAGATCCAGGCCAGACACTACAAGACTCTCAGCAACATGTACAAAAAGCCCAATGCAAAACCCAACCCAACTGATGTTGTCCAAGTTTTGAATCTTGAATTCAAAGCTAGACGGGCTTTTATTGATGCAGATATTACAAGGGAGGAAGAGAGGCCAGCAAAAATTTTTGCAGCATATCCATGCTTCAAAGAAATTAGACATGTAAGGAAGTGTTTTGTGGATTTAGTGCTTCCATTGCAAAGGTTTAGTAGTTTAACTGAATAACATTTGTCTTAGGCAATGGATGAACTGAGCCGAATTGTTGGTGGCACCAACCGTAAATTTATTGAAGAAACTCGAGCAAGATGGTCAACGTTCTGTGCCAGTGTGCAGTTTTATGGGATCTGGAAAAAGGTTCTGAAACCACCTGTACCCTTGGATGTATGAGGAGGTAAGTTGTTTTTTTGTCATCCAATTAAGATTATATGGCTAAACCACTTAAGTTATGTTTTTTTTTATTACAGTGGATTTCACCATCACCCTGTTCAGTGCACTGCCGTCACTCTTCCCATCACCAGCACTACCTCCAAAGTGACTTGGAAGTGCAAGCGAGGCACTTCTTCGCATCCTCAAAGTAAGACTTAACTGTGTGTGGCTTGCAGCAAACTTTTGCAGCAAATTTTCATGTACGATGTACTCTTAAACTTTGGTTTCACCCTTGCCCTTTTTGCTTTATTCTAGCCAGGGGAGGACCCTGCATTGTACTTGAAGAAGCGTACTCTGTTTTCCCCAGTGCTCCTGTTTGATGGTACAACCTGCATATTAGCAGTAGGAGACATGCCTGTGAGCACTCTACCAAAGGAGGACTTTTGTGATGGAATGTTGGTGCTAATGGCGTATTATTACACATTACACCTGACTTACCCGAAGTGTGTTGCAACAGTCCTCTCTGTCATCCAGACTGAGGTAATAAGTGATGTTATTCATGATCAGGATGCCACTAGTGCATATAAGAAAGCATTAGCTGAATGGAAATCATTCTTTTCAAAGTAAGTGACCACACAGTAGGGCTGGGCAATATGGTACAGGATCCTATCAAAATCACGATTTTCATTTTGTTACATTCCCTGTGAATTATTCTTTTAGAGGCAACTGAAGCTATCTGCTTCTTTTTGGGTTTAGATCTGGTATAGTCTTAATTAAAATCTGCTTTACTCTGAGCTTCAGTACTTGCATGATATGGACATTATTCCCTCCATGGTTTAGTGCTGGTTTAATTCTGGTTCAGTTTGTCTAAAGGCCCTTTTCCACTAGCCTCACTTGGCCCTACACCGCACCACTCAGCCCGCTTTAGGCGTTTTTCTACTAGCCCCAGCACCGGTTAAGCAGGTACTTTTTTCGTACCTGATCCAGGGCAGGGTCTAACCGGGCCGAGTAGGGCTGAGTAGGGCTGTGATATGACTTTAAGAGACCGGTCGCCGCTGATTGGTCAGGTTGTAACGTCATGAAAGCGACTTTTTCTGCTGAATTTACTCCATGACCGCCATTTGTAATTGTTCAGCAGTGAACACAGTGCGCCCCTTTAATACGGTATATTATATTAATATACTGTATAATATACTTATATAATAATATACTCCTAATATTATATATTAGGAGGTGTGCAATTTTCTTTCTATATTAGGCGACGATCGCATCCAGCGCGAGTTGGACGGATCTACTTGAAATGCAGGTGTCCGAGCAGATGGCTTCCCAAGGGCGCATCCATACTGCCAAACAGTGTCGGGAGAAGCTGAAAAAGCTGAAAAGCGATTACCAGCAGTGAAGGACCACATTGCTCCAAGTTCAGCGGATGGAAGGAGTGGAAGTGGTTCGCTGAGAGACATTGGGCTCCACACGGTCACTGTCACGGTCACGGTCACGGCCCTTGGAAACCGTGGATGGTGAGTGTTTATTTGATATTGCGCATCTGTTCGCCACTTGATCCGTTCTATGCCAAGCTCACTGTTTTTAAGAAATAGGAAGGTTGTTAGATTGTGAGTAATGGTTGTTACTGAGGCTTGCGTATTGTTTTGCAGCCAACTGCAGATTCACGCTTGCTTTGTGTTAAGTATTAGCGCGAACAAAACGCTGAATTACGCTTATTGTATTCCGGTTAAAAACTTGAGAGTGTTGTGTACATGTTGCACTTTGGTGTTAAGTTTTAAATTGCGTGCATTTTCTTTCTAGAATCGCATTTCATATCACAGGGGTCCACCTCAGTGGAGATGACTGACACAGCGGACTCTCCTGGCGCTGCGTCTGCGTGTGCGTCTGCCGGAGCGCCAGCTGGATCAGCTCCACATCACCAGCTCCATCTGGATCACGTTCAAGTGCCGGTAAGGCACAATAACCACGATTTTTTTTTTTTGGTTGAAACAGGTCCAGCAGCGGAAACCAGGGTCGAAAATCCATCCATCCATCCATCTTCTACCGCTTAATCCTTTACAGGTTGCGGGGGGGCTGGAGCCTAACAAGTTATGTACCAAATTGATTAATGCAATTTCCTGTAGCTGCATATTAATTAATTGAAAATGTCTTTTTAAATGTACAAAAAGGTTATTCTTTGGTCTTCACTTATCGGTGTTCCACAACCATTTTTAGGTGTGGTGATTGGTGCTGTTGTAACTCCTGTTTTAGACAAACAAAGCTCATGAACTGCCGTTGAAATCAACATGCTTCATTGAAATGCTTTGCGTCAGCTGACTGTATTAACCCATTCAGATCCGGGCTGGAAAATGCAACAGAAATGTAGAACCACGTATTATCCAGCTGAGGTCAAAATTTTGTAACAATACCACAAAAAATGAATATATTGTAGCGCCCATAATGGTAAGATTATGTAGCTCACATATTTCACTGCAGAGACCCAAGCATAGAAGGACTTTAAGCTTGCGGTGTGTATTGACATCACGCCTCAGATGGACAATGAGTCTGGACCACCTGCGGACTTGGGAGGAAGTCAGAGGATCTGGAGCGAGAGCCTGAAAGGACTGTCTGACCTCCTGGGGTCAGACAGAAGAGCAAGGAGGACTTTGAAGTGATTAAGTGTAAACAGAAGGATTTGACTTGATTGTGTGATTCTGTGTTTGATGTGTGGGTATAAATGTATGTGGGTTTACCGCAGCTCTATTTTTTCCTGACTGAGAGAGAGAGAGAGCTGGGGACTTGAGATGAATAAACCATACTGAGAAATTATCCAGTCTCATCATTTCATGATCCCCACATTATTACACAGCTTTGTTCTCAGGTTGTTCCCAGGCGTTTTTGAACTGTGCCAAATTGTGCCAAATGGCACAGTTTGGCACAGTCACCTTATCGTGGTGGGGGGGTTTGCGTGCCCCAGTGACCCCCTCATGGATCGTCACCTTATCGTGGTGGGGGGGTTTGCGTGCCCCAGTGATCCCAGGAGCTATGTTGTCCGGGGCAATTTGCCTCTGATAGGGTCTCCCAAGACAAACTGGTCCTGGGTGAAGGGCCAGACGAAGAACGATCCAACAGACTCTCATGATAAATTGTATATCAAGGATTCAGTGTACCCCGCCCGGTATGGGGTTACCGGGGCCCCACCCTGGAGCCAGGCCTGGGGGAGGGGCTCGAAGGCTAGCGTCTGGTGGCCGGGTTTCCACCCATGGGACCCGGCCGGGCTCAGCCCGAAGGAGTTACATGGGTCCGCCCTCCAGTAGGTTCACCACCTGCAGGAGGGATCATGGAAGTCCGGTGCTATGTGGATTAGGTGGCAGTCAAAGGCGGAGACCTTGGCGGACTGATCCCAAGCTTTCTAAACTGGCTTTTGGTACGTGGAATGTCACCTCTCTGGTGGGGAAGGAGCCTGAGCTGGTGTACGAGATTGAGCGATACCGGCTAGATATAGTCGGCCTCACCTCAACACACAGCTCCGGTTCCGGAACCAGTCTCCTGGAGAGGGGCTGGAGCTTGGCCTTTTCTGGAGTTGCCCCGGGCGAGAGGCGACGAGCAGGGGTAGGTATTCTTGTATCGCCCCACCTTGCTGCCTCTATATTGGAGTTTTCCCCGGTGGACGAAAGGGTTGCTTCCCTGCGCCTTCGGGTTGGGAAACGGGTCCTGACCATCATTTGTGCCTATGCACCAAATGATGTTTCAGAGTACCCACCCTTTTTGGAGTCTGTGACTGGGGTGCTGGAGGGTGCTCCTCCTGGAGACTCCATTGTCCTACTGGGGGACTTCAATGCGCACGTGGGCAACGACAGTGAAACCTGGAGGGGGGTGATTGGGAGGAACGGCCTGCCCGATCTGAACCCGAGTGGTGTTCAGTTATTGGACTTCTGTGCTAACCACAGTCTGTCTATAACGAACACCATGTTCAAGCATAAGGGTGTCCATATGTGCACCTGGCACCAGGACACCCTAGGCCGCAGGTCGATGATCGATTTTGTTATCGTATCATCAGACCTGCGACCGTATGTCTTGGACACCCGAGTAAAGAGAGGTGCAGAGCTGTCAACTGATCACCACCTGGTGGTGAGTTGGATCCGATGGCAGGGGAGGAAGCCATTCAGACCTGGTAGACCCAAACGTATAGTGAGGGTGTGCTGGGAGCGTCTGGCTGAGGCCCCTGTCCGGGAGGTCTTCAACTCCCACCTCCGGAAGAACTTCAACCACATTCCGAGGGAGTCTGGAGACATGGAGTCTGAATGGGCCATGTTCTCCACCTCTGTTGTTGAAGCGGCAGCCCAGAGCTGCGGCCGCAAGGTGGTCGGTGCATCTCGTGGTGGCAACCCCCGAACCAAGTGGTGGACACCAGTGGTGAGGGGGGCCATTAAGCTGAAGAAGGAGTCCTATCAAGCTTGGTTGGCTTGTGGGACTCCCGAAGCAGCTGAGGTGTACCGGCAGGCCAAGCGGAGTGCAGCTCGGGTGGTTGCTGAAGCAAAAACCCGGGTATGGGAGGAGTTCGGTGAGGCCATGGAACAAGACTTTCGGTCGGCTTCAAAGAGATTCTGGCAAACTGTTCGGCGGCTCAGGAGGGGAAAGCAGCTCCCCGTCCACACTGTGTATGGTGCGGATGGGACACTGTTGACTTCAACTGGGGATATCGTCGGGCGGTGGAAGGAATACTTCGAGGATCTCCTCAATCCCACTGATACGCCTTCCACAGAGGAAGCAGGGTTTGGGGACGAGGGGGATGACTCGCCTATCACAGGGGCTGAGGTCGCCAAGGTGGTTAAAAATCTCCTTGGTGGCCGGGCCCCGGGGGTGGACGAGATTCGCCCCGAGTACCTCAAGGCCCTGGATGTTGTTGGGTTGTCATGGTTGACACGCCTCTGCAACATTGCGTGGAGGTCGGGGGCAGTGCCTTTGGCATGGCAAACCGGGGTGGTGGTTCCTCTCTTCAAAAAAGGGGACCGGAGGGTGTGCTCCAACTTTAGAGGGATCACACTCCTCAGCCTCCCTGGGAAGGTCTATGCCAAGGTACTGGAGAGGAGAGTCCGGCCGTTGGTCGAACCTCGGATTCAGGAGGAGCAATGTGGTTTTCGTCCTGGCCGTGGCACATCGGACCAGCTCTTTACCCTCTCGAGAATTCTTGAGGGTTCGTGGGAGTTTGCCCAACCAGTTTACATGTGTTTTGTGGACTTGGAGAAGGCATTTGACCGCGTCCCTCGTGGATTTTTGTGGGGGGTGCTTCGGGAGTATGGGGTATCGGGCTTGTTGTTACGAGCTATTCGGTCTCTGTACGACCGTTGTGAGAGTTTAGTTCGCATTGCCAACACTCGGTCGGAGTCATTCCCAGTGAGAGTTGGACTCCGCCAGGGCTGCCCTTTGTCACCGGTCCTGTTCATAATTTTTATGGACAGGATTTCTAGGCGCAGCCAGGGAATGGAGGGTGTCATGCTTGGTGACCACAGGATCTCATCTCTGTTGTTTGCAGATGATGTTGTCCTGTTGGCTTCATCCAGCAATGACCTACAGCTCTTGCTGGGACGGTTTGCCGCTGAGTGTGAAGCGGCTGGGATGAGAATCAGCACCTCCAAGTCCGAGTCCATGGTCCTCAGCCGGAAAAAGGTGGATTGTCCTCTCCGGGTTGGGGACAGGCTCCTGCCCCAAGTGGAGGAGTTTAAGTATCTTGGGGTCTTGTTCACGAGTGAGGGGAAAATGGAGCGAGAGATCGACAGACGGATTGGAGCAGCATCTGCAGTGATGCGGACGTTGTACCGGTCTGTTGTGGTGAAGAGGGAGCTTAGTTCTAAGGCAAAGCTGTCGATTTACCAGTCAATCTACGTTCCTACTCTCACCTATGGTCACGAGCTTTGGGTAATGACCGAAAGAACGAGATCGCGGATACAAGCGGCTGAAATGAGCTTTCTCCGTAGGATTGCTGGACTCACCCTCAGAGATAGGGTGAGGAGCTCAGTCATCCGGGAGAGGCTCAGAGTAGAACCGCTGCTCCTCCACATTGAAAGGAGTCAGTTGAGGTGGTATGGGCATCTGATTAGGATGCCTCCTGGACGCCTCCCACTTGAGGTGTTTCAGGCACGTCCCACTGGGAGGAGACCCCGGGGCAGACCCAGGACTCGGTGGAGAGACTATGTCTCCCAGCTAGTCTGGGAACGCCTTGGTATCCCCTCTGAAGAGCTGGAGCAGGTGGCTGGGGAGAGGGAAGTCTGGGCTTCTCTGCTTGAACTGCTGCCTCCGCGACCCGGACCTCCGGAAAAGCGGTAGAAGATGGATGGATGGATGGATGGCACAGTTTGGAAAAACGTCTAACTTTTGAATGATTCAATATAGAAGCTTCATACACCCCCCCCCCCCCGCTACAGAGGACGGACATCGTCCGTTGCGCCGTGGTCTACGACGCACAGCTGTAATTTACCGATCGGTCAAAAGTCATTTTTGATTACAGTTTTCAGGGATAAAGAATAATTTAGCTTATAACACTTACCTGTTCACAACAGCAGCGTAGCTGGCGAACTTCTCTTCCTCATTGTCAGACGAACGCGACGCTGGTCCGCTTGTTACGGACTCGTGGTTCTGGTCTCGCGACCCGGTCAAACCATAATTCCATTATTGCGGTTTTGCGCTTCCATGATTGCGGTTTTGGCGAATGATTTTTCAAAACAAATAAGAACAGCAGTTAGAAAAAAAGACTGGCGAATGCCTGTGTGTCACCCAGCCTTACACAAAACAGCTTTCGAACTTCTGTGCTTCAATTGGCTGGCTGTATTGGCAGCCGTTGGTAGGCGGGCCCTTCTTGCTAGGTTTTCAGTCACTGGTTCTTCAAGGTTTCAGAAACCCAATTCAAGGCTCTTATTAGTCGAATGAGAGGTCAATCACATCTAAACCAATCAAAGCACTCCTTTGGCTTTCTGTTTGCGGCTGTGTCTGTAGTGGAAGAACGGAAATGCAGGTGTTTTAATTTTCAGTGCCTCCTAGGACGCACAGTGTGCGTACTCGGACGCCCTCGTGCGTCCTAGGACGCAGAGACGTGCCCGCCCGCGGTACACAGAAGTGCAACAGGTTAAGTTTAAGAAAAAGTTGAAAGTCACAAATTTAAAAGCGTCTCAAATTTATGAGACAAATTTAAAACAAAGAAGGTGGTAATTTAAGAGTAAAATAAACACATTTATGAGGCAAAAAAGTAGTAGAAGAAAATTACCAGTTTCAACAGGACAAAAGAGCATATCCTTTTAGCTTTATAGTAAGGCTGAAATATGTTTGAAGAGATAAAAAGACCAACTTCACTGAATGTTTTCAGCTTTGATTTCATATAAAATCAGTTTTCTACCAACTGTGATTGATAGGAGTGATCACTAGAGGAGCAGAGTTTTTACCTCCATCATTCAGATCTGGGCTGAAGTATGGGAAGAGTTTGTGGTTGAAGGAGCAGCCAGTGAAGGAGTAGATCAGAGCTGCAGCATCTACATCATAAAAGGAGACCAGACCCTCCTCATAGTCCACAAACACCCCCACCTTCTCAGGACCAGACTGGAGATGGAGACGGACTGAAAACTTTTCACAGGCTAAGTACTCATTTCCATTTCTCAGCACTACAGTCCAGTATCCATTCTTTGGATTCAGTGTGATTTGTCCCTCCCTGTTGATCGACTCTCTGGCCACTCCTAAATCCCAGCCAGTCTTTCCTTTAACCTGAACCTCAAAGTAAAATCTGCCTGAAGAGAAACTCTGATTTCCTAAAAGATTGACACACTGAGAAAATCTCTCTGGATTGTCTGGTAGTTTCTTCAACTCATCACCATGTTTCACTTGTTTTCCATCATCAGACAGGATAAGTTTAGGATGTGCTGTATCAGGATCCAGAGTCACATCCACTGTATACTGCTGGACCCTCTTCAGCTCAGCTTCCATCAGCTTCTTCATCTGTTTTTTGATCGTCTCCTCCAGCTGAGCCACAGCTGTAACCACAGTCCTGTCATGTGATGGTGGACAGACTCTGACCTCTGTACAGTCCTTGGTGGGTGGAGCAGCTTTCAGGGAGGAGAAGCTTTGGAGAAGGTAGAAGTGGTCTTCAGACTTTAGGAGCTGCTCCACCTCTGAGCTTCTCTGCATCAGCTCAGAGATTTCCTGTTCCAGATCTTTGATGGAGTCTTCAGCCTGTTTCTCCATTGTTTCCTGTTTATCTTCTATCTCCTTGATGAGCTCGTTCAGGCGTCTCTCAACAGACTCCTTCAGAGCAGTGAAGACCTGAACACGTTCCGCTTTCTCTCCGTCTGCAGCATCTTTACTCTTCTTCACTGATTCTTTGATCTCCTCAATTTTCAGTTGTCTCTTCTGGATCATCTGCTGCATTTCAGCCTCTGTCTTCCTCAGCTCTGCCTTCTTTACTTTACATTCTTCTCTCAGAGGAACAACATCATGGGTCTTGTGGTGTGAGTAGGTGCAGTGCATGCAGACACATATCTGGTCAGTCTTACAGAACAGCTCCAGAGGTCTATCATGCGTCATACACATCCTACCTTCCAGGTTCTCCACAGGCTCCATCAGCTGATGTTTCTTCAGACAATTCACTGTCAGATGAGGCTCCAGGTGAGTCTTACAGTAGGAGATCAGACACACCTGGCAGGACTTCAAGGCCTTCAATTTGGTTCCAGTGCAAACATCACAGAGAACTTCTCCTGGTTTGGCAGCTTGTTGCTCTGAGCTGCTGGATTTCTGTTGAGATTCACGTCTGAACTGAGAAACTGTCTGAGAGATGAAGGTGTTAATATGGAGTTCAGGCCTCCTGTTGAACTTCTTATCACACATGGGACATTGGCAGCTAGTACCAACATCCCAGTGCTGAGTGATGCAGTTTTTACAGAAGTTGTGTCCACATGGTATGGTGACTGGATCAGTGAAGACATCCAGACAAATGGAGCACAGGAAGTGATCTTCAGATGGCAGATTGGTGACAGCAGACATGACTGAAATCTGGGGGAGAAACAGAATAATTTGATGTACAATAAAAACATCAACTAAAGTTCTAGTATTGTTTTCCTGTCATATCCATCCTGTTCTTATCAAACATGTTTCTAATAATCACGTCAGTATATGTACAGTAATCCACATGAGACCAAAGATCACATTCAGACTTTAATATCTTTGTTTCTGACAGTTTTTAACACTATCTCTTTGTAATTTTCATTTAAAAAAGTCAAATCTTAAACTACTGGAACCCCTACACCTCTGTTAGATAACACCAGTTCACCAGATAACTGGTGTAATTACAAATGTGTTGGTCTGTTCATGTTGATTTCTTTTGCTAATATTGGAACAACATGGAAAATTAGAGGGAAAAAAAAGTCAAATCAGAGACATTCCCCACAGAACTCTAAAAATGGTCTAGACCAGGGGTCGGGAACCTATGGCTCGCGAGCCAGATGTGGCTCTTTTGATGGCTGCATCTGGCTCGCAGACAAATCTTTAAACTTTAAAGATTTTGTTTTTACAAGAGCGCCGAGTGTCTGCTGCTCTGTATATAGTTTTAGAATCATCTTCCGTGTTGCGGCCATTACGAGCTCAGATCACACAAGACGTTTCGCTGAATTTAAGCATTTATTTATTTATTTTCTACTCGTTTCAGTTCTGCATTTAATATGAACCCTGAGTTTGACATAAATGTTTGAATTTAAATTTGAATATCCCGGAAGCCGCTACACATCCGGGTACTCCAATATTGATCCAGATCGCATAGTTTTAGAATCATCGGCCATTACGAGCTCCGATCACACGAGACGTTTCGCTGAATTAAAGCATTTATTTATTTATTTTCTACTCGTTTCAGTTCTGCATTTAATATGAACCCTGAGTTTGAAATAAACGTTTGAATTTAAATTTGAATATCCCGGAAGCCGCTACACATCCGGGTACTCCAGGCTCAGCCAATATTGATCCAGATCGCATAGTTTTAGAGTCATCGGCCATTACGAGCTCAGATCACACGAGACGTTTCGCTGAATTTAAGCATTTATTTATTTATTTTCTACTCGTTTCAGTTCTGCATTTAATATGAACCCTGAGTTTGAAATAAACGTTTGAATTTAAATTTGAATATCCCGGAAGCCGCTGCACATCCGGGTACTCCAGGCTCAGCCAATATTGAGCACCAGAAGTCGCATTAATGGTAAGAAATACTCATCATTGATTAGCAACAGCATAACAATGTTATTAAAAAGAATTCAGAGACTTATTGTACTTTAAAAGTGTTGAAATTACATAAAATGCACACATTTACTTGTATTTTTTTTTTCCACAATATCTTTATTGAACCTTTTTTTTTAAACAAACATGATACAAACAATCAAACACTAACACTAAAGTACTACAAAAAAAAATGCACTAAAAACACCAACAACCACCAACAAAATCAAGTCTTCAACAATGCTCCTCTGTTTAGTCTAGACAATCCAATACATAAGTATACATATTATGTTCACCAGTTTGGAATTTACAAGGTCCACACACATCATTCACCTTCTTCTTCAAGAGTTATGTTTAAATTTTTTACATAATCAATAAAAGGTCTCCATATATTCTCAAACACAATTTCCTTTGATTTCAGTATATATGTTATTCTTTCTAATGGAAGGTTTGTTAACATCTGTCTTAACCACTGAGTCACATCTGGTCTATGAGTCTTTTTCCATAATAGTGCAATACATTTTTTGGCATTAAGCAAACTGAGGTCTATGAATGTTCTTTCACTTTTATTAAAATTATGCTTTTCTGGGTACAGACCCAACAAAAACAGTTTAGGATTCAATATGATTTGTTTTGAGATTATTTTTTCAATTGTTACCCTCACCTCTTCCCAAAACATTCTTATTAATCTACATTCCCATAAACAATGAAATAGGGTTCCTTTACTTTCCATGCATTTTGTGCATGTATCTGGTATATTTTTGTTATATCTATTTAACTCCTCCGGTGTAACATACATCCGCATTAACCATTTGAAATGTATCAATTTAAGGCGTACATTTATTGATTTGGTTTGAGCTTCTGTACAAGCCAATTCCCATTGTTCCTCTGAAATTTCAGTTTGCAGATCTTCTTTCCAGTAGTTTAATCTTTTCAGTGAATTTTCACTTGAAGATAGTGTCAATGAGTTATAAAACTCTGAAATAATACCCTTTCTTTTACTATCTTTCATCATCATTTTTTCCAAGGATGAGTAAATAGGTCGAGTGAGAGCTTTATTTTGATTTGATCGAATAAAGTTTCTAAGTTGAAGATATTTAAAAAAATGTGTTCTATTGAGATTAAATTTGATCCTCAGCTCTTCAAAAGACATTATGTTATCTGCACATGGCAAATATAAATCCTGAATCTTTTGTATCCCTTTTAAATTCCATACTTTAAATACAGCGTCCGCTCTCCCTGGTTTAAAATATTGATTACCCCATATTGGACTAAATTGTGACAATAACTGTGGTTCTTTTAAATAGTTTTTAGCTTCACACCATATTTTGATCATATGCTTTACAAATGGATTTTTAACTTGTTTTTGTAATTTTTTTGCCGAATCTGAGTATATGAATATGGGAAGAGGTAAAGGTAAATTGTATGATTCCATTTCAGTCCAGTGAGGGAGATCATTTGATGAAAAATAATATGTCATAGACCTCAGTTGTGCCGACCAATAATACAACATAAAATTTGGACATTTCAGACCTCCACGATCAAATGGTAAATATAATAAAGACAGACGTAATCTAGCCCTCCTGTTGTTCCATATAAATTCCACTAACTTTTTTTTTATTCTTGAGAATAGATCTAAAGGTGGTGATAAGGGAATGTATTGAAATAAATAAAGTATTTTAGGTAAAATATTACTTTTAAGTATATTGATTCTCCCGATCATCGACATTGGTAGTGACATCCATCTCTGAGTTAACTCATTGATATCTGACATTAAGGCTTCATAGTTGACACTGGCGACTGATTCTAGCTTAGGCACAATTTGGATTCCTAAATATTTAAACTGATTTACAACATTGAATTGATTTACCTCAGGGGCTGGGTAATTTCTCTGGGTCTCATTTAGCATTAATATTGAAGATTTAGTTTTATTTATTTTATATCCTGATATTTCCCCAAAATTCTTTATTAAATTCAACAAGGTTGGAATTGATTTTTTTTAGATTCGACATAAACAAAATTATGTCATCGGTGTACAGGGAGATTTTATGTTCTGTTGGTCCAACTTTAATTCCATATATTTGTGAATGTAAACGTATCGCTATCGCTAAAGGTTCAATTGCCATAGTAAACAGTAAAGGTGAAAGTGGACAGCCTTGTCGACATCCTCTATTGATTTTTATTGGTTTTGAAATATTGTTATTTGTTAGGATTTCTGCTGTAGCATTATTGTATATTATTTGAACCCATTTTATGAAATTATTTCCAAGTCCAAACCTTTGTAGGACTTCAAAAAGAAAGGGCCATTCAACTCTATCAAAGGCCTTTTCGGCGTCCAGTGATAGGAGAGCTGTATCCGGTGCTTCTTTATTAAAGTAAATAATATTAAATAGTCTTCTTACATTATGGAAGCCTTGTCTACCCTTTATAAAGCCATTCTGATCTCGATTAATAATATTTGGTAAAATTTCTTGTATTCGTCTTGCTAAAATTTTACAGATTATCTTAAGGTCGGCGTTTAATAGGCTTATTGGTCTCATATTTTCACATTTATTAGAGGGCTTACCTGGTTTTGGCAGCAGTATAATTAAGGCATTATTTATGTATGATGGTAAATTATTATTTTGAAATGCTTCTAAAACCATTTCCAAAAAAGGTTTTATTAATTTATTCTTAAATTTTTTATAAAGGTCAACTGGAAGACCATCTGGTCCTGCACTTTTTCCTGATTTCATATTATCAATGGCTAGCCCAACTTCTTCTTGACTAATTTTAGACTCCAATATCTCCCTGTTTTCATTTGGAATACACGGTATAGATAGTTCGTTCAAAAACCCATTTAGTTTTGTTAAATCAGATTCATTTTTGGTATCATATAATTTTTCATAGTAATCTCTAAAGGCTCTGTTAATTTCTAAAGGATCTATAACTACCTGTCCGTTACTTATAATACTGGTAATTGGTGTTTTAATTTCTAATTGTTTAATCTGCCATGCTAATAATTTTCCTGATTTTTCACCTTGTTCATAAAAAGATTGTTTCAATCTTAGAAGACTCGAGGCAGCTCTATTCGCTGATTTTTTGTCGTATTCAGCTCTCAAAATCAGTAATTCATTCTCCAACCTTGGGTCACTTGCTGCATACACTTTTTCCTGAAGACTTTTTATTTTATGTTCCAATTTAGCTCTCTCCTCTCGAGTCTTCTTAGATTTTGATCCTGTATAACTAATAATATGTCCCCTAATAAAAGCTTTGAAAGCCTCCCACTTTACACATGCTGATGTTTGTGTAGTATTGATGTCAAAGAACTCGTCTATCTGTTTTTCTATATACTTGACAAATTCCTCATCCTGAAGCCATTTATGCTGAAATTGCCATCTACCTGATTCCTTTGTCAATTTTTTATCTACATATATTAGACAACAGGGTGCATGATCAGAGATCACGATGTTATCATAAAAGCAGTTTTGAATCTTGGACCTTAATTCTGTGGAAATCAAAAAATAATCAATACGTGAGAATGTCTTGTAGGTACTGGAATAACAAGAATAGGCTTTAACTTGTGGTTTCATTTCTCTCCATATATCTAACAATCTCAATTCTTTCATAAAATGATTAATAGTCATCCTACATCCAATGTGCGTGCAATCCAGTCCTGTTGATCTATCTATACCTGGATTCAATGTACAATTAAAATCCCCTGCTGTTATATGTTGCCCTGTAAGTGATGATAAGATAAGAAATAAATTAGCAAAGAACTTCTGATCATCTATATTGGGACCATATAAGTTCACAAGATTTATATTTTCTAATAGCAAAGAACCTTGAATGATTACATATCTTCCAAATTTGTCTCCAATTACATTTTTCACTTGAAAAGGAACTGATTTATGTATGAGAGTCATAACTCCCCTGGCCCGGGATGAGAATGATGAGGTGAAGACACTTCCTTGCCATCTACTCCTAATTCTTTTTATATCCTCCTCTATTAAATGAGTTTCTTGTAAAAACACAATTTTTGAACCCATGTCTTTTATTTTATTCATAACTTGTTAAAGTTTTTTTAAATTTTGTAGACCTCTGCAATTCCATGAAGTTAAATTAAGATTAACACTTTGGTTTATGATCAATAGAGAGTTTGGGATTACCTTGCAGTGTAAACATGCTCATACAGAGAAGCAAAAACATGAGTGGTTGAACATTCATCCTACAAACTACACACAAACAAATTTCCCCTTCCCACACTTGTGGGAAACCCCCCAAAATCAAAAGAAAAATTCCGTCTCCCGATATAGCCATCGACCGCTCCACACCCACGGGGAACAGCCTAAGCCACTCCTTCTTCATCCTCCCAATCACCCTAACTCTACTGCTTTTAATGACGTAACATTAACTCTCCTCTGTAGTTTTCCAACTTAACTCCAAAATTTTTAACAACTTTGTACATCATAGTTTTTTTTTTTTTTTTTTTTTTTTTTTTTTAATATATAATACAATCTATATTTTGTAAACTTACTATTTACTTCAAGTCAGTCAGATGCCTGTGCAAATGCTTAATTATTCTACCTTATATTTTGTTCATGCTTAGCTCCCACCAGTCTCTTCTTCTTCTTTGATCTTCTTGATGAACTGCTGCGCCTCCTCTGGGGTCTTGAAGATGTGGGTTCTGCCCTCATACGTGGTCAGCAGTCTCGCAGGATAGATTACACCATGACGAATCCCAAGGTTGCGCAGCTCCTTACGTATGGGATCAAACTGCTTCCTCAATTGTTGGATTCCTGTGGCCAAATCTGGGTAGAACCGCACCTGCTGGTCCTGGTGTTTAATCTCTCCTTTAGCTCGTGCAGCGTTGAAGATCTTCATCCTGTCTCTGTTGCTAAGAAACTTCATAATTAAGGTCCTCGGCGGTCCCTTATCTCTCCGTGGGCCAATACGATGTGCATTTTCCAGAACCACTGCTGATTGCAACTCCTCGCTGCCCAGCACCTCCGGAATCCACTTTTCCAGAAAGGAACATACGTCCCGACCTTCTGATTCCTCTGGAAGACCCACCAGCCTCAAGTTATTCTGTCTCGACCGAGATTCCAAATCCAAAATATTATTTTCCAGAGATTTATTTTTTTTTTCCAAAGTGCGCACCTTTAATTGAAGACGGGTGACGTCATCTTCAGCACTAGCGAGACGGAGCTCCATCTGCGCCGTTTGTTCTACACAGTCACCCAATTCCTTTCTTATTCCTTCCAACGCTGTCATAATCCCATCAAATCTAGAGGAAAAGTCCGCTCTCATTGAACTCAAGGCAGCCATCAGCGCATCTGCGCCTCTCCCCGCAGACATCGCACCGTTGCCAGCCTCCTCCGCCATATATGGAGTTTTATTTGCTGCGTCACAGACCTGAAAGTCCGTTAATTTGGACTGTTTCGGCGGCTCGCTTTTTCCTTTACCTGGTTTTCCAGCCTTAGGCTTCGCCGACATATCCTCGCCCAGACGCTGGGATACGTTCTGTCCCAAATGAGAGAGTTATTTGCCGATTTTTTTTCTCCAGGAGCAGAGCAGAGTGAGACACATCCGTCCTACGTGGCAGCCATAACCGGAAGTCCATTTACTTGTATTTTTAGTTTTAAACATACTGTATGGCTCTCACGGAATTACATTTAAAAATATGTGGTGTTCATGGCTCTCTCAGCCAAAAAGGTTCCCGACCCCTGGTCTAGACACAATTATTGACACTCTCAACTTAATATTTGGCAGCACACATCTGTTGGAAGAAACACCTGAATCAGTCACTTCCTATAACAGAGTTTCTGACACCTCTCTTCTGGAGTTTATCTCAGGATACAACTAAGATAAAATCAGTCAACACAAAGTGACATAATTAGCGTTGTGAGTAACAAAAAACAAACAAAGTACTCTGAACCAGACTGAAAGGACTTCCAAAGATTCACAGTTTACAGCTCCTCACCATGATCCTGTCATTTCTTTGAAGAGCTTGGTCATAAATCAGTTTCTCCTGGGTCAACACACTATTATTGATAATATACTGACCTTAAATCCAGAGTCCTGCTGTTCTTGGTGTTTCTGGGCAGACTGGGAACTGGGAAGCTCTGAGCTCTCCTGAGTTACTCTGTGGAGACAAACAGTGATTGACAGACTTTATCCTGCTGTGCTGTACGCAGTTACCACAGATACCACAGTACAGCTCAGAGCTGCTGCTGATGACTAGATCATGGTCAGCATTAATGTTACTTGGTAGTTTAAGGACTGAGTTTAAGTTTTTCAGATCAAGTCTAGACCACCTCAAAGACTCCAAGCTTTACTTTTAAATACATGCTGCTTCCATTCTTATTGTAATGAGTAGATCGTTTTAACCATAGACTATACTGTATATTAAAGATGGATGTTGGACCATGACATCAGTGAAGAAGTTTGGAAAGTCTGTTTTTGACTTCTAAACCTGAGTGTTTTGGTCATTTTTATCTGACCATTTAAAAAAAAAAAAAAAAACACCACAAGTGAGACTCCAGTCTGAGAAACTGAGGGCCAACACACACTGACAGGGTCAGACTTTGTCAACAACAGTCTGATGCTCCTCTGGGTCTCCTATCATGGTGTCTCTTTTCACATACTGTATAAAGAAAACTGACTTGTTAACAGCTGAGCTATTGCCCCCTGCTGGTCATTACATAGAATACATGTTTAAAGGCTTCACTTTACAGTCCCAGAATAAACTAGAAAAGCACTAGGACAGCGCAGACCTCCGCCAAGCGCCACAGTTCCCCCCATACAGTGTTTGTGTGTACGTTTTCAGATTCCTTCACCATGAAAACATATGACTAGCAATTGGATTCACAATGATAGGATTAGTGGTTCAGTAGTTATTGACGAAAATGGCATTTTCCGTAATGGCGGTTTTCTTCTGGACGGTGATCCGGATCACCACCAAAATCTAATCATCTGTAGGATACCCATTTCTGACAATCTGTGAAAATTTCATGAAAATCCGTCCATAACTTTTTGAGTTATCTTGCTAACAAACAGACAAACAAACAAACAAACAAATGCTAATGATCACATAACCTCCCCCTTTGGTAATGAAGTTCAAGTGTGGAGATTTGAAATTATCCAATCATGCTCATGTTTGAGAACTATTATTCAGTGTAAGCAGAACTGTGAAAAACAAACATCTGTCACTGATTGTTCATGTTATTTTATGGATATAGTGACTTGATCTGTGAAAGTTTTCCAGTTTTTTTAGACTTCTATGGCAGAAATAGATGTGTGTTTGTGCGTCTCTCTGACAAGAGTGGTGCAGATAACAGCCAGCAGAGGAAAAGATCAACCCGTTTCACAGAGTGACTGGTGTGTCATATACTGCTGCTCAGTCCCATCCACAGGGATCATTACCTCCGCCAAAGGGGGAGGTTATGTGATCATCGGCGTTGGTTTGTCTGTTTGTTTGTCTGTTTGTTAGCAAGATAACTCAAAAAGTTATGAACGGATTTTCATGAAATTTTCACAGATTGTCAGAAATGGGGTATCCTACAGATGATTAGACTTTGGTGGTGATCTGGATCATCGTCCACAAGAAAACCGCCATTAGGCAAAATGCCATTTTCGTGAATAACTACTAAACCACTAATCCTATCATTGTCAATCCAATTGCTAGTCATATGTCTGAAAACGTACACACAAACACTGTATGGGGAGAACTAACTAACTAACTAACTAACCTGCACTTATATAGCGCTTTTCTAGTCAGAAAATTTTTCTAGTCAGAAAAATCCATTACAGAAAATGCCATTTTCGTCAATAACTACTGAACCACTAATCCTATCATTGTGAATCCAATTGCTTGTCATATGTTTTCATGGTCAAGGAATCTGAAAACGTACACACAAACACTGTATGGGGGGGAACTGTGGCCGCCATTACGGAAAATGCCATTTTCGTGAATAACTACTGAACCACTAATCCTATCATTGTGAATCCAATTGCTAGTCATATGTTTTCATGGTCAAGGAATCTGAAAACGTACACACAAACACTGTATGGGGGGGAACTGTGGCGCTAAACCGCCATTACGGAAAATGCCATTTTCGTCAATAACTACTGAACCACTAATCCTATCATTGTGAATCCAATCGCTTGTCATATGTTTTCATGGTCAAGGAATCTGAAAACATACACACAAACACTGTATGGGGGGAACTGTGGCCGCCATTACGGAAAATGCCATTTTCGTGAATAACTACTGAACCACTAATCCTATCATTGTCAATCCAATTGCTAGTCATATGTTTTCATGGTCAAGGAATCTGAAAACGTACACACAAACACTGTATGGGGGGAACTGCGGCCGCCATTACGGAAAATGCCATTTTCGTGAATAACTACTGAACCACTAATCCTATCATTGTCAATCCAATTGCTAGTCATATGTTTTCATGGTCAAGGAATCTGAAAACGTACACACAAACACTGTATGGGGGGAACTGTGGCCGCCATTACAGAAAATGTCATTTTCGTCAATAACTACTGAACCACTGCCTGTCATATGTTATCATGGTCAAGGAATCTGAAGACTGTATGGGGGAAACTGTGTCGCTTGGCGGAGGTCTGCGCTCTCCGAGTGCTTTTCTAGTTACCTACAGGTGCCTGTTAGTCTTCAGCTTTGTAATCAGGGTTATGAACACACTTCAATACACTCCATCACTTTTTAAAAGGAACCACTAAGTTGTTACAAGGTGACTGGAGGATATTGGTGACAGAAATCAGGGTCTGTTATACATGATTACTATGTTTTACTTGAATTTGCTGCTCAGGTTTTGGCCTAAAAATGGAGTTTAAGTCACAGGATCATGGATTAGTTTTAAAGGCCCTCCAGCAACAATCTATCAATAAATGCATGGAATCTCTGTCTGTGTGTCTGTCTACAGTATATTTCTGTCTGTTCCCCGCATATCTCGAACTGTTCATCAGACTGCCACTGCTCTGTCTCACGCCCAGGCTTCTAGAAGTGTGGGCGGGGTTTGGTTTCGGATTGACTCAGGACTGATTGGATAATACACGGCATTATAGCATCAGTAACAACAGCACTCCGTGTGCAAAACAAGGAAGTGAGAAGTGACAAATTTGACTAGAAAAAGATAATACTTAAGATTTAATGCTTAAAAGATTATACCACAAAGTTGCTGTGATTGCGTAGATCTAATGGATATTTCAGCTTGGAGAACACGAGGTGGGCGGGTGTGCTGGGGGAAGGGGGGTGGAGCAGCGGTTGAACCACTGGCACCATGGGAAAAGCAACAGCAGAGACTCCCGTTAACCGGGCAGGCTGGGCTTGGCTCCCTGCAAAGGACTGCGATCCACCAGTTCAACTGCTGCTTCTCCATCGCCGGTGTCTGACCAAGCGCTCCACGATCATTCGCAGGGAAGCACGCCCAGCCTGCCCAGTGAGTAGTAGGCGGGAGTACCTGCTTCTGCTTTACCCGTGTAGTATCACTGTACTATGCAGGACCACAAGTCCCCCTTCCCTCACAAGTATCTGAAAAGTAGTTCAATTCAAATAAATTCAACTTCATTTATATAGCGCCATTTCACAACAACAGTCATCTCATAGCACTTTCAACTGTAGGGGAAATCCCCACAATTACAGAAAGACCCCAGCAATCAGGCGATCCCCTGTAAGCAAGCACTTGGCGACAGAGGAGAGGAGAAACTCCCTTTTAACAGGAAGAAACCTCCAGCAGAACCAGGCTCAGGGAGGGGCAGCCATCTGTTGCGACTGGCTGGGGGGTAAGGGGATAGAGAAGAAGAAGAAAACAACAGACATGTAGAGAGCAAACAGAACGACGAGGACTCAATCGATGGGAGAGAACAAACAGATGTTAATGACCAGCAAAAATATTTCATTGAGAGTGAAGAAAGGAGTGAAGCCCAGTGCATTGTTGGAGGTCTCCCGGCTGTCTAAACCTACTAGCAGCATAACAAAGGGAGGATTCAGGAGCACATGATCCCTCCCTAATTACAGGCTATATCAAAAAGGAAGGTTTTAACCCTATTCTTAAAAACAGAGATTGAGTCTGACTCCCGAATCCAGATTGGCAGCTGGTTCCACAGGACAGGAGCTTTATAACTGAAGGCTCTGCCTCCCATTGTACTTTTGGAGATTCTAGGTATTTACAAGTAATCCTGCATTTTGGGAGCGTAGTGCTCTGTTCGGATAATAGGGTAGTATCAGGTCTTTTAAATAAAAAGGAGCCCGATTATTCAGAGCTTTGTAAGTGAGAAGAAGGACTTTAAACTTAATTCTCAACTCTATGGGAAGCCAATGAAGGGAGGCCAGAAACGGAAAAATATGATCTCTCTTTCTAGTACCTGTTAAAACTCTTGCTGCAGCATTTTGGATCAGCTGAAGACTTTTTAAAGATGTTTTAGGACAACCTGATCATAAAGAGTTACAACAATCTAATCTAGAGCTAACAAAAGTGGGGATTAGTTTCTCAGCATCACTCTGAGACAAGATGCTCCTAATCTTGGCAATATTACGCAAATGAAAGAAGGCAATCAGAAACAAGTTTAATATGTGAATTAAAAAAAACAGATCTTTATCAAAAATAATTCCAAGGTTCCTCACAGAACTATTAAGAGAAACAGTAACCATATCCAAGCTAAGAGTTTGATTTGGCAAGGTATTTCTAAGGTTTTTGGACCAAAAAGAATGACTTCAGTCTTATCTGAATTTAATAGCAGGAAATTACAAGTCATCCAAGCTTTGATTTCCTCAAGACAGGCCTCTAACTTGGCTAATTGAATACCATCATCTGGCTTCATTGACAGGTATAATTGTGTCATCTGCAAAACAATGAAAATGTATACAGTGCTTTCAAATAATGCTGCCTAGCGGAAGCATATACAGTATAAACTAAAAAGAATAGGGCCTAGCACAGATCCCTGTGGAACTCTGTGACTGAGCTTTGAGCTGGAAGAAAATTCATTATTGACATGAACAAACAGGAACCTATCAGATAAATAAAGCCTGCTTCATGCTGCATTTTCCCTCTAGTCCGCTTTGGTCAGCGTACGCTTTGGACGAGCCCGGCACGCACGCGGTGCTGTTCATGCTCACTTTATTCATCTACCCAGGCCAAGCGGTTGGCCCATGCACACAACCATCATTTGTAGTTTCACTCCTGCCAGATAGGTAGTGTCAAGGCGCTGACGCGCCAGGATTTTCACCAATGAAGAAACGGCAGGCTTCTTCACAAAGTTTCTCTTCAAATATAGAGTCCATTTCTGCTGTTTGACTTGCTGGTTTTCACTCCTTTTCCACGAAAGTGCTGCTGCCGCTGTGAAACAAAGTATGTACAGTATGTATGATTCATGTATGTTTTTATTCTCATTTTCTGTCTCCTTGATGTCTTCTTCATCTACTGATGTATGCTGTGTCGATATCGCCACCTCGTGAATGAGACGTTCAGTATTGCGCAAGCGCTTTTCAACGGGTTCAGGTCGTGGGAAGGCGGCGCGGTCACAAAATTTGGGCTGCACGCAGTCGACCCTGGTTGAGCACTCTGGACAGTAGCAGAGTGAAGACGATTATGTAAATTTCATCACACAAGGTTTCCGGTTACACATACGTGGACAGCAGAGGTGTAGCATGAAGCATGCTTTTGATCTAAACCACTGCAACGAAGTTCCATTAAGTCCAACATGGTGTTCTAGTCTATCAAGTAAAATATTATGATCAATAGTATCAAACACTGCACTAAGGTCTAAAAGGACAAGTACAGAAACAAGTCCATTATTAGATACGATAAGGAGGTCATTAGTGACCTTCACTAAGGCTGTTTCAGTACTATGATGGATTCTAAACCCAGACTGAAACCCTTCAAATGAACAATTTCCCTGCAAGTGGCCAAATAATTGTGTAGCAACAACTCCTAAGATTTTTTTTTTTTGTAATTTGAATTTTATTGGGTTTTCAATTTAGAAAATAAAACAGAAACAAACAAACACAAAAACAACAAAAAAAAAAAAAAAAAAAAAAAAACAAGTATACCCAGTGAGAGGATAAAACATTCCATTTCCACCCTAATACTCTTAAAATGATTAGCTTAATCTACTACACCTATAAAGGTAAGATAGGATCCCCACTTATTATAGAAGCTGTCCATCCTGTCCAGAAGCTTATATGAAAGGCGTTCTAGTGCAGCAAGCTTGCCCAACTCCCTGAGCCATTGAGCTACGGGTGGGGCAGAGGAAGATTTCCAGTAAAAAGTGATCAACTTTCGGCCCAGCATCAAAGTAGTCTGAATCCACTCGGCATCAGAGATTGGGTCTTGAATCATTGATGGATCCCCAAGGACAAAAAGTCTCTGAGTAAATGGCACTTCTTGCTTAACAATTGTCATAATATGTCTATGGATCTGCAACCAAAAGTCCTGTATTACCGGACAACTCCAGATCATATGGATTAATGTCCCCTCCCCCTGTAGACATCTCCAGCAGCTTGAAGAGTGAATGAGATTCGCTCTCAACATTTTACGAGGTGTCCAGTAAAATCGATTCAAAATTTTAAATTGAACAAGTCTGGTTTTCAATTCCCTAGACACTTTCTTCCCATTCTTTAAAATATTTGCCCATTCAACATCAGTAAATTGTGAATTCAGATCTTTTTCCCATACGTGTTTAAGGAATGTAGAATCTTTATTTGAGCTCTTAAGGAGCATTAAATAGAAATTTGAGGCCTTAGATCTTTTGCCACAGGAACTCAAAGCCTGGATGAGCCAATCTACATCAGGAGGAGGGGTAGTTGTAGATCCAAAGACTTGACACAGCAGATGTCGAAGTTGTAAATATTTCCAAAACTGATTCTGTGGTAGTCCATACTGTGCCCGTAGAACATCAAATGATTTGAGAGCTCCCCCTTCATATAGATCTTTTAACATCAAGATGTCCTTTTTCACCCAGATTTTCCACATAAATGGGGATTTTCCAATATGGAGACTTGGGTTAAGCCAAATAGAAGCCATAGAATGAAGATGAGAGCTAAACTCTAGTATAGAAGCAACTCTCTTCCAAACGTATTGTAAAAAAGGATATAATAGGATGCGACTGAAATTCAGAAGACAGTTTAATTGTGATTAGATGTACTAAGGGAAGAGGGCTGCTCAAATAATTCTCCAAATAAAACCAAGGGGGAGCTCTCTCAGGGGGGAGAGCCCAATGAATCAAATGTCTAAGACTAAAAGCGTAATGATATAAAACCAAATTTGGGACCCCCAAACCTCCTGAATCTATAGACTTCTGCAATCTTTTCAACTTTAATCTAGGGCGCTTACCATTCCATAAAAACTTATTGCACAACCTATCAAATTGTCGAAAATAACCAACTGGGATCCTAAGAGGAAGAGATTGCAGAAGGTAATTAAATCGGGGTGCACAAATCATCTTAATAACATTGACCTTGCCCCAGAGAGACAAAAAAAGAGGTGACCACCTTTCTATGTCTATTTTAAATTTTTCAAGCAAGGGTTCAAAATTAATCTGAATCAGATCTGATAAAATGTGAGGAAACAGGATGCCAAGATATTTAATTCCTAATTTTGGCCAAGAGAAGCCTATATTTTGACCGAATGTAAACAGTGTTTTAGGGCAATAAGATGTTAGAGGGAGAATTTCTGATTTTATCCAGTTAACTCTATAACCAGACAAACGTGAAAATTGGTTAATAATTTTAAGAAGAGCTGGAATTGATTTTTGAGGTTGTGTAATCAGTACCAATGCATCATCAGCATACAACATTATCTTATGGGTACTGCCATGGACCTGAATACCTGGAAAATTGCCGTCTTTGCGGATAGCAACAGCTAATGGTTCTAATGCCAAAGCAAAAAGCAAGGGACTTAAAGGGGAGCCCTGGCGCGTACCCCTATAAAGTCTAAAAGACTGTGATGTAACTCAATTTGATATCACTGAAGCTCTAGGTTCGTTATATAGTAATTTAATCCAAGAAAGAAACTTTGAACCAAAACCAAAAGTCTCTAGAGTTGCAAAGAGATACTGCCACTCAACCCTGTCAAATGCTTTTTCAGCATCCAGGGAGAGGGCTGCCACTGGAGAGAGGTGTGCAAGTGAGGGATCATTTTGAACTAACCATATGATATCAATAAATTGCCTAATATTGTCTGCCGCACCCCTGGAACGAATAAAACCCACCTGATCAGGATTTATAAGAGATATCATTACTTTATCTAATCTTAATGCCAAAATTTTGGAGAGAATTTTACAGTCACAGTTTATAAGACTAATTGGTCTATAATTCTTACATTCTAACGGATCTTTATTGCTTTTTAAAATAAGCGAGATGAAAGCCTCTGTTAAAGAAGGGGGCAAACGGCCTTGTTCAAAAGATTCCGCAAACATTTCTAAAAGTAAAGGAGAAAGCTCATCAACACAGGCCTTGTAAAATTCCGCAGTGAATCCGTCAGGGCCCGGTGCCTTTCCAGTCGGGAAGCTCTTAATCACTTTCACAATTTCCTCTTTAGTAATTGGGGCGTCAAGTAAGTCTATTTGTTCCTTCGTTAGGGAGGGCAAAGATAGGGATGATAAAAATGCATAGATCTCTTGAGATCCAGCCTCCATTTCAGAAGAATAAAGCGAGGTGTAAAATTCTCTGAAAGCACCATTAATTTCATTTAAGTCTGACACCAGAGTACCATCCTGTGTCCTAATAGCAGATATAGTACACTGAGCTTCTTTCATTTTAATATATCTAGCCAGCATTTTGCCAGCTTTATCCCCCTCCTCAAACTGTTTGTGCCTAAGACGAAATAGGGAAAATTCAACTTTTTGTGTTAGAATTGAATTCAGCTCATACTTAAGCTTCAGAAGGGGTGACAAATTTACTAAATTTGTGTCTTGTTTGAATGAAGTCTCTAATATAGCTATTCTCCTCTCCAAATCAATCTGTTTAGCAATGTTAGTTTTCTTTTTAAAAGATGCATATTGAATAATATGTCCCCTAATAAATGCCTTAAAGGCCTCCCAAGCAACCCTGGCAGAGGGAGCAGAATCCCAGTTTGTCTCAAGATATAAGGAGATCTCTGCTTTCAAAGAGGACACAAAATCTGGATTAAAAAGGAAGCTTGAATTAAGCCTCCATCTAGAATTTTTTTTCAACTGACAAGGCGGGATCATATGTAGAAAAACAGGGGCATGATCTGATAGTATTATGCTACCAATGAAGCTCGAATTTACAGAAGAAACAGAAAATTTTGACATTAAAAAATAATCAATCCTGGAAAACACATTATGAACAGTGGAATAAAAAGTGTAATCCCTTGTGGACGGATTAAAAAGCCGCCAAACATCTACCAAACCAATTGCATTGCACATGTCTTTCAATATAGAGCCAGATTTAGATGAACGCTGTGAGGGGGTGCTCCGATCTAAAATGTTGTCCATGACCTGATTAAAATCCCCGCCTACTAAAATGGGATAATTACCCATTTCGCTTAATTCGTGTTCCAATTGTGCAAAAAATGCACAATCAACTATATTTGGTGCATAAACATTAGCGAGTATCATCCTATGGCCCTGAATTTCTATAAGAATTATAAGGAGTCGTCCATCATCATCACTAACCTCTTTTAGACACTTGAACTGCAAATGTTTATGAATAAGGATTGCTACCCCCCTGCTCTGGCTATTACCACAAGACGCAAACCCATGTCCCACCCAGTCCCGACAGAGTTTTTTAGATTCTGTTTTAGTGAGGTGGGTCTCTTGAAGCAACGCTACATCCACTTTTTTTGATTTAATAAACGCCAAAATTTTTTTCCTCTTAATTGGGTGGTTAAGGCCTTTAACATTCCAAGTAATGAGGTTAAGAAAGCTCTGACAATTAGCCGACATCATAAACGGTACATATTACCATCCAAAATATCCAGCAATTCTCCACCAAAAACCCCCTCACTGGGCAAAAGACAAACACAATAAAAATTAAAAATACAAAAAAAAAAAACCAAAAAAAAAAAACCCCCCCGAAAACCACATAATCATAAAGTAACATAATTGGTGACCTGAAACCAATGTCACCCATCGGTGCACAAAAACCGCACCAACCAAAAAAAAGAAAATAAAAAACTCTAGGACCGTGACTGTGAACAGTGCAATAAACTTAGGGAGAGCCGCAACATCGCAGCAGCCTCATGCCTATAAACAATAAAGCGTGGGCAAAAAAAAGGAACCTTACATTAATACTGCATCAAATCCTCAGTCAAAAATATATAACAAATAAACATATAGCATATATTCATACCATTGTTCATCAATGTCTCACGGTAGTGAAAGAATCAGGTTCAATGCTTTTTTAGGGTCAGTGAACTCCTGTTTACCACTTGTCAACTTCACAACGAGAACTGCAGGATACCTGAGAGAGAATGCAATCTTCTTCTGGTGCAGCAGGTGTTTACACTGCTTGAACGCCGCTCTCATCTCGGATACTCGTCTGGAATAATCCGAGAAAATCATGATGTGATGACCATTCCAATCCAGCTTTCCCATCCTGCGCGCTGCCTCCACAATACGCTCCCTATCCTGGAAGCGCAGAAGTCGAATCAGGATAGCCCTGGGCGGATGCCCGTCAGGTCTGCGTCCAGCGAGGCTCCGATGCGCACGGTCAATTTCCAGCCCTCCAGGGAACTCCATTTTCAGCAGATGTGGGATAGCTTTGCGCATGAAGGTAAGGACATCTGATTTTTCACAATTTTCTGGAAAGCCGACAAAGCGAAGACTGTTTCGGCGTGATCTATTTTCTAAATCGTCCAGCTTCAAAAGTAAATCTTCTACCTGCGTCTGGGTTGCGGGGGGATTAGCATCCAGAGCTGTATTAGCATCCTCAAGAAAAGCGATGCGAGACTCCACATCTCCCAGCCGGGTAGCTAACTCCGTTAGCTTGGTGTCCACCGCCCTCATTGACGCCTCAATAGAGTTGAGTTTGGCGTCTTGCCTCTCCGATATTTCCTTCAACAGTTCAAAGATCTTAGAGATGTCCTCCGCCATTTGGTCTTTGGCAACACCTGCACCTGTTGAAGGTGGCGGAGAGGGAGGAGGGCTCGATGTGGTATCACCAGCTCTAGCCAGATTTTCCTTGCTAGCACCGGCTTTGGGGCAAAGATTAATTTTCTGCTGTTGCGTTGGCATACTAATCCTGTTCTCCACAAATCCAGTCTCGATGTAAAGTGTATTAATAATAGTAATTTCAGCTGAGGAAACAAGAGAAAAACGCCCTTGTAGAAGAAAAAAAAGAAGGCTGTCTGCACTGCGGTGCTCCTCACCTAAGCAGCCATCTTCACTGCCCGCGTCTCTCACCCCCTGCCGAGAGATTATCTATCTTAAATGCATACTCCCCGACTGATTCAACCCCCTTCTAAGATTTTTGAAATTAAAGGCAGATTAGAGATTGGTCGATAGCTAAAACTCCTGGATCCAGTGTTGGCTTTTTAAGTAAGGGCTGTATTACAGCAGTTTTAAAAGCCTGCAGTACATGGCCTAATGTTAATGAAGAATTGATTATTTGAAAAATAGAGCTACCAATAAATGGGAAGACTTCTTTAACTAACCTGGTAGCAATAGGGTCTAAAAGACAAGTTGAAGGCTTGGATAAGGAAATTATTTTATCTAACTCTAAACGGTCAATTGGAGTAAACTCATCCAAACAGATATCAATTGAAGGAGTTGTAGTAGTTAATGTATTTAAGTTAATGGTGGGAAGGATCTGACTGATTTTATCTCAGATGAAATTTTATTATTGAAAAAGTTCATAAAGTCCTGACGAGTAAGCTCTAAGGGAATGCTAGGATTGACAGAGTCCTGACTCTTGTCAGCCTGGCTACAGCGCTGAAAAGAAACCTGGGATTATTCTTGTTCTCTTCTATTAATGCGGAATAATAACTTGTTCTAGCTTTCCTACGAGATTTTTTTTTATAAATTAGAAGATGATAAGATAAGATAAGCCTTTATTAGTCCCACAATTATGGGGGAATAATGGGGAAATTCCAGGATTGCAACAGCACAGGGATAGCAACACTCAGAGCAACAATCAAGAAGGCAAGGAAAACAAGAGCAGCGAATATATATATGTACATATAAATACAGTTGGGCAAAAAAGTATTTAGTCAGCCACCAATTGTGCAAGTTCTCCCACTTAAAAGATGAGAGAGGTCTCCAATTTTCATCATAGGTATACCTCAACTATGAGAGACAAAATGAGAAAAAAAAAATCCAGAAAATCACATTGAAGGATTTTTAATGAATTAATTGGTAAATTCTTCAGTAAAATAAGTATTTGGTCACCTACAAACAGACAAGATTTCTGGCTTTCACAGACCTGTAACTTCTTCTTTAAGAGGCTCCTCTGTCCTCCATTCGTTACCTGTATTAATGGCACCTGTTTGAACTCTTTATCAGTATAAAAGACACCTGTCTGCAACCTCAAACAGTCAGACTCCAAACTCCACTATGGCCAAGACCAAAGAGCTGTCGAAGGACACCAGAAACAAAATTGTAGACCTGCACCAGGCTGGGAAGACTGAATCTGCAATAGGTAAGCAGCTTGGTGTGAAGAAATCAACTGTGGGAGCAATTATTAGAAAATGGAAGACATACAAGACCACTGATAATCTCCCTCGATCTGGGGCTCCACGCAAGATCTCACCCTGTAGGGTCAAAATGATCACGAGAACGGTGAGCAAAAATCCCAGAACCACACAGGGGGACCTAGTGAATGACCTGCAGAGAGCTGGGACCAAAGTAACAAAGGCTACCATCAGTAACACACTACGCCGCCAGGGACTCAAATCCTGTAGTGCCAGACGTGTCCCCCTGCTTAAGCCAGTACACGTCCAGGCCCGTCTGAAGTTTGCTAGAGAGCATTTGGATGATCCAGAAGAGGATTGGGAGAATGTCATATCGTCAGATGAAACCAAAATAGAACTTTTTGGTAAAAACTCAACTTGTCGTGTTTGGAGGAGAAAGAACACCATACCTACTGTGAAGCATGGGGGTAGAAACATCATGGTTTTGGGCTGTTTTTCTGCAAAGGGACGAGGACGACTGATCTGTGTAAAGGAAAGAATGAATGGGGCCATGTATCGTGAGATTTTGAGTGAAAACCTCCTTCCATCAGCAAGGGCATTGAAGATGAAACGTGGCTGGGTCTTTCAGCATGACAATGATCCCAAACACACCACCCGGGCAACGAAGCAGTGGCTTCGTAAGAAGCATTTCAAGGTCCTGGAGTGGCCTAGCCACTCTCCAGATCTCAACCCCATAGAAAATCTTTGGAGGGAGTTGAAAGTCCGTGTTGCCCAGCGACAGCCCCAAAACATCACTGCTCTAGAGGAGATCTGCATGGAGGAATGGGCCAAAATGCCAGCAACAGTGTGTGAAAACCTTGTGAAGACTTACAGTAAACGTTTGACCTCTGTCATTGCCAACAAAAGGTATATAACAAAGTATTGACATGAACTTATTGACCAAATACTTATTTTACCGAGGAATTTACCAATTAATTCATTAAAAATCCTTCAATGTGATTTTCTGGATTTTTTTTTTTTCTCATTTTGTCTCTCACAGTTGAGGTATACCTATGATGAAAATTGGAGACCTCTCTCATCTTTTAAGTGGGAGAACTTGCACAATTGGTGGCTGACTAAATACTTTTTTGCCCCACTGTATATAAACGCACAGTGCGGAACATTGTAGCTAGATGGAATAAACAGCATAACAGTCTACTTAGTTATCCTACATAGTATGACTATGTACCCATACATATTGTCACCCTCCGTAGTGACCGATATTGTCCTAGTTGTATACTGAAGGGGACCACTGTGTAAGTCTATTGCGTCTTTTGCATTCAATACTATTAGGTTGTCACGTTTTTTTGCTATCTCTGCAAGCAGCCCTGCTTAGGTTATACAGTCTGACAGCCATAGGTAGGAAGGACCTGCGAAACCTCTCGGTTGCTCACCTAGGATGATGTAGTCTGCTGCTAAATGAGCTCCTCAGTGCGTTCAGTATGTCTTGCATAGGGTGGGACTCGGACTCCAGCAGAGATGACAGTTTAGCCACCATCCTTCTCTCTCCTATCTCCTCCACTGGGTCAAGGCGCTGCCCCAGGACAGAGCTAGCTTTCTTGATCAGTTTGTTCAGTCTCTTCCTATCGGCTGCTGTAATGCCACTGCCCCAGCAGACCACTCCAAAAGTGATGGCTGATGCCACCACCGTGTCGTAGAATGTCTTCATGATTTCTCCAAGCTAAATAGATTTCATCCAATTTAGTGGGGCGCCATTTTCTTTCTGACAAGTCTTCTGTTTTAAGCTACGAGTTTCTGTGTTGAACCAAGTTAGTTAATTTAGAGTTAGAAATCTCTGATTTTTTACCTTTTCTTTTTTTAAATGAGTCACAATGTTTAGACTCTGATGCAGAGAAGCTATAACACTATCTACCATGCTATGAATTACAGGAGGGGCAAGCTCTCAATAGCTTATCTCTGTTATGTTGACATGTCATAGAGGAAACAATCTGCATAAATTTGGTAACAGCATCATTTGAGAGGCATCTAATGTAGTAATATTTTTCTTTAGGAGCCGAATAGAAATAGTAAAATCAAAGGTAAACAGACAATGGTATGACAGTACACCGTTATGAGGAGACACTACCAGATTTTGTATGTCTATGCCAAATGTAACAAAGCAAATATAACAAAGCGTTATCTTGTCTGTTTTTGTCTGTTGTACTAGCTCCATTTTAAATTTTTATCTCTTTATCTCTTTTACTGATACAACCGTGGACAAAATTGTTGGTACCCCTCTGTTAATGAAAGAAAAACCCACAATGGTCACAGAAATAACTTGAATTTGACAAAAGTGGTAATAAATAAAAATTCTATGAAAATTAACCAATGAAAATCAGACAATGCTTTTGGATTGTGGTTCAACAGAATTACTTCACAGGCCTGGACAAAAATGAGGTTACCCCTAGAAGAGACTGAAAATAATGTGACCATAGGGACATGTTCAACCAAGACGTGTCCTCTAATTAACATCACAGGTGTCAACAAACTTGTAATCAGTCAGTCGGCCTATTTAAAGGGTGACAAGTAGTCACTGTGCTGTTTGGTGACATGGTGTGTACCACATTAAACATGGACCAGAGGAAGCAAAGGAGAGAGTTGTCTCAGGAGATTAGAAAGAAAATTATAGACAAGCATGTTAAAAGTAAAGGCTATAAGACCATCTCCAAGCAGCTTGATGTTCTTGTGACTACAGTTGCACATATTGTTCAGAAATTTAAGATCCACGGGACTGTAGCCAATCTCCCCGGACGTGGCCGCAGGAGGAGACGGATAATACGAATGGTAACAAAAGAGCTCAGACCACCTCTAAACACATTCATGGTGAACTCCAAGGTCAAGGTACATCAGTGTCAGATCGCACCATCCGTCCTTGTTTGAGCCAAAGTGGACTTCATGGGAGATGACCAAGGAGGACACCACTCTTGAAAACAAATCATAAAAAAGCCAGACTGGAATTTGCCAAACTGCATGTTGACAAGCCGCAAAGCTTCTGGGAGAATGTCCTATGGACAGACGAGACAAAACTGGAACTTTTTGGCAAGGCACATCAGCTCTATGTTCACAGACACAAAAATGAAGCATACCAAGAAAAGAACACTGTCCCTACTGTGAAACATGAAGGAAGTTCTGTTATGTTCTGGGGCTGCTTTGCTGCATCTGGCACAGGGTGTCTTGAATCTGTGCAGGGTACAATGAAATCTCAAGACTATCAAGGTATTCTAGAGAGAAATGTGCTGCCCAGTGTCAGACAGCTTGGTCTCAGTCGCAGGTCATGGGTCGTGCAACAGGATAATGACCCAAAACACACAGCTAAAAACACCCAAGAATGGCTAACAGCCAAGCATTGGACTATTCTAAAGTGGCCTTCTATGAGCCCTGATCTAAATCCTATTGAACATTTGTGGAAGGAGCTGAAACATGCTGTCTGGAGAAGGCACCCTTCAAACCTGAGACAACTGGAGCAGTTTGCTCATAAGGAGTGGGCCAAAATACCTGCTGAGAGGTGCAGAAGTCTCATTGACAGTTACAGAAATCGTTTGATTGCAGTGATTGCCTCAAAAGGTTGTCCAACAAAATATTAAGTTAAGGGTACCATCATTTTTGTCCAGGCCTGTTTCATGAGTTTGTTTTTTTAAAATAATTCTGTTGAACCACAATTCAAAAGCACTGTCTGATTTTCATTGGTTAATTTTCATAGAATTTTTATTTATTACCACTTATGTCAGATTCAAGTTATTTCTGTGACCATTGTGGGTTTTTCTTTCATTAACAGAGGGGTACCAACAATTTTGTCCACGTGTGTATTAACTTTTTACTTAGAGTTAGCTTAGTAAATACGAAAGCCCGATCAGGCACACAGGTGAATCAGACCCCGGGCAGGGCTGTTCACCAGGTTAGGCTAACCTGTTTTAGCTAGCCACTTCTGGCCTGCAAAGCCATGGCTCCATCCCCTACTTGTGCCAGCTGTGTCTCCCTCTCTAAGAAGGTTTCTGAGTTGGAATTGAGACTTTCTAACCTTTATAAGATTCGGGAGGCTGAAAACCACCTTGACACTATTATTTTTTGGACAGACATCGGCCCCAGCAACGGACTTGCAGCTAGCAGATATGGCTACTTACCTGGGTGAAATTAGCACATCCCCATCCACTTCCACCCCTGCTCTGGTCACCTCAGCTGTCCAGGACTCCATCATCAAACACTGGCTTCAGCTCGGAGCTAAACCCAAAGCCCCAGGTGGTTTGTCACAGCCTCAATACGCGCCCTGGACCTTGGTTGAGCCTAATAGCAAACGTCGGGGATTGACCAGACATGGTCGCGCCTCCTCCCTTCCCCTTTTGCTGGAAAACAGATTCGACATCCTTTCCCTGGAAGATTTCCCCCACCTGGACGTCGATCATCCTCCCATGGCCGGCCCTATTCCTTCAGCAGCGGCCCAAACCCGCAAACCCCGGATCAAAACTACCTTAGGTGTGCCAAACTATACACCAGCTCCAAAAAGAAGAGAGCGCATCCCCCCACATCTGCACCCCGCCGCCACAACGGCAACCACGACAATGTTATCCACCATTTCAGAAGCCACCGACAAAGTCCCCCCCAGACAACGCTGGTAATTGGTGATTCAATAATGAGGAACGTCAGAAGCAGGCACTGTGTTACAAAATTTTTTCCTGGGGCTAAAGTGTCAGACATTGAGGCTCTTACCCTTGATCTATTAAATGAATACCCCCTCGCTAAAACTGTTATTGTGCATGTTGGATGCAACAACATCCCAGATGAAATGTCGGAGATCTTAAAGAGTGACTTCAGGAACCTTCTGTCCACTCTTATGAACTGTGACAGATGTGTGTTTATTTCTGGGCCACTTGCACCCTTTAGAAGAGGTTGCAATTATTTTAGCAGAACTCTCAGCCTTAATACCTGGTTGTGTTCAACATGTCCTACTTTTAACATTGGTTTTATAGACAATTTCAACCTGTTTTGGAACCGCCCATCATTTATGAAGCCAGATGGCATTCATCCAAATAGACTCGGTGCACATGTTCTAAGGGACAATCCGTTTTATTCCATTCAGCATTTTTTAGTACAGTGACTGAAAGCTAGTATGTTAACTCTCCATGAAGTACCAGGGTCTGCCAACCAGCCCTTTTTTGCTTCCACTTCTCATATTAATCCTATTAATCCAAATAATTCTCACTGTTTAGATCAGTCTTCAACTCAAAACACCATAGAGATTGTGTCTGTCTCCCGTTACCCAAAACATTTTAACCCAAGACAAATACAACATAACTTGTTAAATACACGCCTCTCTGCAGCTCCTCTTCATCCGCCACCACTCAACTTAGCCCCTGTCTTCCCCATCAGAGAATCATTGTCTGCTCCCTCCGAAGTTAATAAAAATATAATGTATAAGCATCCCAGAATGATTACACAAACAGTTGGTAAAACTCAAATTAAACATTAAGTCTCTAAATTTAATGATGTGGCCTCTGTTTCTCCTCATAATTTAAAAATTAAATGTGGTTTGTTAAATATTAAGTCTCTATCTCCCAAGTCTCTGCTCGTCCATGATCTGTTAATTGATCATCAGATTGATTTAATATCCCTTACAGAGACTTGGTTAGGGCAAGAGGATCATGTTGGTTTAAATGAATCAACTCCCTCTGGTTATTTAAACTATCAAAATTCCAGAAGTTCTGGTCATGGAGGAAGAGTAGTGACAATTTACCATTCTAAATTGCTAGTTAATGTAAAGCAAAAAACATGTTTTAATTCCTTTGAGGGCCTGGTCCTCAGTATTGGGCATGTTAGCAATCTTAGGTTAAACCCAATTTTCCTTGTCATAGTTTATCGTCCTCCCTCAGCCTACTCAGAGTTTGTATCTGAATTTGCCAAATTCTTAGCTGATTTAGTGCTGAAATCAGATAGAATAATTATAGTAGGGGATTTTAATATACATGTAGATGTAGATAGTGACTGTCTTAATAAGACATTTAAATCAATATTAGACTCAATGTGGTTTTCTCAGAAAATAGAAAATTCTACCCATTATCTCCACCACACACTGGACCTTGTTTTGACATAGATAGATAAATACATACTTTATTTCCAACAAAAAAGTAAAACAAAAACAAAACAAATGACAAGTGCAATAAAGTAACAGTATACAGTGTTCGAAAGGGAGAAGGAAGAAGTGAACACTTATTAATTCCAACTCCTCTTTTCCATAAATACAATCCATGTGAAATATATACAAATTACCACATTTAAGACCCCAAGTAAACAATTAACTATATTTTGTACATATCAACATTAACACCCATCCATCCCAACATACATAGTCCATACATCAAAACCAGCCCCAAACAACACAGATATACACAGTGCTGTCCCACCCACCATTCCATAGTGTCCCAGAGTGAGCATAGTGAATCATACATATAAATACTACCCTTCTAACATATATTCTTTCAACAAATAATGTTTATACCTCTTTTTGAATTGATTTCTGTTTGTACATAGTTTCAGTTCCGGCTCCAGACTGTTCCACAAATCCACCCCACAGACAGATATGCACATACTTTTCTTAGTTGTTCATATCTTGGGTTTTGTAAAGTTTAAGTCTCCTCTCAAATTATAATCATTGTCTCTTTTGAATATTTTTTGTATATTAGTTGGGAGTTGATTATAAAAGTTGATAATAAAACAAAGAAATCAATTGTGATACGCTTTGTGAACAGAAGGGTAAAGAATGACATACTGAGGCAGGCCAGAAAGCTACAGGGAAGAGAAGTTTACCTAAATGAACATCTAACAAAAACTAATGCTGAAATAGCACAGCAAGCATGGATGCTGAAAAGACAAAATAAGATACAGAAAGAATTTGGATCAAACTAAATGGAACAAACATTTGATCCAAACATTTAGTTTGGATCAAACTAAATGGAACACCTGAGGAAGCAAAGAGTATAATAATCAGAGAGATCACTGACTTAAATAAATATAGATGAACATTGATTAAGAAAATTAAGAGACTATGATAATCCATATCCACACACACGGCAAGAATAGTTCTTCTGTAACACCATGTCAATGTACTTTAAGAAAAAAACAACAAAAACAAAAAAACTTATGACTGACTTGAGTAGACATCAATTATCCCCAGTCGGAGGAAGTCATCTGACACAGAGTGAGGAAATTCAAACTCTGAAAATATGCAATTATGCTGAACATAAACTACAAGAGATCGAGAATGAAATTGATCCTGATAACCACTTTTTCAATAATATTCATAATCATTGTGAATATTACACTGAAAAGCAATTCAAAAGTCAAGTGCAACTAGATGGTAAACTATCAATAATACACTTCAACAGCAGAAGTCTTAACAAAACCTTTCCACAGATTCAGGACTATTTAAAACAGCTGGACAGAAAATTTACAGCTATCGCAGTCTCTGAAACTTGGCTTAATGAAGATCAGGCTCCTCTGATGGCAATAGAGGGATATCAGATGTTTCATATTAACAGATCTCAAAAAAAGGGTGGTGGTGTTGCACTGTATATTGATGACCTGTATAGGTGTAAGCTTGTAAATGGAATGTCCTTTGCACTACCAGGGATTCTGGAATGTGTTACTGTTGAGATTGACCAAGATAAAACAAAAAATCTAATTATAAGTTGTATATATAGAACGCCGAGAACTTGCATTGAGACATTCAGAGATAAATTAGTCAAGCTGTACAATAATATTACTAGTAAGAAAATGGTAGTAATTTGTTGAGATTTCAATATTGATCTACTAAATCCATATCAACAAAATGTAATTACAGAGTTCATGAATTTTATGTACAGCATGAGGCTATAGCCCACAATAACACATCCCAGTAGAATCACAGTTCACACTGCTACACTTATTGACAACCTGTTTGTTAATATTATTGATAAGAAAATAGAAAGTGGATTATTGATAAATGATATAAGTGACCATTTGCCAACCTTTGCACTTATCCATGGCCACACGGGGGCCAATACAGAAAAAAAATCAAAATCGTTCAGATACCAAATCACAAAATGCAATCAGTTCTTTTAAAGAGGACTTGCTGAAGCAAGACTGGACAAAAGTATATGTATCAGATGTAAATGAAGCCTATGACACATTTATAAACATTGTAACCACTCTTTATGAAAAAAATTGTCCATTAGTAAAGAAAAAGCTTAAACATAAATTTGCCGATAAGTCATGGTTAACCAAAGGATTACAAAAGGCGTTTAAAAAGAAAAATTTATTATATAAAGCTTTCCTAAAGAAAAGGACAAAAGAAGCAGAGCAGCGGTATAAAACACAAAAATAAGTTGACATATATAATAAGATGTAGTAAAAGAGACTATTACAGTAAAGAACTGGAGAAAAACAGAGACAATATTAAAAATACATGGACAATACTTAACAATATTCTTGAAAATAAAAACAGAAATACAAGCTACCCAACTGATTTTTCAAAAAATAAAACGACTAAGAGTGTGAATGCAGTTTCACCTGCAGATGAATTTAATAACTTTTTTGTTAACATTGCTCCTAATTTGGCTAGAGAAATACCCATTACAGCATCTACAGGCGAAACAATAAGCAAAAACACTGCTATAAAAGACTCCATTTTCATAAAGAACACAGACGAGAGAGAGGTCATTGAAATTGTTAAATCGTTTAAAAGTAAAACATCTACGGACTGTGATGGTATTGACATGCTCTTAGTCAAAACTATTAGTGAATGCTTAGTGAAACCACTGACGTATATCTGTAACCTGTCTCTCCAAACAGGTATATTTCCCAATGCAATGAAAATAGCTAAAGTAATTCAGATATACAAGACGGGTGACAGAGGGGAATTCTCAAACTATAGACCAATTTCACTATTGCCGCAATTTTCCAAGATACTTGAAAAAATATTCTATGAGAGAATTGACAGCTTCATACTGAAGAATAGTTTATTGTGTGAGCAGCAATATGGGTTCAGACACAAGAGGACAACTGCATTTGCTCTAATGGAATTTATAGAAAAAATATCAACTGCCGTCGAAAATAACGAGTATTCAGTTGGGGTATTCCTGGATCTTAAAAAAGCATTTGATACAGTGGATCATAATTTATTATTAAAGAAACTACAAAATTGTGGTATTGGGGGGGTAGCACTGTCCTGGTTATGTAGTTACTTAAAGAATAGATATCAGTATGTATGTGTTGGTAACAAAAACTCACAGTTACTGAAGGTGACTTGTGGAGTCCCACAGGGTTCAGTTTTGGGGCTGCACGGTGGCGCAGTGGTTTAGCACTGTGGCAGCACAGTTTTACCCTTGGCCGGGGGATCACGGGGATCATGAGATCGTGGGTTCGATTCCAGCCCCCGACCAACAGTGAGCTGTGTGGAGTTTGCATGTTCTCCCCGTGTTGCGTGGGTTTACTCCGGGATTTCTCCGGTTTCCTCCCGCATACCAAAAACATGTAGGTTTAGGGCGCTCGCGCACGCAGCGACCAGCAGCCGGTGGCTTGTCACCAGACTGCAAACCAAATCTACCTACGGGTACAAATAAGTAACAAAAAAAAAAAAAAAAAAAAAAAAAAACATTCAAAGTTTCAGAAAAAAATGGATTTAATATTGTTTGCCGACGACACTAATTTATTATGCAGTGGAAGCAATTTGGAACAACTTTTGGATACACTCGGAAAGGAATTAGGAAAGCTCAAACTGTGGTTTGATTCAAACAAATTAACGCTCAATTTAAGTAAGACAAAATTTATAGTTTTTAACAACCATCACAACAACTTAGTATCTAAACTCAGTGTAAATGGTGTAGAGATTGAAATGGTATCCGAAACTAAATTTCTTGGAGTAATAATTGATAATAAACTGTGTTGTAAGTCACATATTAATTATATTAAAGGTAAAATATCCAAATCAATTGCAATACTACACAGAGTGAAATATTTGCTGAATCAACCCACACTATATACCTTGTATCATTCATTAATACTCCCATACATGACATATTGTACTGAAGTATGGGGAAATACATATAAAACAAATGCTTCAGAAGAGAGCTATTAGAATAATAAACAAAGCTGCTTACAGGGAACCAACAAACCCACTTTTTCTTAAATTAAAAGCGCTTATGTTGAAAGACCTGGTTGACTTTAAAACTGCAGTGATAATGTTTAAAGTGAAGAATCTATCACTGCCCGCAAATATCCAAAAGTTGTTCCAAATAAGGGAGAAACAATATCATTTCAGAGGAACATGTATATTTCAAAAACCTTCAGTGAGACCTACCACCAAGCAACACTGTGTTTCAGTGCAAGGAGTCAGATTATGGAACGATTTTGGACCTGAATTAAAATCATGTACAATGCTTGGACAATTTAAACAAAAACTAAAGGAAGAAATATTCCAAACATATATACAAGATGACATGTAAAATCACATAAGGATTGTCATATCCAGTCTGCGTTGTGTTGTAGCTTAGTTTTTTTGTCACATTTTGTCTTAGCTATGTTCTGAATTGTAATCGCTCTTGTTTTGTTTTTCTCTTGAATTCTTGGATGGAATATGGGTGGGCAATATAAGCTGCAGCTTCAGCCATCACCCATTTTGGATAACTTATAACTGTATAATCAGAGGAGTTATTGTCTAATTTGACCTTGTTGGATTTTCTTCCCCCTTTGTTATATTATTCTGTTTCTTTTAATCTGTACTTTTATCTATCCAAAATAAAGATTCATTCATTCATTCAAAAATCGATGAACTTTATCACATGTGACTTTAAAAACAACAAATTGGTATGGTCTCTATATCCTACATTATTTATTATCCTTATAGCTCTTTTTTGTAATGTGCATATTGACTGTAGGTTGGTCTTGTAGGTGTTTCCCCAGACTTCTACACAGTAGTTAAGATAAGGTACAAACAGTGAATTGTACAGTAAGAACAATGATTTATAGTCCAAGATGTGTCTTGTTTTCCCCAGTATCCCTATACATTTTGCCAACTTGGCCCGGATGTGACTGATGTGAGGTTTCCAGCAGATTTTATTGTCTAGCGTCACCCCCAGAAACTTATTTTCCTGTACTGTTTCTATTCTGGTATCATCTATCATTACCATTATTTCATGATTTATTTTATAATTTCCAAACAACATAATCTTTGTTTTTTTTTTCAGATTTAGAGACAATTTATTTTTGTTGAACCACTGTGTTAACCTTTTCATTTCAGTTGTGACCACCTCTAAAACCTGCTGCAAATTCTCACCAGTGCAAAGGATATTTGTGTCATCTGCAAACAAAATAAATTTCAGAATTTTTGATACTTGGCATATATACAATGATATACAATGATACTTGTATCATTTATATACAAGATAAAGAGTCTGGGTCCCAAAACTGACCCCTGGGGCACACCACAAGCGATGTCCATGAAGGGTGATTTGTGCTCACCAATTTGTACAAATTGCTGTCTGTTACTTAAATAACTTTCCACCCAACTCAGTCCGACCCCTCTTATCGCATACCTTTCCAGTTTACTCAGTAGAATTCTGTGGTCAATGGTGTCAAAAGCTTTCTTTAAATCTATAAATACTCCTACAGCAAACTTTTTTTTAATCTATACAACTAGTAATTTCTTCTATAAGTCCGATCAGTGCCAAAGATGTAGATTTATCTGCTCTAAAACCATACTGGCTGTCTGTAAGGAGGTTATGTTTTTCAATGAAATCATCCAGTCTCTTTGTGAAGATTTTTTCAAGTATCTTGGAGAATTGTGAGAGTAAAGAGACTGGCCTGTAATTTGTGAAATAATGACTGTCTCCTGTTTTGTATAGTGGTATTACTTTTGTTATTTTCATTTCATATGGCATAGAAATAGAAAATCTGGTAGTGTCTCCTCATAATCCTGTAGTCAGACCACTGCCTGTTTATTTTTGATTTCACTATTCCTGACTATTTGATTCCTAAAGAAAAATATTACTACAGCAGATGTCTTTCAGATGATGATGTTACCAAATTTATGCAGATTGTCTCCTCTACGCCATGTGTCAACACAACGGAAATAAGCTATGGAGAGCTTGCTCCTTCTGTAATTGATAGCATGGTAGATAATGTTACAGCTTCTCTGCATCAGACTCTAGACTTGGTGGCCCCTTTAAAAAAGAAAAAGTCCAGAGATTTCTAACACCTTGGTTTAACAGAAACTTGTAGCTTAAAATAGAAGACTCGTCAATTAGAAAGAAAATGGCATTCCACTAATTTAGATGAAAACTATTCAGCTTGGAGAAATCGTCTTTTAATTTATAAAAAAATCTCTTAGAAAAGCTAGAACAAGTTATTACTCTGCATTAATATAAGACAACAAGAATAATCCCAGGTTTCTTTTCAGCACTGTAGCCAGGCTGACAAAGAGCCAGGACTCTGACAATCCTTGCATTCCCTTAGAGCTTACTAGTCAGGACTTTATGAACTTTTTCAATAATAAAATTTCATCTATTCGAGATAAAATCAGTCAGATTCTTCCCACCGTTAACTTAAACACAGCATCTACTACAACTCCTTCAATTGGAGGCAGAGGTGTAGATTAGCTACAGTACCTCTGCCTCTTTTAGTGATAACGGTAAATGTAATAAATGTTGTCTTTTTGAGGCGCTCGAGGCGAGGTTGTCTGATTTGGAATCCCGGCTCCGCTGCATTGAAACACCGTCTGCGCCAGTTAATCTCGACGGACGCCCATTAGCTGCAGCGGAGCTAGCTAGCTTAGCCCCCCTGTCACCGGTTCCCCGGCTCTCCTCTGCAGCGAGGAGACTGGGTGGGTGACGGTGAGAAGGAAGCCTAGTCGCAAAGCCCCGGTTCACCACCAACCTGTTCACGTTTCTAATCGTTTTTCCCCGCTCAGCGACACACCCGCTGAGGAAAAAACTCTGATCATTGGCGACTCTGTAGTCAGAAACGTGAACCTAGAGACTCCATCGGCCATAGTCACATGCATTCCTGGGGCCAGAGCAGGCGACATCGAGTCAAATTTGAAAATGCTGGCTAAAAGTAACTGTAAATATTCCACAATTGTTATTCACGCCGGCATTAATGACATCCGTCTCCGGCAGTCGGAAGTCACGAAACTTAATATAGAATCGGTGTGTGACTTTGCAAAAACGATGTCTGCCACTGTAGTATTCTCTGGGCCCCTCCCCAATCTGACCAGTGATGACATGTTTAGTCGCTCGTCATCCTTGAACCGCTGGCTGTCTGTGTGGTGTCCTAAAAATGACGTGGGCTACATTGACAATTGGAGCTCTTTTTGGGGAAAACCTGGTCTTATGAGACGAGACAGCATTCATCCCACTTTGGATGGTGCTTCTCATTTATCTAACAATCTGGCATCTTTTTTATCCAAATTTCCAAAACCATGACTACTCAGAGTTGGGACCAGAAAGCAGAGTCTCAGTCTTACACGCCTCTCTGCAGCTCCTCTTCATCCGCCACCCCTCAGCTTAGCCCCTGTCTTCCCCATCAGAGAATCGTTGTCTGCTCCCTCCAAAGTAAATAAAAATATAATGTATAAGCATCCCAAAGTGATAAAGCAAAATATTGGTAAAACTCAAATTAAACATAAAGCCTCTAAATTGAATGATTTGGCCTCTGTTCCTCCTCATAATTTAAAAATTAAATGTGGTTTATTAAATATTAGGTCTCTAACTCCCAAGTCTCTGTTAGTCCATGATCTGTTAATTGATCATCAGATTGATTTAATTTCCCTTACAGAGACTTGGTTAGGACAAGAGGATTATGTTGGTTTAAATGAATCAACTCCCTCTGGTTATTTAAACTGTCAAAATCCCAGAAGTTCTGGTCGTGGAGGAGGAGTAGCAACAATTTACCATTCCAAATTACTAGTTAATGTAAAGCAAAAAACATGTTATAATTCCTTTGAGGGCCTGGTCCTCAGTGTTGGGCACTTTAGCAATTCCAGGTTAAACCCAATTTTATTTGCCATAGTTTATCGTCCCCCATCAACCTATTCAGAATTTTTATCCGAATTTCCTGATTTCTTAGCTGATTTAGTGCTGAAATCTGATAGAATAATTATAGTAGGGGACTTTAATATACATGTGGATGTAGATAGTGACTGCCTTAATGTGGCTTTTAATTCAATATTAGACTCGATTGGGTTTTCTCAGAAAGTAGGAAATTCTACTCATTACCTCCACCATACATTGGACCTTGTTCTGACATATGGCATAGAAATAGAAAATCTTGTAGTGTCTCCTCATAACCCTGTACTGTCAGACCATTGTCTGTTAACCTTTGATTTTACTATTTCTGACTATTTGGCTCCTAAAGAAAAATATTATCACAGTAGATGCCTCTCAGATGATGCGGTTTCCAAATTTATGCAGATTGTTTCCTCTATGCCATGTGTCAACACAACGGAAATAAGCTATAGACAGCTTGCTCCTTCTGTAATTGGTAACATGGTGGATAGTGTTTCAGCTTCTCTGCATCAGGCTCTAGACTTGGTGGCCCCCTTAAAAAAGAAAAAGGCTAATCAGAGATTTTTAACTCCTTGGTTCAACACAGAAACTCGTAGCTTAAAACAGAAGACTCGTCAATTAGAAAGAAAATGGCGCTCTACTAATTTAGATGAAATCTATTTAGCTTGGAGAAATCATCTTTTAATTTATAAAAAATCTCTTAGAAAAGCTAGAACGAGTTATTACTCTGCATTAATAGAAGAGAACAAGAATAATCCCAGGTTTCTTTTCAGTACTGTAGCCAGGTTGACAAAGAGTCAGGACTCTGTCAATCCTAGCATCCCCTTAGAGCTTACTAGTCAGGACTTTATGAACTTTTTCAATAATAAAATTTCATCCATCAGAGATAAAATCAATCAGATTCTTCCCACAGTTAACTTAAATACTGTAACTACTACAACTCCTTCTATTGATGTCTGTCTTGATGAGTTTACTCCAATCGACCTTTGTGAGTTAGACAAAATAGTTTCCTCATCCAAACCTTCAACTTGTCTTTTAGACCCTATTCCTACCAGGTTATTTAAAGAAGTCTTCCCACTTATTGGTAGCTTTATTCTTCATATAATCAATTCTTCATTAACTTTAGGCCATGTACCGCAGGCTTTTAAAACGGCTGTAATTAAACCCTTACTCAAAAAGCCAACGCTAGATCCAGGAGATTTAGCTAACTATAGACCAATCTCTAATCTCCCTTTCATTTCAAAAATCTTAGAAAGAGTTGTTGCTACGCAATTATTTGACCACCTGCAGGGAAATGGTTTATTTGAGGAGTTTCAATCTGGGTTTAGAATCCATCATAGCACTGAAACAGCCTTAGCGAAGGTCACTAACGACCTCCTCATTGCATCTGATAATGGACTAGTTTCTGTACTTGTCCTTTTAGATCTTAGTGCAGCTTTTGATACTATTGATCATAATATTCTACTTGATAGATTAGAACACTATGTTGGACTTAATGGAACTTCGTTGCAGTGGTTTAGATCTTATTTATCTGATAGGTTCCAGTTTGTTCATGTAAATGATGAGTTTTCTCTCAGCTCAAAGCTTAGTCATGGAGTTCCACAGGGATCTGTGCTTGGCCCTACTCTTTTTAGTTTATATATGCTTCCGTTAGGCAACATTATTAGAAAGCACTGTATACATTTTCACTGTTATGCAGATGACACACAATTATACCTGTCAATGAAGCCAGATGATACTAATCAATTAGCCAAGTTAGAAGCCTGTCTTAAGGAAATCAAAGTTTGGATGACTTGTAATTTCCTGCTATTAAATTCAGATAAGACTGAAGTCATTCTTGTTGGTCCAAAAAACCTTAGAAATTCCTTTCCAAATCAAACTTTCAGTTTGGATGCAGTTACTCTTTCTCTTAATAGTTCTGTGAGGAACCTTGGAGTTATTTTTGATCAGGATTTGTCCTTCAATTCACATATTAAATTTGTTTCTAAGACTGCCTTCTATCATTTGCGTAATATTGCCAAGATTAGGAGCATCTTGTCTCAGAGTGATGCTGAGAAGCTGATCCACGCTTTTGTTAGCTCGAGATTAGATTATTGTAATTCTTTATTATCAGGCTGTCCTAAAACATCTTTAAAAAGTCTTCAGCTGATCCAAAATGCTGCAGCAAGAGTTTTAACAGGTACTAGAAAGAGAGATCATATCTCTCCGGTTCTGGCCTCCCTTCATTGGCTTCCCATAGAGTTTAGAATTAAGTTTAAAATCCTTCTTCTTACTTACAAAGCTCTAAACAATCAGGCTCCTTTTTATTTAAAAGATCTGATACTACCGTATCATCCTAACAGAGCACTACGCTCCCAAAATGCAGGTTTACTTGTAATACCTAGAATCTCCAAAAGTACAATGGGAGGCAGAGCCTTTAGTTATCAAGCTCCTCTCCTGTGGAATCAGCTGCCAATCTGGATTCGGGAGTCAGACTTGATCTCTGTTTTTAAGAATAGGGCTAAAACCTACCTTTTTGATATAGCCTACAATTAGGGAGGGATCATGTGTTTCTGAACCCTCCCTTAGTTATGCTGCTAATAGGTTTAGTCAGCCGGGGGACCTTCAGTAATGCACTGGGCCTCACTCCTTTCCTCACTCTCTATGAAATATTTTTTTTTTGCTGGTCATTAACATTTGTTTGTTCTCTCCCATAGATTGAGTCCCCATCGTGCTGTTTGCTCTCTACATGTCTGTTCTTTTCTTCTTCTCTGTCCCCTCACCCCCCAGCCAGTCGCAGCAGATGACTGCCCCTCCCTGAGCCTGGTTCTGCTGGAGGTTTCTTCCTGTTAAAAGGGAGTTTTTCCTCTCCACCGTCGCCAAGTGCTTGCTCACAGGGGATCGCCTGATTGCTGGGGTCTTTCTGCAACTGTGGGGGTCCTCCCTACAGTTGATAGTGCTATGAGATGACTGTTGTTGTGAAATGGTGCTATATAAATAAAGTTGAATTGAATTGAATTGAATTGATATCTGTTTGGATAAGTTTACTCCAATTGATCTTTAAGAGTTAGATAAAATAATTTCCTCATCCAAGCCTTCAACTTGTCTTTAAGACCCTATTCCTACCAGGTTATTTAAAAAAGTCTTCCCATTTGTTGGCAGCCGTATTCTTCAAATAATCAATTCTTCTTTAACATTAGGCCATGTACCACAGGCTTTTAAAACTGCTGTAATTAAACCCTTACTCAAAAAGCCAACGCTGGATCCAGGAGTTTTAGCTATCGACCAATCTCTAATCTGCCTTTCATTTCAAAAATCTTAGAAAGGGTTGTTGCTACACAATTATTTGATCACTTACAGGGAAATGGTTTATTTGAGGAGTTTCAGTCTGGGTTTAGAATCCATCATAGTACTGAAACAGCTTTAGTGAAGGTCACTAATGACCTCCTTATCACATCTGATAATGGACTTGTTTCTGTACTTGTCCTTTTAGACCTTAGTGCAGCCTTTGACACTATTGACCATAATATTCTACTCGATAGATTAGAACACTATGTTGGACTTAATGGAACTTCGCTGCAGTGGTTTAGATCTTATTTGTCTGATAGGCTCCAGTTTGTTCATGTCAATAATGAGTTTTCTTCCAACTCAAAGCTCAGTCATGGAGTTCCACAGGGATCTGTGCTAGGCCCTACTCTTTTTAGTTTATATATGCTTCCGTTAGGCAACATTATTAGAAAGCACATTTTCATTGTTATGCGGATGGCACACAGTTATACCTCTCAATGAAGCCAGATGATAGTAATCAATTAGCCAAGTTAGAAGCCTGTCTTAAGGAAATCAAAGCTTGGATGACTTGTAATTTCCTGCTATTAAATTCAGATAAGAATGAAGTCATTCTTGTTGGTCCAAAAAAACCTTAGAAATACCTTTCCAAATCAAACTCTTAGTTTGATGCGTTACTCTTTCTCTTAATAGTTCTGTGAGGAACTTTGGAGTTATTTTTGATCAAGATCTGTTTTTCAATTCACATATTAAATTTGTTTCTAAGGCTGCCTTCCATCATTTGCGTAATAGTGCCAAGATTAATACATCAGATTTATACAGCGCTTTATCATAGACACTCAAAGACGCTTTACAGAAATTAAGGGTCATCCACCACCTGGATGGATGAAGCAGCCACAATACGGCGCCATCCCTTTTTAACCATTCACACACACATTCACACCAAGGGCCACTTTAGAGTCTCCAATTAACCTAACGTGCATGTTTTTGGCATGATTAGGATCATTTTGTCTCAGAGTGATGCTGAGAAACTGATCCACGCCTCTGTTAGCTCTAGATTAGATTATTGTAACTCTTTCTTATCAGGTTGTCCTAAAACATCTTTAAAAAGTCTTCAGTTGATCCAAAATGCTGCGGCAAGAGTTTTAACAGGTACTAGTAAGAGAGATCATATCTCTCCAGTTCTGGCCTCCCTTCATTGGCTTCCCATAGAGTTCAGAATTAAGTTTAAAATCCTTCTTCTCAATTATAAAGCTCTTAACAATCAGGCCCCTTTTTATTTAAAAGATCTGATACTACCCTATCATCCTAATAGAGCATTACACTCCCAAAATGCTGGATTACTTGTAATACCTAGAATCTCCCAAAGTACAATGGGAGGCAGAGCCTTCAGTTATAAAGCTCCTTTCCTGTGGAACCAGTTACCAATCTGGATTCGGGAGTCAGACTCGATCTCTGTTTTTAAGAATAGAGTAAAAACCTTCCTTTTCAATATAGCTTACAATTACAAGGAATCATGTGTCTCTAAACCCTCCCTTAGTTATGCTGTTAATAGATTTAGACAGCCGGGTGACCTCCAATAATGTACTGGGCTTCTCCCCTTTAATGTTTGCTCTCTATATGTCTGTTCTTCTCATCTTCTCTATCCCCTCACCCCCCCAGCCAGTTGCAGCAGATCACTGCCCCTCCCCGAGCCGGGTTCTGCTAGAGGTTTCTTCCTGTTAAAAGGGAGTTTTTCCTCTCCACCGTTGCCAAGCACTTGCTCACAGGGGATCGCCTGATTGCTGGGGTCTTTCTGCAATTGTGGGGGTTTCCCCTATATTTGAAAATGCTATGAGATGACTGTTGTTGTGAAATGGCACTATATAAATAAAGTTGAATTGAATATGTCAGAATGAGGTCCAACATGTGGTGGAGAAAATGGGTATAATTTCGTACTTTCTGAAAAAACCATCGAGTCTAATAATGAATTAAATGCCATATTAAGGCAATCACTAGTTACATCTACATGTATATTAAAGTCCCCTACTATAATTATTCTTTCTCATTTCAGCACTAAATCTGCTAAGAATTCGGCAAATTTGGATAAAAACTCTGAGTAGGCTAAGGGAGGATGATAAACTATGGAAAATAAAATTGGGTTTAACCTGAAATTGCTAACATGCCCAATACTGAGGACCAGGAATTGTTGCTACCTCTCCTCCACTACCAGAACTTCCGGGATTTTGATAGTTTAAATAACCAGAGGCAGTTGATTCATTTAAACCAACATAATTCTCTTGCCCTAACCAAGTCTCTGTAAGGGATATTAAATCAATCTGATGATCAATTAACAGATCATAGACTAGCAGAGACTTGGGAGTCAGAGACCTAATATTTAACAAACCACATTTAATTTTTAAATTATGAGGCGGAACAGAGGCCAAGTCATTAAATTTAGAGGCTTCGTGTTTAATTTGAGTTTTACCAACTTTTTGTGTAATCACTTTGGGATGCTTATACATTATATTTTTATTAACTTCGGAGGGAGCAGACAATGATTCTCTGACGGGGAAGACGGGGGCTAAGTTGAGGGGTGGCGGATGAAGAGGAGTTGCAGAGAGGCGTGCAAGACTGCGACTCTGCTTCCTGGTCCCAACTCTGAGTTGTCAAGGTTTTGGAAATTTGGATAAAAATGATGCCAGATTGTTAGATAAAAGAGATGCACCATCCAAAGTGGGATGGATGCCGTCTCATCTAATAAAACCAGGCTTTCCCCAAAATGAGTTCCAATTGTCTATGTAGCCCACATCATTTGCAGGACACTACACAGACAGCCAGCGGTTGAAGGATGACATGCGGCTAAACATGTCATCACTGGTCAGTATGGGGAGGGCCCAGAGAATACTAAACAGGCAGATATTGTTTTGGCAAAGATACACACCGATTCCACACTAAGTTTTGTGACTTGAGTCGGATGTCGTTAATGCCGGCGTGGATAACAATTGTGGAGTATTCACAGTTGCTTTTAGCCAGCATTTTCAAATTTGACTCGATGTCGCCTGCTCTGGCCCCAGGAGTGCATTTGACTATGGCCGCTGGAGTCTCTAGGTTCATGTTTCTGACTATAGAGTCGCCAGTGATCAGTTTTTTCCTCAGCGGGTGTGTCGCTGAGTGGCGAAAAGCAATTAGAAACATGAACAGGCTGGTGGTGAACCAGGGGCTTGCGACTAGGCTTCCTTCTCAACGTCACCCACCCATTCTGTCCTGGCTGCTCAGGATAGGTAGAAGCTGGGGGACAGCTAGCAGGCCCTATGCTAGGGTGCTCCGCTGCAGCTAAGGAGAGTCCATCATAAGTAACTGGTGCTGACGGTGTTTCAATGCAGCAGAACTGGGATTCCAAATCACACAACCTTGCCTCGAGCACCTCAAAAAAAACAACATTTATTACATTTACCATTAACACCAAAAGAGGCAGAGATGTAGCTAAACCTCTGACACAGAGAGCACACCAGAGGTGAAGGGGAAGGAGAGCCAGTAGCCATAGCTAGTGGCTAACCCGAAGCTAACACAAACACCGATGAAAGGTGAACAGAAGGCCAAAGAGGGTGATTAGGTGACACTGAGTGTGCATACAGGTGCAAGAGGCTTGTTAAACAGAAGTGAGAGGTGACGGTAGATGGGGAAAAAAGCAATTAAAATGCAATTAAAGGCAATAATCCTCAGGAGAGTGAGGAGAACTAAGCACAGAGCAAAGCACACTGAGAGCCAGAAACACAGGAAGTGACGATACGTTACCACCAAATACAAATTAAAAGCTTAACCCTTTGAGCATGTAGAATTTTTGTCAAGAAAACGCAGAGTTTGACCTCAAATTTTCAAAAGACAATAGCTTCAGAACGGTAATAGTTAAGAGGCAAAATCCCAATTACAAAAATGTTGCAGAGGAACCCAAGTGTCTGCCAAGTGAACTTGCATCCATGCATAGTGCATAATTGGACCTAATTTGCATATTGCAACAATCAAAATTTTATTATAAGACTATAGCTTCGCAATGATTATAGTTAGATGCACAGTCCCAATTACAAAAGTGTTGCAGAGGTACCCAAGTGTCTGCCAGGTGAACTTGCATCCATGCATTGTGCATAATTGGACCTAATTTGCATATTGCGACAATCCAAATTTTACAACACTACAGCTCCAGAACGGTACTAGTTAGATGCAAAGTCCCAATTACAAAAATGTTGCTGAGGAACCCAACTGTCTGCCAGGTGAACTTGCATCCATGCATTATACATAATTGGACCTAATTACCGCTCCGGAAAAGCGGTAGAAGATGGATGGATGGACAATTTTTATTTCACACACTGTCACCACATGGTCCTTTTGTCCCATCATTGACAAAATTACTAAAAATCATTCAAAACAAAAACAGTTTTGGTTTCACACTGTCACCACATGGCCTTTTGTCCCTTCATTTGCCCCTTCATCTTCTACCGCTCCGGAAAAGCGGTAGAAGATGGATGGATGGACAATTTTTGTTTCACACACTGTCACCACATGGCCTTTTGTCCCATCACTGACAAAGTTACTAAAAATCATTAAAAAAAAACACACAAATCTCATGGCACATTTGTTTCACACTAAATTAAAATGAAGCAAATGAAACAGTTTATGCAACAAATATGTACGTTTGTTTCGTCGGTCACAAGCATCCAGAATTCCGGAGTCCAAAAAAGTGACACAAAATCAATGGCGGGCGCAGATGACAGGTCCTTCTCTCCACGATATCCAACTGGCTGTTCAAATGCTTTCAGCCATGGCTGATAAACTTTTCATCTCTAAGAAGCTCTCAGCCGTCAATGGCCAAACCTCCCGCCGCATCGCCACTACCCGTTGTTGTCCTGCCAGCGCGCACACGTGGCACACGTCGATGCGCACCAGCAGTGCGCTCTTGCCCAGCCAAACGTCGCCCATGGGCCGCTCTGGACCTTTTCGCTCCGCGACCACGGTTTGGCAAAGCAGAGCAATCTGCAGACGAGGCTCCTGTGCCATTTTGGGCACGGCTGGACACAGAAAACGCAGCTGCAGCATCGCGCGCAAGATGTCCGTCTCCACTTTCACAAGAACTGCTTGCGCCATTGTCCGAAGGCACATAATCAGAGCTGGACTCTAACGCAGATGATGAACTAGGGCAAAGCTCTTCCTCTGAACTCAGGAGCGGCGAATACCAACACTAAAACCTCTTCAGCTGACAGCGTCTTCCTCGCCATCCTGTCTCCTCCTGTCAAACAGCAGAATGAAAGGGGGCGGGCTTCAAATGCTGATTTGACCTACTTATTGAATTGGACCATTTCCAGTTCTCACGGTAAGTGAAAAGCCACACCTCTCAGCCCCCAAGTGGTGTTAAAAGGTTTGTACAGTTCACACTCTATTCAGCTGTACAGGCTTTGTTTAGACTGATCAGCTGACAGGCGCAGAAGTGCGCCATACACACTCACAGGGTTAATACCGCCACGATTGTGGAGTGGAATGGCTGGAACAACTTAATGGCCAAACGCAGGACACAAAAAAACCCAAATAACAAAATAAATCACTTTTAGTTAAAATATTTACTGACAAATGGGCAACACTGATGCAACGGTTGTAGTCAAAAGGGTCCTTCTGCTGTCTATAATAATAGATAGATGTACTTTATTGATGTTGGGTGTTTTGTAGTTAATTCAATTGATTACAGTTTTAAAAAACCTTTTAATGACAAAATACTCCTAAAATATAAACTGATGCACTACAGTGGGTCTCAAATATTTGTAAACGTGTCCTGTTTTAGTACTGCATGAGTTTATTGACGACACACAGAAGAAATTCACTGAACTCCATTACTGAATAGTGATATAAACTAAAATAATTATCAGGATGACTGAACAATTCCCATTCCCCAAAGTGCAAGATACACTATTATGAATATAAGTGATAAAAGATCACACAAATAAGTGATCTGACAAAATAAACAAGGGATCTGAAACAGTCGCTAATATTGGCTGTTCCATTCATTTTCAATAATTCAGTATTCTGTAATTAATATTCACAGTTCAATAAATCTTAATGCCAGTTAATCCCTTTTATACGTATTTGTCAAAGTGTAACATGTGATTGCCGACATACAGGCTACACCTCTTTGTATTCCACTTTCAAACACAGCCTACATTTGGGCCTGAAAAGCCTGATTGGGATACCTGTTTCAGACAAGAATCCTTGTGTTCTACGGCCAATGCGCTAGTTATATATTAAAGCATAATAATGTTTTTCCACCTACTTTTAGACAGCCAGAAAGGCTATTGTGTTGTTATTTAGGATGAGAAATGTGATGCAGTGTCACAGCTGTCCATGTTGGTGAAAATCTAGAGCCACCTGATGAGAGAGAAAAATCACAGTAAAACAGAGTTTAATCTGGTTTCCTTTGTCAGGTATGAACACTTCTGCTGTAAGAACGCAGTAACTGATTCGTACAACAGTAGTCCCGAATAGAAACAAAGTTCGTATTAATGATGTTAAATATACAGGGGCAGTCCTGGGTCACATGGTGCCCGAGGGCAAAGAAAATATTTGGTGCCTCCCTCTTCTACGAAAGCAGATTTAGAGCTTTAATGATGCTGTGACCTTGACCTCTGACCTTGTGCCCCCAAACCCACAGCCACAGGTGCTAGTCCCAAGGTCAACCTGTGTACCAAGTTTGGTGACCCTAGCTTCATCGGTTCTCTAGTTAGAGTGCAGACAGTCAGGCAGATGGAGACTATCACCGTAATTAGTCAGTTACAATAAAGAGAGTAATATATTGCCTAATGTACAGTGGTGTGAAAAAGTGGTGGCCCCCTTCCTGATTTCTCATTTTTTTGTATGTTTGTCACATTTAAATGTTTCAGATCATCAAACAAATTTAAATATGAGACAAAGCTAACACCAGTAAACACAAAATGCAGTTTTTAAATGAAGGTGTTTTATTATTAAGGGGGGGGGGGGGCAACCTCCATGGTCCTGTGTGAAAAAGTGATTGCCCCCTAAACTTAATAACTGGTTGGGCCACCCTTAGCAGCAACAACTGCAATCAAGCGTTTGTGATAACTGGCAGTGAGTCTTTTACAGCACTGTGGAGGAATTCTGGCCACTCATCTTTGCAGAATTGTTGTAATTCAGCCACACTGGAAGGTTTTCGAGCATCAGCTGCCTTTTTAAGGTCATGCCACAGCATCTCAATCGGATTCAGATCAGGATTCTGACTAGGCCACTCCAAAGTCTTCATTTTGTTTTTCTTAAGCCATTCAGAGGTGGACTTGCTGGTGTGTTTTGGATCACTGTCCTGCTGCAGAACCCAAGTGTGCTTCAGCTTGAGGTCACGAACAGATGGCTGGATATTCTCCTTCAGGATTTTTTGGTAGACAGCAGAATTCATGGTTCCATTTACCACAGCAAGTCTTCCAGGTCCTGAAGCAGCAAAACAGCCCCAGATCATCACACTACCACCACCATATTTTACTGTTGGTATGATGTTCCTTTTCTGAAATGCTGTGTTACTTTTTTGCCAGATGTAATGGGGCACACACCTTCCAGAAAGTTCAACTTTTGTCTCGTCGGTCCACAGACTATTTTCCCAAAAGTCATGGGGATCATCAAGATGTTTTCTGGCAAAACTGAGACGAGGCATTATGTTCTTTTTGCTCAGCAGTGGTTTTCATCTTGGAACTCTGCCATGAAGGCCATTTTTGCCCAGTCTCTTTCTTATGGTGGAGTCATGAACACTGACTTTAACTGAGGCAAGTGAGACCTACAGTTCTTCGGCTGTTATTGTGGGGTCTTTTGCGACCTGTGTCTTTTGTGCAGAGTGAGCTCAGCAGCATCGGGGGCGGCAGAAGAAGGATTACATCTGACATGTTACACCATTCATTCAAATTCTACGGTGATACCAAGCAGCATAAAATTTGAAAGCTAAACAAAATAAGCACTATTTAAGTTTGTAAAATAATAGCGTAAAATAATAAAAATGTTGCACTGTAAAAAAACAACACATAGATGCTGCTTGGCATTACCATTGAATATGGATGAATGGTGAAACATTTCAGAAGTAAAAAAAATACTTGAATCCAGTTGAGAATCTTCAAATTAAGAAACTGAATCAATTTTTGCATTCATTTTAACCCTTAATTATTTTTATTAGAATTGGGGGAAAAAATCTTACTTTGCTCATTGTTCTCTTTTATTATTTTATAAGCATTTCTGTCAATTATTTATGTTCATGAGTTTACGTCATACTTCATATTGCCCTTGCAATAAAGTTCAAGATACTGCAACCATGTGATTTTGGGCAAAAAGTATCAGTATTGAAAAAAAAAGTGCCATAAATTAATGGTATCGCCCATCCCTACGCCACACTGGCCACGTGACACAGAAGAAACGTTAATGAAATGATTGACAGGAAAGTTTCAATAATTCCACTTGTCTTGTGTTCTCAGATGAACACAATTATTTAGTTCATCTTCTCAGTCCTCTCTGCCTTCTCTACCACCGTAAAATGTGCAAAAAGTGCAGTCAGTGACCCCTTTAAGAAGAGGAGGCCCTGCTGCTGCTCCAGGGGCCAGGGCCCAAGGAGGGGGAGGGGGAGGGGGAGGGGACCCGACGACCCTTGAGAAGAGCAACAATTACTATACCTGCTTTCACGTCCGAGTCTCCATGAACATCAGAAAAAGTTGCTAGATTTGTCACTAGTTGCTTTTTTGAAAAACAGTTGCTAGAGGAGTCTGAATAATCATTAAATAAAGCGACAAACTCACAAAGACGGCAAACCTCGCTGTCCTCACGGAGCAGTCCCTCTCAGCGGCAGGAGTGTTCAATGTTGCCAGGTTTCACGAGAGAAACAAGCGACCAGCTCTATGGAAACAAGTCCAAAACAAGCCCAACATAACATATATTGATATAGAGATTTATTTCTGTTTGCAGTGAATTGACTGTAAACAGTCAGCATTGAATAACAGAATTTTGTAAACTCTAATTAAAGGAAAATACATATGCATTCTGCATAGGCAACAGCAAATTTATAGTAAACAGTCAACATAAAAACTTTGAATAAATAAAATTTTTAAACTCTGATCAAAAGAAAAGACGTGCATCCTGAATAAGTAACAGCACTAAACATGATTAGAGTTTAGTGATGTGGGATGATGGGAATTGTTGTCCGCTAGTCATTTTAACAAAAACTAAATATTATACGACAGCCAACAACTTTAATTATGTGGAAAATCTTTTGAATTTACAAACACCATATGTGTAACTGGTGGCAAAATTTTATCAGGATCAAAAGATAATTTTGCTCTTGCCATTCATTTCAATGGAGAATTTTTTTAAGGTCCCAAATGAAAAAAACCTGGATATCTCACACCCCATTAGCGAGTGCAGAGCCTTGGGCGGGCCACTGATCTCTCCAGAAACACTGGATGGATCATTTGTCCCCAGAAGTGAAGCTTCTGGCCGGCCACTTTTACCTCACAAGTTCCCCTAAAATTAACAGATTTTGAACTTCTTGGTATGGAGACACAGCTTATAATCTTGTGCTACCGAGCTGGGAGAGTTGTCACACAGACAGCAAAGCAAGTCCAAACAAGCAACTAGATGTTATAAAGCCCCAAAACCTGCAACCTGCGACTGATGAGATTTGCAAGCGACTTTAGAAAAGAACCCAGCCCAAAGTCGCTTATAATAAGCAGACTTGGCAACAATGGCAAACGTTCACCTTCCAAACTGGAAATGAATTACGCATGCGCAAACTGGGAGGGGCTTCATCTTTGGCCACTTTTTCTTCTTCTTCTCTCGGTTACTGGCAGATAGCAAACAACTGAAAGGTGCATACCGCCACCTACTGTACAAGAGTGTGTAACATCATGTCATCTGAGCCCGACCCCTAAAACTGGGAGGGGCTTCCACCCAACCGCAGATTTATTCCCTCACTGACATCATCTACAATCACTACTGAAGACTAGTGGAAGGTCTTTATAAAGGCTGGGAGCGCTGTGAAAGCTGTCAGCTCCACATGAGTAAAGGAGGAAGACCTGCTGCTGCTACAAACTACAGACATGAACGGTCAAGGCAACAATCTGCTTGGACTGTCGATAATTGTTCCATTTTTAATTAGTTTTCTGAAGTCTTCTCCTCAGGTGAGCACACTTCAGAAGGTGATTTTGACTTAAAAATGTCCATGTTTAATGATAAAAATTGAATTTCTGTGACGTTAGATGAATATTTAACATGCTTTAACCTCCTGGGTTTGTAGTTTAAATCTAGAAGGTATTTGTACCATCTGAGACAGTGATGCAACTTTTGGGAGAAAAAAATGATAAATAATTTTCCTATAAATCAGTGATCAGAAATGTGATTTTATACCTGCAGTTACAGCTTGAAGAGTTTAGACATTAAACTGAACTCTGTTTTAGATTTAGATTTAGTATTTAGCATACTTTATTGATCCCCAGAGGGGAAATTGAGTGCATCCACCACCTGGATGGATGAAGCAGCCACGATACGGCGCTATCCCTTAACCATTCACACACACATTCACACCTAGGGCCACTTTAGAGTCTCCAGTTAACCTAACCTGCATGTTTTTGGCATGTGGGAGGAAACCGGAGAAATCCCGGAGTAAACCCATGCAGACACGGGGAGAACATGCAAACTCCACACAGATCACTGTTGGTCGGGGGCTGGGATTGAACCCACGATCCCACGATCCCCCAGCCAAGGGTAAACTGTGCTGCCGCAGTGCTAACCACTGCGTCACCGTGCAGCCCAGAAACCACACCAGAAACCACACCAGAAACCATAGTTTTCAGTGTTTGTAAAGGCAGTGAAAATGATTCAAACTTTAAACAGAAATAAGTGATTAAACTTTGTCCTTTTGTGGTCACAGACTGGTGGATTCCTGAATCTGACACTTTGGACATAAAATCAAATGCATGATTTAACTTTTCATTTTTACCATTAAATCAGTGATATTGTTTATGCTGATACAGTCCATTGTTAAAGACAGCCTGTAGTTTCTCTTATTTCTGCTCCTGCTGTCAGCCCTTAGATCAGCTGTCAGAGAGTCTTCATCTCTTTCTCTGCTCCACTTATACAGTAATGTTCATTGCAAATGTCCATTATTTCCTGGGTAAGGAAGGCATAGTTTTGCTTCACTCCTCCACAAATGCAGTGATTTATTTTCACTTCATCGTTGAATTAGTGTGACATTTTCTCATGTGTTTGAATGTCAGTGAGCATATATGACTGATTTATTAAGGGGCGCTAGGCCTACACACAAACCCATTACATTTTGGAGGTGATCCATGAGAGACTGAAGGAGCCTTGGTGGAGGTATGTGCTCTCTGAGTGCTTTTCTAGTTACAAAGTGTTACCAGAATATGTAAAAAAAAAAGTAAAGAAACTGTTCCAGTAAGAAGACCATAAAGTCTTGAATAGTGATTTTTCAATATCAGATCAAAACTTGCACATAATAATAATAATAATAATAATAATAATAATAATAATAATATATATTTTTTTTGTATTTCGGCTCCCTTTTGGGGTCACCACAGCGTATCATCACCTGATATCACAATGATCCACATGTTGATTTGGCAAGGATCTTTACACCAGATGCCCTTCCTGATGCAACCCTGCCCATATATCCAGGGTTGGGACTGGCGCAGGGAGAAGACCACCAGACTGATTAACAGCTTCCTTTCACAAGCTGTTAGGATGCTGAACAGTTGATCCGGAATCTCTCATACATACAGTACTACTGCACCTATGGATGTATATGTATATAGTTCTGGTTAGTTTTCAAGTATGTCTCAGGGATGTGTGAATGGCTGTGTTAGGGTGGGGGGTGAGGGTGTGTGTGAGTGTGTCTTAAATTATGTTCTTTTTACTTATATGGATGCCGAGAGAAACGCAATTTCATCTTGCGTGCACTACAGTTGTATGTACAGCAATATGACAATAAAGGTTGATTTGATTTGAGTACACTGGTTTGTGCACCCCCTGTGGCTGGATAACCAACTTTCCTTCCTCTATTCTATTTTTGCTGAGCACCAAGCTAGAAAGCAGGAAGTACCATTTTTATATGGTCTTTGGTATGATCCAGCTGGGACTTGAATCCATGACCTCCCGGTTGTGGGGCGGGAGGTCACCACTCTGGTTATAATAATAATAATAATAATCTTCATCAGCATATTCAGTACTTCAAGGCCTTCAGAATCTAGCACAGATCACATGCACATTTTATGTTTACATGAACTTTGCCCTCATCTTTCACTTTATTACTGTTGGCGAACATGCTATCACAAGAGGAGTTAACTTTCCCAGAAGGAAGAATCAGTCTGACAGGGAGAGCTGTGGGAAGAAGCCAGTGGATCCAAGCCTCAACAACAATTTCTGTAGATCACTTTCAGAAATTAAAGCAGCAGCTCAGGCGTCCTCTTTGTCTCTGAGAGAAGATTCAGCCGAGTCAATCAGGTTTTTCTCTACAAACACTGGTGAGTCCAACATCTCTTGTTTCTACACTTCTCTCTCTTCATGCTTACTCAGCACAGTCACACTGGTCCCAGTAGAAATATGGTCACTGGGCCACAGATCCACTGTGGAAACATGGAGCTGCTGTTTGAAATAGTTGGTCAGGACTTTGAAAATCTCAGAAATCCTCCTTGATCATTGGACTTTTTTGTAATTCTACACTCATTTGTACTATGTACATTGTACCTTTAACCACTTAAACTTGCAAATACACTCATACTTTATCAAGTTGAAATTTATTTCTATAGTACATTTATAACCTCAGTTAATGAAAAATGCTGGAGATATAATCAATAACCACTACACTGGCAATATGTACAGTGGGGTAAAAAAGTATTTAGTCAGCCACAAATTGTGCAAGTTCTCCCACTTAAAAGATGAGAGAGGTCTCCAATTTTCATCATAGGTATACCTCAACTATGAGAGACAAAATAAGAAAAAAAAATCCAGAAAATAACATTGAAGGATTTTTAATGAATTAATTGGTAAATTCCTCGGTAAAATAAGTATTTGGTCAATAACAAAAGTTCATCTCAATACTTTGTTATATACCCTTTGTTGGCAATGACAGAGGTCAAACGTTTTTTGTAAGTTTTCACAAGGTTTTCACACACTGTTGCTGGTATTTTGGCCCATTCCTCCATGCAGATCTCCTCTAGAGCAGTGATGTCTTGGGGCTGTCGCTGGGCAACACAGACTTTCAACTCCCTCCAAAGATTTTCTGTGGGGTTGAGATCTGGAGACTGGCTAGGCCACTCCAGGACCTTGAAATGTTTCTTACGAAGCCACTCCTTTGTTGCCCGGGCGGTGTGTTTGGGATCATTGTCATGCTGAAAGACCCAGCCACGTTTCATCTTCAATGCCCTTGCTGGTGGAAGGAGGTTTTCACTCAAAATCTCACAATACATGGCCCCATTCATTCTTTCCTTTACACGGATCAGTCGTCCTGGTCCCTTTGCAGAAAAACAGCCCCAAAGTATGATGTTTCCACCCCCATGCTTCACAGTAGGTATGGTGTTCTTTCTCCTCCAAACACGACAAGTTGAGTTTTTACCAAAAAGTTCTATTTTGGTTTCATCTGACCATGTGACATTCTCCCAGTCCTCTTCTGGATCATCCAAATGCTCTCTAGCAAACTTCAGACGGGCCTGGACATGTACTGGCTTAAGCAGGGGGACACGTCTGGCACTGCAGGATTTGAGTCCCTGGCGGCGTAGTGTGTTTCTGATGTGTTACTTTGGTCCCAGCTCTCTGCAGGTCATTCACTAGGTGCCCCCGTGTGGTTCTGGGATTTTTGCTCACCGTTCTCGTGATCATTTTGACCCCACTGGGTGAGATCTTGCGTGGAGCCCCAGATCGAGGGAGATTATCAGTGGTCTTATATGTCTTCTATTTTCTAATAATTGCTCCCACAGCTGATTTCTTCACACCAAGCTGCTTACCTATTGCAGATTCAGTCTTTCCAGCCTGGTGCAGGTCTACAATTTTGTTTCTGGTGTCCTTTGACAGCTCTTTGGTCTTGGCCATAGTGGAGTTTGGAGTCTGACTGTTTGAGGTTGTGGACAGGTGTCTTTTATACTGATAGCGAGTTCAAACAGGTGCCATTAATACAGGTAACGAGTGGAGGACAGAGGAGCCTCATATGGCACTTTTCCACAAGTATCACCTTAGCTTTACTTACTTTTACTTTACTCAGTTTCTCGCTCTTTCCACAGTACCCTACACGCTTTAACCGATACGATTTTCGTGCCAGTTTAGGGGCAGGGGACAAGCGAGAAAAAGCGAGGTGTGATTTTTCGTCAATCGACTGCTAGCCGCTGATTGGTCAGCGCGTAACGTCACAGAGAGAGCATCCGTTTTCAGTTTTCTGTTGAAGCTGCACGACCGCCATTTGTAATCGGTCACGGAGTGAATATGATATTAATAGAGACAGCGTTGTAGGTTAGGTTTTGCGGAAATCTACACCGTGGTCCAACGAAGAGGTGCGGGGTTTTCTCTGCTTGCTGGCAGATCCACAGTCAGAAGAGTGATCCGGACCCTACAGATGACTGCGCAGAATAGAACCGTACTACTGACAAGCTGAATACGAAGTTGAGAGAACCATCCATGGTGAGTGATTTGTAATATTGTGCATCTGTTTGCTTATTTATCCTGTTGGTGGTAAGCTCACTTTTGAGCCAGCCTCGTTCTGTGCTGGCTAACTCGTTGTAGCTAACGAATTTTGGCTAGTAGCTAGATAATACCAACTGTTGATTCGCGCTTGTTTTCTCCTAAATATTCGCTTGTGAGAGCAAAAGATGACATATATCAATCCTGGTTATAGTCCTGGTTTTTGTTTTGTATTGCACTTGGTGCTGCGCATTAAATTGTGTGCAATTTAATGCCGTTTTTTGCTGGCTAACTCGTTTTAGCTAACGAGTTTTGGCTAGTAGCAAGATAATACCCACTGTTGATTCACGCTTGTTTTCTCCTAAACATTTGCTTGTAAGAGCAATATGCTGAAATATATCAATCCTGGTTATAGTCCTGGTTTTTGTTTTGCATTAAATTGTGTGCAATTTAATGCTAGAATGTGTTTCCACATGCCAGGGTTAGCTTCCCTGTTTATAGTGGATACTGGTGAGATCACAGGAGCCGAAATCTCAACAATATAAAAGGGCTTTTTCAAACCAGTGATTTATAAAGTCATTCATATAATTTTCTAAAGCGTCAGAAAGAGAAATCCATATATTATATAATTCATTACACAGACCATGATATATTTCAAGCATTTATTTATTTTAATTTGGGTGATTATGGCTTATAGCCCCTGAAAACCCCAAATTCCATTTGGCAAAAAATTAGAATATTACATAAACTTTAAAAAATAGTTTTTAAATAGAAATGTGGGCCGATGAGGTGTTGGTTAATATGGGCTGTAGCCATAATCATCAATATTAAAATAAACACTTTCAATATATCACTGTCCCTATAATGAATCTATATATGGGTTTCACTTTCTGAAATGAGTTACAAAAATATTGAACTTTTTCATGATATTCTAATTTTTGAGATGTGCCTGTATAAGTGTTGAACTTGCTTGAAAAAACTAAACACCATCCATTTCTATTGTCCGTCTAGGCAGGAGGGAATCGGCCGCTCAACAACGGACGTTGCCACTGTGGAAAGTACTGAAATCCTTTGCTTTTATAGGTAAGTGTCAAAACCAAATTAGCACAATTTCCACTTAATGTAAAAGGGACTGAACTGAGATTTATTTGATTGTGTATTAATTACAGAATAACTGAAAAAGACTGGCGCATCAACTGTAAAATAAACCACTTGTTAATGTATTTATTTGTCAGATCACTTGTGTGATCCTTTGAGTTATGTTCATAACTGTATCTTTTGGGGAATGGCAGTTGTTCAGTCATCAATATAGTTTAGTTTATATGTGTAGTTTATAGTCTATCATCAATAAAGTCATGCAGTAACAGGACACATTAGAAATATTGTAGTGCTTCCTTTTATATTTTAGCAATGCAAGTACAAAACACCACCCACACTTGAAGCCAGTGCAAGAAGAGACACTTTTACATTCCAGACAAACTTTTATTGATAAAAACTCTATATTTTGACTGGGCGACTCCATAATCTGTGATGCACACCTTCAGTTAAAGTACTAGATTCCATTCCACTGAATGTATTAATTCATTCTGATTGCTGAGGCCACAGTAAAAGCAGATGACTTTAAATGCAACCCAGCCCTTGTAAAATCAACTTTACATCAGTGCAGCTATATGAAAATTGTGGTTAAATACAACAACGAAGTACTTTATTGTCACATTGGAATTGGAATCGCTGCTGTTTGGTTTTTCTTTTGAATTCTTGGATGGAATATGGTGGGCAATATAAGCTGCATCTTCAGCCATCACCCATTTCAGATAACCTACAGTATGTTGAACTGTATAATCAGAGGAGTTATTGTTTAATTTGACCTTATTAAATTTTTTTCCCCCTTTGTTATATTATTGTATTTTCTTTAAATCTATCCGAAATAAAGATTCATTCATTCACATTCCACCACTGGCTTTTAGCAACAAGTGTATTTCCCAAATATGTTTTAAACTTCATTTATTTAACCTCCACACATTTCTGTCTTTTGTCTAGGCAAGAGGGAAACGATCGATCCACCCCAAACTGGACCTTGCGTCACTATTTACAGAGATGCAGGCCTAAGATCTGCTGATCTGAGACCAGTGTGAGCTGCACATCCCAGCTGCTGAGTGACCCAGTCTGACAGTTTGAGTTTTGCACACTCTGAATAATCTGGAATTTGCTGCTAATTGTAATAAACAATTTAGTGTTTGCATCATGATTTCTATTTTTGTCTTTTAATACACTGGTGGGAAGAGTCAATAGTACAAACCATTAATGGGTGACCTTGAAAATAATGACTCATTTTTAAGACATTTATGTCACATGGTGGCTTCACATATAAAAAGGAGACATCTGCAAAAACTTCAGAGGTTTGTCAGTGCAATACTACATGAATGCATGTATAGTACATTGATGCAGAGAATATATATTTCTACAGTATATGTATCGAGTAAATCAAGCATTTTCCATGTAACCTTGTGACTGCATTATTTTAATTGCTTTTAATGCTAGATCGAGTTTGTTTTGGCCTAAAATGCATCATAACTGTCAAATACATCTTATTATACCGAACTCAGTAATGTTTACTTTTGAATATACATTTTGTGGCTAATATAGTTATTAACCTGGCGATCGAGTTGTGTCAGCTGATCATTTTTTGCTATGACAACATCTCAGACTCAGTGCAGCTGAAGCAGGTACGTCCATGATGTCTCAACAGTCCAGGATTTTCACGCAGATTAGAGCAATTTTTTTTCCCACAATATTTTTATTGAACCTTTTTTTTTTTTTTTTGCAAACAGCACACACAGTCAGACACTAACACAAAAGTAATTTAAAAACTAAACAATAAAATGACAAAAGGTTAAAAAACAGAAGCCATTAACAAAAACAAGTCAACAATGTTCCTCTGTTTAGGTAATCTATTACATTAGAATACATAATATACATTCACCAGCTTGGAATTTGCAAGGTCCACACATATCATTCACCTTCTTCAGAAGTTATGTTTACTTAATTTACATAATCAATGAAAGGTCTCCATATATTCTCAAACACATTTCCTTTGATTTCAGTATGTATGTTATTCTTTCTAGTGGAAACCAAAAGTGAGTTGGTTGTAGTCATTTTTCTAAGGTGTTTTGACGTGTAATTACCCATCCCTGAACACATATGCCTTATAAATATCAAGAGATGGGAAAATGATACTCAAATGACACTCAACATGCAAAATGGTGCTACAGTTGGATTGCCTTTCTTTAAAATTTTTAAAGTTATTTTGTAAGTAAAAGTGGGCTAGGATTAACTGGAAATATAACAAGTTTCCACATATAATTCCAAGGTCAATTGGCAATTCAATCAAACCAAAAAGGAGTTGTTCAGCTGCTGCATTTTTCTGCAGTCATTTTCTACGGTGTTTTAGCGTGTAATTTCCCATCCCTGAACACATATCCCTTAAAAAGAACTATCAATGGGAAAATGATACACAAAAACAAGAATTTTACTACAGTTGAATTGGCTTTTTTTTAAAGTAATTTAAATTATTTTGTACGTAAAATAGGGCTATGATTAATTGGAAATATAATAAGTATCCACATATAAGTTCTTCATATAAGTTATAAGGAAGTTCTGCAACCACTGTGTGCCTGAGAAGCTGGGGACAATATTCTCCCACCACTGCGAGCTACGGTTTACTGCCCAGGTCCATGGTCTGCAGCGTTGATTTTGCAACAACGCAGCCAACTAGAACACACACACAGCATACATATTAATACTGATAACCTGGCGACATCAAAATGCTGTACACAACAATGACATGATGATAAAATGACAATAGAAAGCATTAAATTACCAAAAACTTTTTCCTCGTGTGCTTGATGTGCCTGATGTGCTGGGTAATTAAGCTCTCTGCTTCATATTCCCCAATGGCAACAACGAGTCTCTGGTACAGCTCCAACGTGTGTTCTGTCAATGCACGTCGTCTTCTCCTGTAAAACTCTCTTCTCCGCTTAAAAACATTCATTGTGTTCAAAAGCCAGAGAAGAACCAACGTGGAAATCCTCCGCTCGTAATCCGCCATTTTCTTTGTTGTTAAGACATCGGTCGCCGGAGATGACGTCAGCAGAGTATGGGGCCGCCTCAATCCCGCCCACTACAGAGTTTACGCGGCTTTACAGGGTTGTAATGGGTCAACAACCCAGGGAGAAAGAAGTAGTGGAGAATCGAAACAAGTAAAAAAGAACTGTGACTATGGAAAAGAGCTATTAAAGAAGAAGTTACAGGTCTGTGAGAGCCAGAAATCTTGCTTGTTTGTAGGTGACCAAATACTTATTTTACTGAGGAATTTACCAATTAATTCATTAAAAATCCTTCAATGTGATTTTCTGGATTTTTTTTTTCTCATTTTGTCTCTCATAGTTGAGGTATACTTATGATGAAAATTGGAGACCTCTCTCATCTTTTAAGTGGGAGAACTTGCGCAATTGGTGGCTGACTAAATACTTTTTTGCCCCACTGTATATATCCAATGAATGATCTACCAGATAGAGTAAAATTCATAAATCATGGTGCTTGCACAACAAAGCCAAGCTTGCTCAACAACAAGCCAGTGAGAAAAATACATTTTCAGCGTGAGTTTCAAAATGATCAAGTTTCTGGGCAGCTTTTATTTCAAAGGGAATTAATAATAATGCCATTAATAATTAATGGCAATATAAGCTGCGGCTTCAGCCATCACCCATTTCGGATAACTCACGTGGAATTGTATAGTAGAAGGAGTCTTTGTCTAATTTGACCTTGTTGTTATATTATACAGTTTCTTTTAACCTGTAATGTACTATCCGAAAATCCGAAATAAATAAATAAATAAATAAAATAAATTCAAGGGAAGGTTGTGCTTTTTTAGGGGCCACTACCAAAATTGTTTTTGACCCTTGATTTAGGAGTGTTCAAGAATGATTGGTTTATAGGAGGTCTTTGCTCAGGATGGAAGGAATGTGAGGTTGCAAAAGTTTTGATAAGCAGCGTACTTGGACTCTAAGTTCAATTCAATTCAACTTTATTTAAATACTGCCATTTCACAACAACAGTCATCTCATAGCACTTTCAACTGTAGGGAAAACACCCACAATTGCAGAAAGACCCCAGCAATCAGGTGATCCCCTGTGATCAAGCGCCTGGCAATGGTGGAGAGGAAAAACTTCCTTTTAACAGGAAGAAACCTCCAGCAGAACCAGGCTCAGGGAGGGGCAGTCATCTACTACGACTGGCTGGGGGGTGAGGGGATAGAGAAGATGAAAAGAACAGACATGTAGAGAGCAAACAGCTCGAGGGGGACTCAATCTATGGGAGAGAACAAACAGATGTTTATGACCAGCAAAAATTTTTCATTGAGAGTGAAAAAAGGAGTGAAGCCCAGTGCATTGTTGTAGGTCCCCCGGATGTCTAAACCTATTAGCAGCATAACTAAGGGAGGGTTCAGAGGCACATGATCCATCCCTAATTATAGGCTATATCGAAAAGGAAGATTTTAACCCTATTCTTAAATGCAGAGATTGAGTGTGACTCCCGAATCCAGATTGGCAGCTGGTTCCACAGGAGAGGAGCTTGATAACTGAAGTCTTAAAGAAAAAATGTCTCATATTTTTCCTTCTTAAATGAAAACTCATCTCCACTACTGCACAAGGGTATATGTTTCATTTGAACAATGGGGGACGCTGGATGGGGGTGGGAAGTGGGGGGTTCTTATCAGGAAGTGTTGAACATTAAATGGTTAATTTACTGTATAATAGTGACGTTTTATTTGCTATTTTTGACAATAATTTTGGTTAAGTTTTTCCTTTAATATGGCGTAAACAAAATTCTGACACGAGGTAGCATTCAAAACATAATGATAAACAAACACACATACAATCTAGTAAAGTTCTCAGGTGTTCTGTTTTGCTGTCATATTTTTTAGTTGTGCAAATTCTAATTGTGATTAAAATTTGCACAACTACTTTTTTCCTTCCCGATGTTTTTATATTAATCTTCTTGCTGTATTGATGTGTGTCTTGGACAGTACTTGATTGTTGCATTATAGTTGAAATCATTTTAATCACTTTATATTCTGTTGGCTAGGTGAAGTACCTAGAATTTACAGTACATGTTTCGGTGTTAAGGCCCAACTGGGCCAATGCCAAAATTGCCTGTTTAACTTGAGATTTCAAATCCATTTCAACCCTCTCATCAAGGTGGACAGACCAAAAGTCATTTTCACCCACAGGCAAGGTAGACTTAAGCCCAATTCATGGTGGCAAAAACGTGTTCGTACGCGAACGATTGCAGTGGATGCATTAGTGTGCAAATCCTACACAGAGAGTGAGTGCTGACAGAGTCCATGCATCCCCCAAAAAGTGAACGCACGTAGAAGTACGCAAATGGTTGCAGTGAACTACGCATGTGTCTGGAAACTCCTGCCAAAGGGAAGTACTGAGTAATCTGCCAGTACTGGGTGAACAAATATCTGTCTTTTTGCCTGTCTGTTTTCTTCCTCTGTCATTAAACAGCAAAAGCTCCTGTTTGTCTTGATTGTCATGTATTCATGTACCTCCATCACTTCCGGTAAAACGTCTGTCACCACGCTCTTCTTTTGTGTTTGGATTGCAGCTGTTCAAGTCAGTCTGGTGGCTCTTGGCTGCCACCAACAGTACAGGCATGTGAACTGCAGATTATTTTCACTTCACATGCGTGAAACACGGCTGCTGAGGGGCAGCTGAAGTGGTTCAAAAACCACTCTGAATACTGCTGTGCACGCAAATCCAGTCTACAGAATGCAAACGTTTTCCCTTCGGAGTGGACTCTGAACAGGCCTTAACCCTTTAGCTGTGAGATTTCGTGTGCCCCTAGTGGTAGAGCGCTACACCTGTCAACTGATAATGACGTGCAGAAACACTGCCCAGCTGTACTGAGGATTTGTACTGATCATACCAGGTCACAAGGTGGCAGGTACGTGTTGGAGGACACGGAATACACCACAGAAGAGGAATCTTCTTCTTTGAGAACAGAGAAGAAGAAGAAGAAGACCTCCACAGTTAAATATGGCTGGTTGCCAGTGGGACGAAAGCGGCGTTTGTGACCGAAATTGCGGTGGAGTAAATAACAAGATTCATATGAGACTTTCTGCGTGTGGAAGAGAAAGCAAACTTGCCTGGTAGAAGAAGAAATAAGGACAGTATATGACGAAAATGGACAAATAAACACGCGACCAGGGTAGGTCTGATTGTTTTTTATTGGTTTGTGTACATTCATACATTCTACTGAGTTTCTGGTTCATATGCTTTAAAGATAAGATAAGAAAAAAACCCAAAACAAAACCGGTGACAAGAAAACAAAACCATTCTTTGTGTAAATGTGTCCAAAGTCCACTTTTGACTGACAGTTATGTAATTTCGATATTCCCGTTGTGGCATTATGCAAATTAGGTGTGTAAATTTATTTCTATCTGAAACTTTGGATCATATTCTACATCTTTCTAATTGACAGTAAGCCATTATCTCTTACCACTTTAAAGTTATAGCCTTGGAAATCTCTCTTTCAATATTTTATTGAAAAATCATTACCACTCTTGACCACTAGAGGTTATGTCACAGTTTGGCAACATTCACAGACAAAGGACCTCCGAAGTCTTTTCCACTCTGAAGCAAGGTAAACTGGCACCTAGTATCTAGGGTCAGGATTTGAACCTGTGACACCTTGACACGGAGGAGCGCAGGGTGCCTGTAGTGGTCTGGCTGTACTCTGCTCTCTCTCTCTCCACTAATGATTTCATTCGCTACCACTCTGCTCACCACCTGCTGGCAAGCACCACACACTTTAAGTAGCTCCAGCATTCTCCTCTCATCAGGAGCTTGTCAGACTACCTTCACGCCAACTCTATCAGCCAGTCCTTTCCTCCGACACTCGCTAACGATAAAGTACAGTGTACCTGGAAAATATTCACATCACTTCACTTTTTCCACATTTTGTTAAAAAACAGCCTTATTCCAAAATTGATTAAATTAATTTTTTTTCCTCAAAATTCCACACACAATACCCCATAATGACAATGTAAAAAAATATTTTTGAGATTTTTGCAAATTTATTAAAAATAAAAAAAATAAGAAATCACATGTACATAAGTATTCACAGCCTTTGTCATGAAGCTCAAAATTGAGCTCAGGTGCATCCTGTTTCCACTGATCATCCTTGTGATGTTTCTACAGCTTAATTGGAGTCCACCTGTGGTAAATTCAGTTGATTGGACATGATTTGGAAAGGCACACACCTGTCTATTTAAGGTCCCACAGTTGACAGTGCATGTTAGAGCACAAACTAAGCATGAAGTCAAATGAATTGTCTGTAGACCTCCAAGACAGGATTGTCTTGAGGCACAAATCTGGGGAAGGGTTCAAAAAAATTTCTGCTGCTTTGAAGGTCCCAATGAGCACAGTGGCCTCCATCATCCATAAATGGAAGAAGTTTGGAGCCACCAGGACTCTTCCTAGAGCTGGCCAGCCATCTAAACCGAGCGATCAGGGGAGAAGGGCCTTAGTTAGGGAGGTGACCAAGAACCCAATGGCCACTCTGTCAGAGCTCCAGTGTTCCTCTGTGGAGAGAGAATAACCTTCCAGAAGGACAACCATCTCTGCAGCAAGTCATCAATCAGGCCTGTATGGTAGAGTGGGAAGACGGAAGCCACTCCTTAGTAAAAGGCGCATGGCAGCCTGCCTGGAGTTTGCCAGAAGACACCTGATGGACTTTCAGACCATGAGAAACAAAATTCTCTGGTCTGATGAGAAAAAGATTCAACTCTTTGGCATGAATGCCAGGCGTCATGTTTGGAGAAAACCAGGCACTACTCATCACCATGCCAATACCATCCCTACAGTGAAGCATGGTGGTGGCAGCATTATGCTGTTGGGATGTTTTTCAGCGGCAGGAACTGGAAGACTAGTCAGGATAGAGGGAAAGATGAATACAGTAATATACACAGACATCCTTAATGAAAACCTGCTCCAACGCGCTCTTGACCTCAGACTGGGGTGATGGTTCATCTTTCAGCAGGACAATGACCCTAAGCACACAGCCAAGATATCAAAGGAGTGGCTTCAAGACAACTCTGTGAATGTCCTTGAGTGGCCCAGCCAGAGCCCAGACTTGAATCCTGTAATGTTCTCCTGGAACATGTAATGACGAGGCGCACACACCGGGTGTCAGTTAGGACTTTTTACTTGTCACTTCAACAGCAACTAACAACTAACCACACAGTGGCACATGTACATCTCCTTTTATAGTCAGGTCATGGCCGGGGTCATACTGCCCTCTAGTGGTGACTCTATAGGAACTTCACATATCAATACATCTCCCTTTTTTTTTCAAGTAAAGGTCATGTCCAACTATAAACTTTTTCTCAAATTTCAATATACAAAATAAACTCCATTTCTATTTACATTTTTTTCAACCTTGTACACTGAATCACAAGTTCAATTTTTTCTCTGTTTACAATTCAACATCAACACATTTTTTTCCTCTGTTTACAATTCAATATCAACACTTTTTTTTTTTTTTTTCATTCATCTCAGTACTCCTTACATTTCCTCAATCAATCTTTTCGGTTTCACAATTTGCCTTTGTGAGCATCTCCTTTGTGTCACCTCAGTCTGTTCGTTAGTGTCTGTCTCTATGTTCTGGTTCTCAGCCATTTCTGGTTGTTCGGTTTGGCTGTAAATTAGCATGTCGCTTGTTTCACAGTCTGTGACTCTCATTTTTGTCTGAGGCACTTTCAGTAAGTGACGTCGGTTTCGCCTCATTGTTTTTCCATGCTCTGTGATGACTTCATATGATCTGGGAGTTGTTTCCTTGACCACTTTTGCCAGCGGTCCCCATTCTCCATCACATCTCACTCGCACTATGTCCTCATGTGCAAGTGGTCTCAGAGGTCGTGCTGTTCTGTTGTACAGTTCAGTTTGCCTCTCATCACGCCTCACATCTCTCTTTTCCATCACTTGAGATGCTGATGGAAGTCGCGTTCTGAGTTTTCTGTTCATGAGCATTTCTGCTGGGGACAGTCCATTCTCCAGTGGTGATGCTCGGTAATTCAGGATCGCCAGATGTGGGTCTTCTGCATTGTCTGCGGCCTTTTTCAGTATGCGCTTCACAATTTGCACCCCTTTCTCTGCTAACCCATTCGACTGTGGGTACAGAGGGCTTGAGGTCACGTGCTTGAACCCATATGTGTCTGCAAAGTCTTTGAAGCACTGACTCGTGAATTGTGGTCCGTTATCACTCACAACAGTCATTGGAATTCCATGGCGTGCGAACATTGTCTTTGTATGTGCAATCACCTTTTCTGCTGTTGTGTCACTCAACCCTGCAAACTCTGGGTAGGTGGAATGATAGCCCATGACTAACAGATAGTCCTTGCCCTTAAGCTGAAATAGATCCATGCCCACTTTTCTCCATGGCCCTTGAGGCTTCTCATGGGGCCTCATAGGCTCCTTTGGCTGTTGATACCTGTGGCGCTGGCAAATGTCACAGCGCTGCACATATGCCTCAATGTCCTTGTGCATGTTGGGCCAATACAAAACATCACGTGCACGTCTTTTGCACTTTTCAATACCCAAATGCCCCTCATGCACTAATTTAACCATTTCTGATCTCATGGAGGTAGGTATGACTATCCTTGTACCTTTTAACAGAACCCCATCTAACACAGACAGTTCACCTTTAAAGTGTTGGTAAGGCTTGTCAATCATAACCTGTCCTGGCTGATGTATCTGTTCCATTACTCTTTTTAGTTTCTCATCTTTTTGTGTTTCTTTCACTATCTTCGTCCATTTTGCATCTGACACTGGCATGTGTGCCTTAATAGAGTCTACATGTATTTGCACAGCTTCCTCTGTTGTGCTGCTGGTGTTGCTCAAGCTAGCCCTACTCAGCGCATCGGCTACAATTAGTTGCTTGCCTGGTGTAAACTCAAATTTCAAGTCATATTTCTGTAATCTTAACATTAGACGCTGGATGCGCGGTGGTGCGTCACCCAGTGGCTTCTGTGAGATCGCAATCAGTGGTTTGTGGTCTGTTTCTAGTATTACTGACCGTCCATACACATATTCATGAAACTTCTCACATCCAAACACTGCACCTAGAGTCTCTTTCTCTATTTGCGCGTAATTTTTTTCTGCGCTTGTCATGGTGCGCGATGCGTATGCGACTGGATACCACTCTGTGTCATGTTTTTGCAATAGCACAGCTCCTAGGCCGGCTTTGGACGCATCTGTGGACACTTTTAGCAGTTTGTCCTGATCACAGAATTTTAACACTGGCTCCTTTATTAGACTGCTTTTGAGCCACTCCCATTCTCTGGCATGCTCTGCCATCCACTGCCACATTGTATTGGTCTCTAACAAGCTTCTAAGAGCTATTGTGTTAGCTGATAAATTTGGGATAAATTTTCCCATGTAATTGACTAGCCCTAGGGCTCTTTGCAAGTCAGTTTTGTTCTGCGGTACTGGCAGCTCTGCTATGGCCCGCACTTTTTCCGGATCTGGTTGCACGCCTGCCCCAGATAATTTCTCTCCCAGGTATGTAATCTCCCGTACCCCGAATTGGCACTTACTCTTATTCAGTTTCATACCTGACTTTTGCGCCTGTGTGAGAACTCTTGCCAACCTTTCGTCGTGCTCCTCTTTTGTTTTTCCCCAGACTACCACATCATCAAGAAAAACTCCCACCCCTTCTATTCCGTCAAACAATTGCTGCACAGTTCTATGGAAAATTTCAGGGGCTGAGCTAATCCCGAACGGCATTCGTAGAAAGCAATGCCTTCCGAATGGCGTATTAAATGTGCACAATTTAGCGCTTTCCTCGTCGAGCACTATTTGGTAAAACCCAGATTTGGCATCTAATTTTGTGAAGTAGTTTGCTCCACTCATTGTGCTGGTTATGTCAGATTTTGTTGGTAGCCTGTAATGCTCCCGCTGTATTACTTTATTTAGATCTTTTGGATCTATGCACAATCTCAAATCTCCATTTGGCTTCTCCACTATAACTAGTGAGTTAACCCATTCAGTTGGTTCTTCTATTTTTCTGACCACTCCGTCTGCTATCAGTGAGTCTAGTGTTTCTCTCAGCCTCTTTTTAAGAGCTATTGGCACTTTTCTTGCTGCATGTATGACTGGCTCTGCATTCTCTTTCAGCCTAATTTTTTGTTTGCCTGGTAGGCGGCCTATTCCTTTGAACACCTCTTTGTATTCTTTCACCCAGTCAGTGTGTTTGTGCCTACTTGTTGTAGCCTCTGTATTTTCTCGTGTTGTCACTTTGTCTGTATCAATGACATTCACCCTTTTGATCAGACCTAGCTGATCGCATGTTTTTAAACCCAAAATTGCTTGTCTATTTCCATCAACAAGTACAAACAATGCATTCACTGTTTTACCTTTGTTTGACAGTGTAACCCTGCACATTCCCTTAGTGGGTATTGGCTTATCGTCATATGTTCTCAGATTAATCTTTTTATTTCTTATTTTCGGCTTGTTTTTCAGTCTTTTAAAATCTTTCATTGGCAGGATGTTTACCTGCGCACCTGTGTCGAGCTTCAGTGACATGTCCGTGCCATTCATCTCCAGGCACACTATCCATTCGTCAGCGCTCGTCTCTCCCTCGATGGTGTCCACGTAAAACTGATCCTCTTCGCTGTCGCTCTTTTTCTCCACGAGTTGCACCCTCTTCTTCGAGAAGCAGGTCTTTGCGAAGTGATTTTTTCCGCCACACTTGCGACATTCCTTCCCGAATGCTGGACACTGCTTCGGCGCATGTTGCCTTCCACACCGCTCACAGTTCCCGCGCGCGCGCTCTGGGTTTGCCTCCCTTTTTCTTGCATGCAACGTTCCTTTCGGCTTCGCGCGCTGCACTGCACCGACCTCAGCAGTCTTTTTTTCCTTGCTGCTAAAAGTCTTTAATTGTGCCTTTATACTCTCAGACGCTTGGCAAATCTGTATCGCTTTCTCCAGTGTTAAGTTAGTCTCTTTCAGTAATTGCATCCGCAATTTGTTGTCTTGGACCCCTATTACAATTTGGTCCCGTATCATTGACTCACTCAATGTTCCAAAGTTGCATGACTGACATTTCAACCGTAGGTCTGTGACATACAGCTCGATGGACTGTGACTCTTTCTGAAGTCTTTTTCTGAACACATACCTCTCGTACGTTTCATTCTTTCTCGGTGTGCAATAATCGTCAAATTTCTTCATCACGGCGTCGAAGTTGCCTTTTTCTTCTTCCGTGAAGACGAATGTGTTAAACACATTTAGCGCCGCTCGCCCTGCTACTGTTAGCAGTAATGCTATTTTCCTCTCCTCGTCATGGAGACCGATAGCAAGCGAATAAAGTTCAAAACTCTGTTTGAATACTTTCCAGTTCTCGTTGACGTTACCGGTCAACTTTAACTCGTCCGGCTGTCGAAGAGCGTTCATCTTCGCCGTCGGTTCGTAGTTTTATCCTGGTACCATGTAATGTTCTCCTGGAACATGTAATGACGAGGCGCACACACCGGGTGTCAGTTAGGACTTTTTACTTGTCACTTCAACAGCAACTAACAACTAACCACACAGTGGCACATGTACATCTCCTTTTATAGTCAGGTCATGGCCGGGGTCATACTGCCCTCTAGTGGTGACTCTATAGGAACTTCACATATCAATACAAATCCAGTTGAACATCTTTGTAGAGATCTGAAAATGGCTGTGCACCAACGCTTCCCATCCAACCTGATGGAGCTTGAGAGGTGCTGCAAAGAGGAATGGGCCAAACTGCCCAATGATAGGTGTGCCAAGCTTGTGGCATCATATTCAAAAAGATGTGAGGCTGTAATTTCTGCAAAAGGTGCATCAACAAAGTTTCGAGCAGGGCTGTGCATACTTATGTACATGTGATTTATTAGGTTTTTTTTATTTTTAATAAATTTGCAAAATTCTCAAAAAAAAAATGTTGTCATTATGTGGTATTGTGTGTAGAATTTTTGAGGAAAAAAATGAATTTGTTCCATTTTGGAATAAGGCTGTAATATAACAAAATGTGGAAAAAGTGAAGTGCTTTGAATACTTTCCAGATGCACTGTAAACATTATTCTCCCAAACTGTCTCCCCCTCTGTTCCAGGACTCCCAGGCGGGCCTTGGATCCCTACCTAGGTGGAATGGATTGTCATGCTGTGGCGTTTTAACCTGGACCACTACCTACTTACTCCCCGTAAGTGCACTTACCTATGTTTCCCTTAACCTGTCCTCCTTTCTTCCCCCAAGCACCTCAACCCTTCCCCAGGAACCTTACTTGTAGTGAGATACTCTCCTGCAGTGCCTGGATGTCTTCAACCACCTCTACTCATGGCCCAAACACTGCCAACACCTGTAAGCAAATTCAACACAATTATTAACTAGAAAAGCACTCGGAGAGCGCAGACCTCCCCCAAGTGCCACAGTTGCCCCCATACAGTGTTTGTGTGTACGTTTTCAGATTCCTTGACCACGAAAACATATGACTAGCAATTAGATTGACAGTGATAGGATTAGTGGTTCAGTAGTTATTCACAAAAATGGCATTTTCCGTAATGGCGGCCACAGTTCCCCCCATACAGTGTTTGTGTGTACGTTTTCAGATTCCTTGACCACGAAAACATATGACTAGCAATTGGATTGACAATGATAGGATTAGTGGTTCAGTGGTTATTCACGAAAATGGCATTTTCCGTAATGGCGGCCACAGTTCCCCCCATACAGTGTTTGTGTGTACGTTTTCAGATTCCTTGGCCATGAAAACATATGACTAGCAATTGGATTGACAATGATAGGATTAGTGGTTCAGTAGTTATTCACGAAAATGGCATTTTCCGTAATGGCGGCCACAGTTCCCCCCATACAGTGTTTGTGTGTATGTTTTCAGATTCCTTGGCCATGAAAACATATGACTAGCAATTGGATTGACAATGATAGGATTAGTGGTTCAGTAGTTATTCACGAAAATGGCATTTTCCGTAATGGCGGTTTTCTTCTGGACGGTGAACCAGATCGCTACCAAAATGTAATCATCTGTAGGATACCCCATTTCTGACAATCTGTGAAAATTTCATGAAAATCTGTCCATAAGTTTTTGAGTTATCTTGCTAACAAACAAACAGACAGACAGACAAACCAATGCTGATGATCACATAACCTGGATTCACAATGATAGGATTAGTGGTTCAGTAGTTATTCACGAAAATGGCATTTTCTGTAATGCCGGTTTTCTTCTGGACGGTGAGCCGGATCACCACCAAAATGTAATCATCTGTAGGATACCCCATTTCTGACAATCTGTGAAAATATCATGAAAATCCGTCCATAAGTTTTTGAGTTATCTTGCTAAAAAACAAACAGACAAACAGACAAACCAACGCTGATGATCACATAACCTGGATTCACAATGATAGGACTAGTGGTTCAGTAGTTATTCACGAAAATGGCATTTTCTGTAATGCCGGTTTTCTTCTGGATGGTGAGCCGGATCACCACCAAAATGTAATCATCTGTAGGATACCCCATTTCTGACAATCTGTGAAAATTTCATGAAAATCCGTCCATAAGTTTTTGAGACTAGAAAAGCGCTATATAAGTGCAGGTTAGTTAGTTAGTTAGTTAGTAGTTATCTTGCTACCAAACAAACAGACAAACAGACAGACAAACCAACTCCGATGGTCACATAACCTCCTTGGCGGAGGTAATAACTGCTCCAACTCTGAATTACCTAACTTGCCCCTTCTTCTCTCTCTTCTGCCACAGGGTTTCTAGACTCCTCGCCGCAGCATTTCCCTGTTCATCAGTAAAGATAATTGTTTGATCACAAGCCGTTCTCTTCTTGCCTGCTTTTGGGTCTGTTTAGCCAATCATGTCAGCACCAAAATGGCAAAGGCCGGCCCTGGGAGAAAGGATCCATAACATTCAGTTACAAGAGACGAAAAGAAGGAACTTCACCTGAAACTAAAACTGAGAAGTGGAAGACACAAGATCAACTTTTAAAAAATGTCTTTGCTCTTCACTATGAGAATGATTTTGGAATGCTTATCTATAATATTTAAGAAGAAGAAGAGGAAAATTTTATTGTCATTCAGTCCATACAGCCAATCATGTACAGTAGAATGAAATTCCATTTCTCCTATTTGCAATGCTAATCACATTTAGAGTAAGAGGGGTTGCTGCCAGGCAAGGCGCCAACACAAACAACTTCTATAATAATAATAATAATAATAATGGATTGGATTTACATTATAGAGCACCTTTCATGACACCCAAAGCGCATTATAGTGGATCCATTATTCATTCACTCCACAGACAGACACTAGTAGTGGTAAGCTGCCTCTGTAGCCATAGCTATCCTGCGGCAGACTGATGGAAACGTGGAGGCTAATTCATGTCAACTGATGTGCAGGGCTGTGCAGAGACCATTTGAGGGGCAGGAGCTCAAATTTAAAAAAATGGGGCACTTGGAGCAAGATTTTTTTTTTTTTTTTTTTAGATTTTCAAAATTATAAATTAACAATTCCAGCATTCCAACATTACTATACAGTCATGAAAAAAAAGTTTGGTTTCCCCAGCTTTGTAATGAGTTTAATTTTTTGTTATGGCCTGGGCGCTAATTCTGTCTACGCCCAGGTTGTCCGGTATTTTCCCCGTTCTTATCTTTGGTTTTTCATATGGCCGTTCAGGGCTTTTATTTTGACAGCATTACAACGGAGCTTCCGGCTGTCAAAGCTGAGTCTCATTGTGACAGCTGTTTGTCATTTCATGCAATTGCATTCCCCTTCTTTGATTGGTGCTTAATTATTGTTTAAGGGAGCAGTTGTGGCTTTCTCCTTGCTGCGACCTCACACAACGTTGACCTCACGCAACGTTGGACTGGAGTTCCTAACCCCGACTCCAGTCTTTCTTTTGATTCATCGTCTCAGTAAGCGTTTTTCCTCAGAGTCTGTTATCTAGTCTATAGTCTTAGCCTTAGTCAATGTTCGTGTTTTTGCCCCACATGGCTATTTATTTTGTCATTTTGTCTGTCATTAATAAAACATGCAAACTGACTGGCTGGCCTATAGCGTCTCATTGATGTCCCGTAAGGGACATCCATTACAGTAGGTCACAGCCCAACAAGACGCCAGTCACCGTGAGTTTGTTTTCTTTGGGCTTGTAGTTTTTTCCCTTTTTTCCGTGTGCCAGCGTGTTTGGGAGATGGTGTCGACAGGGAAGGGCTATTCCTTGAGCTTGGGCTATGAGCTAATCGTGCTCCTAATAGAGGTAGATGGCATCCTTTCCAACGCTCGTCGCAACGTCACTCCCGATGGTCCACGCTGGTACTTGAACCTTGCAGAGGCGGCAATTAAGGGCAGTCCTCGCCACGCTGACCACGCCGAGGGTCAGCTCCCAGGCACGAAGTCACTGTACTAAAAGGCCAGACCATTGAATGTGTGCAACCTTACAAATATCTTGGGACGATTATTGATAGTAATTTAAACTTTGAAGAGAACTGTGAAAGGGTGTGCAAAAAGGGTCAGCAACATTTGCATTGTTTAAGGAAACTTGCACACTTCCAAACTGACCAAACCATAATGACAATGTTTTATCAGGCTTTTATTGAATCTGTTTTATCCTTTTCTTTAATGTTATGGTTTGGTCAGATAAAACTGATACAGACGACATCCTTAGACCAAGTAGTTAGATGGTCCAGTCGTTTGCTTGGTGAGTCACAGCTGAGCATGACATCCCTGTACACCAGACAGGTACAGAGGATTGCTATCTCCATTTTAAATGATGACTCCCACCCTTTGCACTGCCACTTTCAGCTTCTCCCCTCCAGATGGAGGTTTGTTGTCCCAAAATGTAAAACCCAGCACTACTAAAACAACTTTGTTCCTGCTGCTGTCAAAGAGTTGAACAAGATGTAGCAATAACAAACTAAGGTATAGGGATCAACAGCAAATTAAAAAATCATCTAAAATTTCTTACATTCCAAAGAAAAATCAAATCTTCCTTGAGAATGACTTAAGCAAAATAAACACAGTTTCAAAATGATAAAACCTGTGACCAGTCATGCAGAAATATTACAACAGCTATAACAGATATTATTGCAAAATATACAGAATTGAAACAAAGAAAGTCCAATAAAAAGAGGCTGCCATGGTTTAACACCTCTCTTTGGGGCCTCATGAAACAAAGAGATATGGCCCTCAAAAAATTTCTTAAGTCAGGGCTAACCCCTGATCATTACACTTATAGAAGCTTGAGAAATAAAGTCACTATACAACTTTGAAAAGCAAAGGCTAATTTTTTTCTCAATATAATAAAGGATGCAAAAGGCAACAATAAACTTATTTGGAGAAGCATGGATAAACTATTGGGAAAAGAAAAACCAAGATGTGATGACTTAAAGCTAAAAATAAATTCTGTTATCCAAAATAGCAACACTGAGCTGGCAAAACATTTTAATGATTATTTTATAAACTCTGTGTCACAATTGGCAAAGAATTTTTCTAAGCCAAATTGCACTTATGAATTCCACTGTGATGCTCATTCTTTTAAATTGGGTAATGTAGATGAAGGGAATATCTCTAAAATCATATCCAATCTTAACAATAGTAAAGCTAAAGACATATTTGGAATGGATACAGCTTTTCTGAAAGAACACAAAGAAATTTTAACACCAGTATTAACAAAAATTATAAATCAATCCATAAACGAGAGTACCTTTCCCACAATTTTGAAAACAGCCATTGTACGGCCAGTGTACAAATCAGGTGATAAGCTCCAGGTCGCAAATTACAGGCCCATCAGCGTACTCCCAACCATTTCCAAAGGCTTGGAGAAAGCTGTAGCACAACAGCTGGTGGACCACCTTGACTCCATGGCAGCACTTAACCCCTTTCAGTTTGGTTTTAGGAAAGGATATTCCACTGAAACAGCATGCTGCTATCTATTAGAAAACATCAAATCCAGCCTGGATGGGGGAGGGGTAGTGGGGGCTGTTTTTCTTGACTTGCGAAAGACTTTTGATACAGTTAACCATGAGTTACTTTTAAACAAATTATCACAATTCTCCCTTCATAAAAATACACAAAATTGGATAAGGTCATACCTCAGTGACAGACAGCAGTGTGTAACTGTAAATAATGTTACATCTTCCTTAAAAGCATGCAGTATGGGTGTACCGCAGGGCTCTATTTTAGGGCCTTTGCTGTTTACATTATATGTTAATGATCTCCCGTCTGTGTGTAATGCAAATATAATTATGTATGCTGACGACACTGTGGTATATACTCATGGTAAAACAACTGAAGCGGTGACTGAAAAATTAACACAGGAAATGGAGGAAGTCTCACATTGGTTGAGGAATTCTTGTTTAACCTTAAACGTCGATAAAACTGTGTCAATGTTTTTTACAAATCGCTACAAATCCAAGAATTCTTGTCATATCTTGATAGAAGGACAAAAAATTAAGAATGTGACTGAATTTAAATATTTAGGTGTTACACTTGACTCAAATTTAAGCTTTAAAAAACACATTAAAAAGATAACAAACATGGTCAAATTTAATTGTGCTAATTTCAAACATATCAGAAATTCACTGTCAACTGAAGCATCAAGTATGTATCTAAATGCTATGATAATTCCACATTTTCTTTACTGTATGACAAGTTGGTCACAGGCGTGTAAATCTGCCCTGAGGCCTCTGGAATCATTATACTGTGGGCCTCGGGCCTCAGGGTATTTCACACCTTAGACAGAGACAATGAATACACATGGGAGAACAGTGGGAGTGGTGAGTGTGCAATAAATCATTTGAAATGAATCTGCCTGTGATTTTACACACTCCACACTGGTGACCCAAGACGTATTATGGAACACGAGGCAAGATCCCCGGAGCCGGCCCACTCAGGAAGCTCCAGCGAGGCGGCAGCCATTCCACAGACAGCCCGGACTGGAACCTCCAGCCACACGTGTGCGGTTGCAGTCAAGCTACCAGATTTCTGGCAGCACAACCCGCGCTCTTGGTTCCACCTCACCGAGGCCCAGTTCGCCCTCCGGGGAGTAACGGCAGAAGACACCAGATTCTACCATGTGGTCGCAGTGCTCGACGCCCGCACAGCTCAACAAGTAGCGAGCCTGCTCGATCAGCCACCAGCCAGCAACAGATACGAAGAGCTCAAGGCTGCGCTCATCCGGCGCTACACGCTCTCGGACTGTGAGAGAGCGGAGAGGCTCCTGACGCGGACGGAGCTAGGAGATGGTTCGGCCGTAGACCTGATGGAGAAGATGCTGGCGTTAAGGGACACGGACGACGAGCACTTTCTGTTTGCCCACCTCTTCCTCCGGAACCTTCCGACAGTAGCGAGAGCGGTTCTGGCCAATTCGCCGCGGCTGGCCGCGCGAGACTACTGTGCGCTAGCCCAGGAGGCAGACCGGATCATCATCACCACCAAGGCGATCACAGTCAACGCGGCAGCGACGGAGCCCAGCGAGATGACCAGAGGAGGCGAGGAGCCACCGACGGTAGCAGCAGCGGGGGCCAAGGAGCGCCAGAGGGACACACTCTGTTCCTACCACCGCCGCTTCAGAGAGAACGCACGCAGATGTGCGCCACCGTGCCAATTCCAGCGCTCAGGAAAACGTCAAGGCCGGGGGTCGGTAGCAGCAGTGACCCTCGGTGAAGAGAACAAGCTGTTCTACCTAACGGACACACGCTCGGGGAGGCGTTTCCTCGTGGACACCGGAGCCCAGAAGAGCTTCATCCGGCCGACCTACGCTGACCGGCTGGCAGGATCTAGCAGCCCCGGGATGTTGGCAGCGAACGGCTCGGATATTAAGACCTTTTGTGAGAGGACTCTGCTCTTATCTCTACACGGCCGTACATATGAGTGGACTTTTGTCATAGCAGCACTGAATTACCATACACTGTGGGCTGATTTTCTGTGTGCACATGGTTTACTGGTTGATGTTGCTAACAGGCGTCTTTTGACTCTGTATAGCTCGAGTGACCCAGCCAACAGCACAAGCCAACGTTACAGCTACAGGCGGTAATTTCCACACACTGCTCACTCAGTTCCCAGCACTCACGGTCCCGACATTTTCCGTGGCCATCGCTAAACACGGGGTGGAGCACTTTATCACCACCGCCTGGCCGCCCGTTTTTGCAAGACCTCGGCGCTTGGATGCAGCTAAACTGGCCATAGCACGCCAGGAGTTCGCCAACCTGGAAAGGTCGGGCATCATCAGGCGCTCGAACAGCCCATGGGCATCCCCGCTACACATGGTCCCTAAGGCTGAGGGATCGTGGCGACTGTGCGGTGATTTACGCAGGTTGAACAATGCCACGGGGCACGACCGCTACCCGATTCCCCTCATACAGGATTTTTCTGTTCACCTCGCCGGGGCACGCATTTTTTCCAAAATAGACCTGGTCCGCGGTTACCACCAAGTCCCAGTGCGCGCTGAGGACGTACCCAAAACAGTGGTAATAACTCCGTTCGGTCTATTCGAGTTCCTGCGCATGCCATTCGGGTTAAAAGGAGCGGCACAGACGTTCCAGCGCATGATGGATGCAGTGCTGCACGATCTCCCGTTCGTGTTCGTCTACCTGGACAATATCCTGGTAGCCAGTGCGTCCGAAGACGAACACGAAACCCACCTCACAACGGTTTTCTAGAGGTTGGAGGAGCACAGGTTAATAATCAACCCGGCGAAATGCCAGTTCGGTGTAACGGAGATCGATTTTTTGGGGCACTGCATCTCTCCAGAAGGAGCGATCCCTCTGCCCGACAAAGTGCGCACCGTGGCAGATTTTCCCCGACCTCAGACGGTCAGGGCGCTGCAGGAATTTTTGGGAATGGTGAACTTTTATAACCGTTTCCTTCCCCGCGCGGCGCAGCTCATGCAACCATTGTATGCCGCGCTCAAGAAACAGAAACCCGTGGATAGGGTCAAATGGACCCCGGAGGGAGAGCGGGCGTTCTCGGAAGTTAAAGCAGCTCTGGCAAACGCCGCACTGCTGGCACATCCAGACCCGACGGCCCGCATAGCGCTCACCACCGACGCTTCAGACGTGGCCATAGGGGCTGTCGTGGAGCAGCGCGTCGCCAGGGCTTGGCAGCCGCTCGCCTTTTTCAGCAGAACTTAGCGTGACAGCGAACGTAAATATAGCGCATTCGACAGAGAGTTGCTGGCTCTCCACCTGGCCATTCGCCACTTCCAGTTCTGGCTGGAAGGGCGCAGCTTCACTGTGTTCGTAGACCACAAACCGCTAACATTCGCAATGGCCAAGGTTTCAGAACCGTGGTCGGGCCGGATGCAGAGACAGCTGGCCATGATCTCAGAGTTTACTACCGATATTCAGCATGTGTCGGGTAAACTGAATGTAGTGGCGGACTGCCTCTGGCGCGTCGTGGTGGCCCCAGTCTGCGTGGGCATAGATTACGCAGCCATGGCCGCGGAGCAGATTAGCGATGCAGATGTGCGCGCGCTCCAGTCTGGACCAACAGGGTTAAGGCTGGAGAGCAGGGTGCTGCAAGACGGCATGCCCCCCCTAATCTGCGATGTCTCCACGGGTTGCCCGCGTCCCGTGGTCCCGGCCGTGTGGCGCCGCCGCGTGTTCGAGTTGGTTCACACTCTGGCGCACCCAGGAGTGCGCGCGTCCGTCAAAATGGTGGGAGAGAAGTTTGTGTGGCCGAGCCTACGCAGACAAGTTAAAGAGTGGGCTGCAGCCTGCGTGGCGTGCCAACGAGCCAAGGTACACAGACACACGAAGGCTCCCTTGGAGCCGTTTCGTATTCCGGCTAAGAGGTTCGACCATGTTCACGTGGACCTCGTGGGCCCCCTCCCGCCATCACAGGGGTGCACGCACCTCCTGACAATGGTGGACCGTACTACGCGCTGGCCAGAAGCGGTTCCGCTGGCGGCAACCACGTCCGCAGACGTGGCGCGGGCTTTTTTAACAGCATGGGTGGCACGTTTTAAAGCCCCGTCGGACATTACGTCCGACAGGGGCCCTCAATTTGTTTCCGAACTCTGGTCCGCGATGGCCCGCAGCCTGGGTGTTACAATTCACCGCACAACCGCGTACAACCCACAGGCCAATGGGTTATGCGAGCGTTTTCATAGATCACTAAAAGCAGCACTCAGGGCTTCGTTGACGGATGCAAATTGGGTAGACAAGTTACCGTGGGTTTTATTGGGGTTGTGCTCCGCGCCGAAAGAGGATCTGGAAGCTTCCCCGGCAGAGCTTGTTTTTGCGCAGCCACTACGGCTGCCTGGGGAATTTCTGCCAGATAATCCCGCGCCCGGCAGCTCCCCTTCTCAGCTTTTGCAGCGTAGCGCAAACACAGGCACGCTGCCGGGCCCTGCCCACCACAGTTTTCCGCGTGTTTTTGTGCCTAAAACTTTGAAGAGCGCGGAGTTCGTGTTTGTCAGACACGACGCCCACCGCCCTCCATTGCGCCCACCCTATGATGGACCGTTCAGAGTGCTGGAAACAGGGGATAAGCATTTTTTGCTAGACTTGGGGGGTAGGAGGGAAAAAATTGGCATAGACAGACTCAAACCCGCTTTCGTTGTAGCGGACGAGCAAGTGCTGTTGGCTAGGGCCCCTCGGCGTGGAAGACCCCCACGGAGAGCTCCCCAGGGAAACGATTCATCAGAGCAGCCACACGGGCAGAGTGAACCCCCCCCCCCCCTCTCCACGGCTTACCCGCAGTCAGACACACTTCCAGCAGCTTCCCACCGGCACAGCAGCGCCACGGAGGTGGTAAAACCCAGTTGCAGCAGATATGGGAGGAGGCTGAAGCCGAAACAGCATGTGGACTGATGTTCTATTGTTCTATCTAAGTTGCTGGGGGGGGGGGTGCAGTGTGGGCCTCAGGCCTCAGGGTATTTCACACCTTAGACAGAAACAATGACTACACATGGGAGAACAGTGGGAGTGGGGGTTGAATGAAGCAAGGTGTAGATGTCCTGCTGTTATTAGGAAGTTTTTGGAATCTTGTGAAGTGTAACTTGATGTAGAGAGAAGGATGTTTAATGTGACTAGTCAGTCTGTTCTTTGCTCGTGATGTGACGAGTCATTCTGTTCAGTGCTCGTGAGATGTGAGTGTGCAATAAATCATTTGAAATGAATCTGCCTGTGATTTTACACACTCCACAATACAAGTATTCTATCAAGATTCATGACAAGAAAAGACGAACGTTCCATCACTGCCCAATCCTGTCCAAATATAACCTGTTGAGCTTTAAAAATCTAATTATGTGTACAAATGTGTGTCTTTTGTTTAAGATAATCCATAACTCTGCTGCTCCTACCTTAAAAAGGTTTGTTTCATTAAGTTCTGTAAATACATCTCAGACAACTCGATCAACAGCACGCGGCCAGTGCAGGATTCCTAAGCACAAGACAACATTAGCAAATTCAACATTTTCATGTGTGGCTATGCAACAGTGGAACATGTTAACAACGTAGTTACTTGCAGTAACAGACTATCACACATTTTCACGTTTGGTGAAAAAACATTTAATCTCTAAGCAAACCTGTGTCCATAATGTACTGTGATGTAAAGATGTTAGAGTGTGTGATGTTGACAGTGGGACCAATAAGAGTCAGTGGTTTGATGTGAAAATTTGTTTATATGGATGGAGTTATAAAAATGTATTATTGTATGTTGTAGTTCTTATCAATGTTTTGGGTTCTTATCAATGATATTAATGGGGGTTTTTTTAGTTTTTAGCAATGCTTGGTTTTAGCTTTTTAATCAATGTTTGGTTTTAGTTTTTTATCAATGCTTACTTGTAGTTTTAGCAAATGTCTGCTTTTTAATGCTAACACCAGCCTGCCCAGGGACTACAGGTGGAAATTAGCACTAGTGCTATAACCTGGTACAATGCATCTTTCCTCTTTAAGGTCAATGTATATTGTGCATGTCCCTGCATAAATAAATAAATAAATAAATAAATAAAATACAATAAATAAATATATTGCACATAATTTAGTTATCTATTTATTAATTTTTATTTTATATTTGTTAATTTTTGTAGGTTTTTTACTTGGGTTTTAAATCTTTTATTGAGTTTTAGACTTAAGACTTTTATTGAGTTTTTAATCTCTTTGACTTAGTTTTTAACTTTTTTAATATGCCCCTTCTCTCTTCTCTCTTTGTTTTTTCTTTTCTCTCTTTGTCTCATGTCCTGATTGGTGGAGACTTGAGTACTTTTATCGTGTTTATAGTCAGCTTCATGTGTGCTTGTGTTTGTGTTCATGTTGAATGTAATTGTGGTTTGTAAATATGTGTCTAAAAGGATGTCACCTGACTGCAAAACAAATCTACCTACGGGTACAAATAAAGTAACCTGAACCGGAAAAGCAAAAAATCATCAATCAAATTTGAATATAAGAAGAAAAACAGAAAACTAGAAGAACAAAAAAGCTTCAAAATTTCAGGATAGAAGCAAATATGTAAAAAAAAAAGTAGTTATAATTAGGAAGAAAGTTGGGAGAAAAGATGGCACATTTACATTTTTATTTATCTATTTTGTATTATTATTTTTGAGGAAAAAACAATATTTACAAGAAAAAGTCCTGAATTTGTAGTTGTCAGCCCTAAGCAGCAGACAGGCCAACTTTTCCAGTCGTGTCCTGAACTTACCCACCTTAGAAGAACCTACAGTGTTATAGCCATTTACATACTGATCTCTTTGTTATGGTCCGAGCGCCGATCCCGTCCGCGCTCGGGCCCTACATCATCTTTGCCGGCTTTTGACAGCAGTGGTTACCTTCTGGCTCCCCGGGCTCTTATTGTGACAGCGCTTGGAGGGGCTTCCTGCTGTCAGAGCCGAACAGCTGTGCTGCATTTACGGCTTGTTAGCGGCCGGCATTTATATGGGCACTGACAGCAGTACAATGCAGCAGTCTCGTCTAACATTCCTTTGTGCCAGATGTTGAGCGAGCGGTTCTTGTCTCAGATGTCATCCTTTCCTTGTTCCTGGTGAAGACCGTAAGTAGCTGGGTGTAGCCTTACGGTCCCATGTGTCTTGTGTAGTATGTTTTGCCCTCAGCGGCTTATTGCTTTGTATTTGTGTCTTGTGTTCGTGTATTAAACATCATTGCAAAACTCACTGGCGACTTCTGGTGTCTTATGGTGGCTCGTGAGGTCCACCGCGTGACAGTAGACTGCTGCCAGGTCGTCTAATGGAGATGCCACACCGAGACGTCGTTCCCGGTGAGTTTTTGCTAAATTGGACAATTGTTCTTTTCTGTCTGGGTGATTACGTCCTGGGAGAATGCCGTCATCCAGGAGCCGCGTTCGCCGCCTGGGCAATGACCTAGCGAACACCCTGGAGTATGTTGATGGGATGCTCCTCGCCGCTACTTTTGACGACAACCCCAACCACATGCGCTGGCACCTGGACTATGCTGAGGTACTTCTGGATGACCTTCCTCGCTACTACGACCACCCTGAAGTCGTCGCTAGGAGGGCTGAACTCGCCGCACAGCACGAGGTACTCCGTGGGCTGGAGGAAGATTATGACAGGAAACAAGGGAGGAGGCATCCTCATTCCCTGCGTTGGGATCTTGCTCCTGTCCCCAATCCAGCTCAGGAGTTCGTGCCATCCGGGGACCGTCGAAGACGTCGGCACCACAGCCAAGATCAACCTCAGCAGGATCCCCGACTGAATCTGCTCCCGGCGAAGCCCGCGAGTGGACCCTCGAGAGCGGCTCCTCCTCGTCCTTCCAGGGGGCCCTCTGTCGCCATCCAGCGGGGAAAGGGGGGAACTACGTCCCCTACAGCAGGCACCATCTTCCCTCCTGGAGACAGGCAAGTGCACGTTAATTCTTTCCATCATTATTGTGATTGCCTTGTCTGACTCCTGGGGGCGGAGTTCGGGGTTTGCAGTCCACCGAGCTCCTACCTCCTGCTGTAGCCTTTATTGCCCAACCTGCTGCCTCTGTGTCTCCCTCCGCTGAGTGGTCCGCGACGCCAAGCCTACGTCACCGGATGAGGAGGGGGCCAGTGGTGCTGGAGAGCCTGGTTCTGGCCCTGCAGCCACAGCGTGGACAGAAGAAGAAAGCGGACTGCAGCCTGGAGCCTGCGCCGACGATCAAGCGTCCCCGGGTCTCCACGCTGGAACAGTGCGAGCCAGCGGGTCGAGGATCCCCTACCACCACGCCGTGCGGGTTATCGGTGTGGACATCAGCGCCGGAGGATCCACAGACTGCAGAAACCATCATGCCAGCTGCGGAGCCCGCCGTAGCTGAGTGGGAGCCTGCGGACGAACTTCTTCGCCCTGAGCCTGGATCGACGAAGTCCTGGATGGCGACAGAACCCGAGTGCAGGCAAGTGCTCTATCTTGTGTCTCTTCTTCCTGTTTTGGAGCATTTTTGCATGCCTCTTTGGGAAACGAGTCAGGGACAGCCGCCTGCTGCGCCCGAGCTCGTCTCGCTGGGCTCTGTCGCTGCTGGTGATTCTGATCCCAGTCCTTTCTTGTCTTCTGAGCCTTGTTGCAGAGTCACCAGTGCGGAGCCAGTCGTGGTCGCTGTGCTGGAGGTTCCAGGTTTGGGGGCGGAGGTCGTCGCCGGTGCTGCGCTGACTCAATCGGGGTCCGACGCAGGTGCAGCCGAGACCCAGTGGGGGTCCGACGCGGGTGCATCCGAGACTCAGTCGGGGTGTCGACGAGGCCCAATCGGGGTCTGACGCGGGTGCAGCCGAGACCCAGTGGGGGTCCGACGCGGGTGCATCCGAGACCCAGTCGGGGTCTGACGAGGTCCACTGGGGGTCCACTGCCACAGGCCATCTTCCCACGGTTCTGGTGGTTGAGGGATGTGGGTCGGCCGCCCGAGGAACTGCTTCGCCAGTTCGGCACCCTGGGTCGGCCACCCGACATATTGGGTTTATTACTGGGCGACCTGGTTTGGCCACCGGAGGAGTGGACTTTCCGTGCCTGGGACTGGGGTAGGCCACCCGGTCTTGTACTGTCCCCCGTGACCACCCGTCGGCCATTGGATGCAGGGAGACCGCCAGAACTGTTCCCGTGGCGTTTGGTCTCTGCCGGTCATCATCATCTCGGACTGTCGGGGGTGAAGGTCATTCGGGGTAATATTTTGGCCCTGTGATTGTTCTGTTTTTTTTGCTATCCTGTGCTTATTGTTTCATGTATTTGTGATTCGTGTGTTTGGGAGTTTGCGATTTGTGTTCTGCAATTGCCTCATTTGCCCTCTGTCATTATTTTGATTTGTGCATTTGAGAGTGTTGTATTTCTTTTTTTTTCTGTTATTCGTGCCCAGGGTAATTATGTCATGTATTTGGGAGCTTTTTTTTTTTTTTTTTCTTCCTGATTGTCTCGGTGCTTCTGGTTCGTGGTTTTTGGTCTGTGTATTGATTCCCTCCTGCGGGGCTTGCCCCCATCCGCCCACCCTTGGGGAGGGGGGGGGGGGGCTTGGGTGTCAATGGGCATTCGGAGCCCGCCCTCGGGGGGGAGGTACTGTTATGGTCCGAGCGCCGATCCCGTCCGCGCTCGGGCCATACATCATCTTTGCCGGCTTTTGACAGCAGTGGTTACCTTCTGGCTCCCCGGGCTCTTATTGTGACAGCGCTCGGAGGGGCTTCCTGCTGTCAGAGCCGAACAGCTGTGCTGCATTTACGGCTTGTTAGCGGCCGGCATTTATATGGGCGCTGACAGCAGTACAATGCAGCAGTCTCGTCTAACATTCCTTTGTGCCAGATGTTGAGTGAGCAGTTCTCGTCTCAGACGTCATCCTTTCCTTGTTCCTGGTGAAGACCGTAAGTAGCTGGGTGTAGCCTTACGGTCCCATGTGTCTTGTGTAGTGTGTTTTGCCCTCAGCGGCTTATTGCTTTGTATTTGTGTCTTGTGTTCGTGTATTAAACATCATTGCAAAACTCACTGGCGACTTCTGGCGTTTTATGGTGGCTCACGAGGGCCACCGCGTGACACTCTAAACCTTTAACAGCTGGGTTTTATGTCCACCTGTTAGAATGGAAATATAAACTTCACTTTTTCCTCGTGGCTGGAGCTCCACTCTGCAACAAACACCAGGAAACCCCCTCACTCACTAAAGGTAATGATCAAAACCAACAAAAACCTTCTGATTCAAAGATTATCACATATGTTAACACTAATGATGAAATAAAATCAAAGAAATAAAACTTTAGACTGTGACCGCTGTCTCTCATTAAAAAATAAAAATTAGTTTTGCAATTTTCAAGCAGATATTTTTAGACAACAGTCTTTAAACTCTTTCTTGATTCTGTAAAAAATGTCATTTTTGCCTCTGGATGAAGGAATGTCGGCTGGTCAGTCTCTCTCTCTCTCTCTCTCTCAAAAAAAAAAAGTTTGAACTTTTTCAGTCCAAGCAAGAATAATAACTAACTTAGCTCTAGTCTCTTACATTTTTATAAAGAAAGAATGATGAAAAATTACGATTAAACATCAACACAGTAAATCATAACAGTGATCTACCCGCTGTCAGGGGAAGGGAAGGGTAACGACCTGCGCAGTAATGTTGCATTCACTCCCACTCAGAAATCTGACTCTTCATAATTATTCATTATCAATTAATAAAACAAAGTTTGATGCCAAAGGCTTAGTCTGGGGCTTTGGGGGACACAATAACTTATTATGGAGGCACAAACACAGAATGACCCTCCATGGCACCAACTTGGTGTCTAATTATAATGAATATTGAAAATTTAAATGGTCAATCAAAAGGTCACTTTGGACACTTTGGCAAAGGGGAGGGGCTTAAGCCCCTAAAGCTCCTCCCTCTGCATGTGCATGCTGGTGTGTGTATCTACAGTATTCTGGTATAACTGGTGTATTACAAGTTTATTAAATGTTTATCCTTATTGTTTTAATTTCTGCAACAAAATCATTTGCAAATGTGGACCATTCACCAGTTCTTTAAACACAAACTGAAGGAGAAGAAGCAGCGGCCTTAACTTCTCAGTAGGCTTATAAACGTGTGTTCTTTTCACAGAATGACCCAGTGGGGTGACAGAGCTAGTGGGAAAAAAAGGTATGTGGATTTCTTGCTTCTTTAATTAAATGAAGAAAAAAAATGCACCTGGTACAAGGCAACTGTATTACAAAATGGTGATAGCTTTCATACTAAAGTGTTCATCCATGACAACCCTGAAACCAGATTAAACTCTTTTACTCAGATTTTTGTCTCTTTCATCAGGTTGCTGCAGATTTTCACCGACATGGACAGGTATGACACTCAATATTTTACATATTTCTCACCCTAAATAACAATAGCACAGTAGCCTCCTGTCTGTCTTAAAAAGGTTGAAAAAACACCATGCTTTATACATACACAGGTTTAAGTTAATTGCATTGTGTGGGCCAGAACCGGGCCTGTCCAATTTTGCTATGTGGGTATGAGCATCATCTAAGCTTCAAACACTTCTGAAGATGTGGGCTTAAACTGAAGTCTATTAAAGACCCAAAGTTTTACAGCTGCACAGCAAAGGGCACCATCATGTCAATTCATGATGACTACCGATGGGACAAAGCAGCAATATACAGTTAGGCCCAAAAATATTTGGACAGTGACACAAGTTTTGTTATTTTAGCTGTTTACGAAAACATATTCAGGATACAATTATAAAATTGATGTGGGCTTAAAGTGCAGACTCTCAGCTGTAATTTGAGAGTATTCACATCCAAATTGGAGCAAGGGTTTAGGAATTACAGCTCTTTAATACGTAGCCGCCTCTTTTTCAAGGGACCAAAAGTAATTGGACAATTGACTCAGAAGGCTGCAAAAAAAAAAAAACTGTCGTCAATTAAGCAGTTAAAAGGTCTGGAGTTGATTTCAGGTGTGGCATTTGCATTTGGAAGCTGTTGCTGTGAACACACAACATGCGGTCAAAGGAGCTCTCAGTGGAGGTGAAACAGACTATCCTGAGGCTGAAAAAAAAGAAAAAATCCATCAGAGAGATAGCAGAAATGTTAGGAGTGGCCAAATCAACAGTTTGGTACATTCTGAGAAAAAAAGAGTGCACCGGTGAGCTTGGGAACTCAAAAAGGTCTGGACGTCCACAGAAGACAACAGTGGTGGATGATCACAGAATCCTTTCCATGGTGAAGAACAACCCCTTCACAACATCCACTCAAGTGAAGAACACTCTCCAGGAAGTAGGTGTATCAGTATCTAAGTCTACCATAAAGAGAAGACTTCATGAGAGTAAATACAAAGGATTCACCACAAGGTGCAAACCATGAATCAGCCTCAAAAATAGAAAGGCCAGAATTGACTTTGCCAAAAAACACCTGAAGAAGCCAGCCCAGTTCTGGAACAGCATTCTTTGGACAGATGAGACTAAGATCAACCTGTACCAGAATGATGGGAAGAAGAAAGTTTGGAGAAGAATTGGAACAGCTCATGATCCAAAGCACTACATCTTCTGTAAAACATGGTGGAGGCAGTGTGATGGCATGGGCATGCATGGCTTCCAATGGCACTGGGTCACTTGTGTTTATTGATGATGTGACAAAAGACAGAAGCAGCCGGATGAATTCTGAAGTGTATAGGGATATACTTTCTGCTGAGATTCAGCCAAATGCAGCAAAGTTGATTGGACGGCGGTTCACCAATGATCCAAAACATACTGCAAAAGCAACCCAGGAGTTTTTTAAAGCAACGAAGTGGAATATTCTGCAGTGGCCGAGTCAATCACCAGATCTCAACCCAATCGAGCATGCATTTCACTTGCTCAAGACAAAACTTAAGGCAGAAAGACCCACAAACAAGCAACAACTGAAGACAGCTGCAGTAAAGGCCTGGCAAAGCATCACAAAGGAGGAAACCCAGCGTTTGGTGATGTCCATGGGTTCCAGACTTCAGGCAGTCATTGCCTGCAAAGGATTCTCAACAAAATATTGAAAAGTAACATTTTAATTAGGGTTATGTTTATTTGTCCAATTACTTTTGAGCCCCTGAAATGAGGAGCGTTTGTATAAAATTAGCTACAGTTCCTACATGTTTAATCATATATTTTTGTTCAACCCCTTGAATTAAACCTTAAAGTCTTCACTTCAATTCCGTTGTAGTTGTTTCATTTCAAATCCAATGTGGTGGCATGCAGAGCCCAAATCATGAAGACTGTGTCACTGTCCAAATATTTCTGGGCCTAACTGTATTACATACCCAATAACTAGACCATACATCTTGACATCCTATGGCCTGCACTACTCTGTATATCTGGAAAGGCCATAGTATGACATAGTGTTATATAAATCATATTGTGACCACCCAAACCTCTCACTGTTAAGTTTAACTGTCACAATAAATACTAACCCCATAGACTGAGTATGGTAACTCGAATTCTAACTTAGACTAAATGAAAGTAATTCCCAATAAAGAGCTTCAAATTTTACTTTATTATTGTATTATTTTTCTTGTGAATAGCTGTTGATCAGCCAGCAGTTATAGCTGGAGACAAAATGTTATTTTCTATCTCTGATTGTCTTCATCTCTACCAGGATCCAGCAGAAGTTAAACCCCCTGGAGTCGTTTGAACCTGCACCTGGCTGTGGGCCTATGACGAGTATTGATAGATCAATGGACTTTGTCACTAACTTTCAACAGTCCAAACAATCTATTATGAGGTGAGATAAATGTTCCTTACTTTGCAGCGTACCATAGAAGAAATCTAAAAAGGAATAGAAGCCTTTTCACTGATAAAGACACAATACCCATAAAAATTGTATGAACACGTATAACAAGTGATAGACAAATAGGTGTTTGCAGCAATTCTACTTACACTGAACTTAGTGGGCCAATTCACAACCAGTCACTTAACTTTCCATGTGGCGCATCTAGAAAGGAGGTGCACTGCTGTTCTGGCCTCAGCCCTTCCAGGTGGATCAGAATCAGAATCAGAATCAGAATCAGATTTATTGCCATTGTTCATGTAGTACACAAACTAGGAATTTGTCTCGGTGCAATGCTGCAACATTAAACATGATAAGATAAAAGAATAAAAAACTATACATGCAATAAGTGTAGAATAAGAATGAGTAATACTAGTCAAAGCAGTTTTTAAATATATTAGCGAGCAGCAGATATTGTGGAGTACCACATAGTGCAGTCGGTAGTGCAAAAGAAAACAGTGATAATTGTCATGAGACCGGTTGAGCTGCTGTACGTAGTGCACGAGAGTCAATAAGTCACTTAGTGTTCAGCAGTCTGATGGCAGATGGGAAGAAGCTGTTCATGTGCCAGGAGGATCATCACAAAATGTGGCTACAGGTACAGGTTATGAAGTGGAACAACCATCAGTCACCCCCTCTAGATGGAAAACATCAAGCTGTGAGGAATAAATGAGACACTGACACACTGACCAATGTCTCCAGGATATACAGCACTGACACTGGAATGCCATTGCATAGCTCTTAGCTGTGCACTGCTGTATTATCTGTATAAATGTGTTCAGCGCAATAGGACAAAGTTTATGAATTTTTATTGTCTCCACAGAGCTGATCAGGAGAACCCAGAGATTCATAGCTTGCACTCTATCAAGGGACATCACACACAGCTGGAGTCCACATTTATGGTAAGTACATAATCATTAATAATCTGTTGATCCAAATAAAACTGAATTTATAAAACTTTTTTTCTTGTTCTGAATAGAGGTCCTTTAGTTTATGGCTGAGAACATTTTATTTTAGACAAATGTGTTCTGATTGCTGGAGTTTTTTGTGTGCCCAATTTCATACATCACATATTGCGACAGTGTTGCGGCAGACCCAACGCACTAGTGTCAGCATGTACTTCTTCAGAAATGTAAATACATGTCGTGGCCACGCAGACCACAAAAGTTGTGACTGGTCCGCTTTGTCTCCTTCACATTTCATGCTTCTAGTTTCTACTCATTCACCGTGGCACTACTTTCAAAGTGAGTCATATTAAAGAACAGTCCGAATTTAAAAGAATATTGAGAAAGTTTATCAAATACAGAACATTTGTATGGCTCGTCCTTACCCCATTAGTTACATAGATTGTCATATGATGACAGTGGCGATGGTTGTACATTTGTACATTTCTCTAACCCCTTTTCTTTTTTCTCTATTGCAGTGATAGTATGAAAATTTGCTTTTTAAAACATTTGTTAGCTCCAACTCCATCACAATCCACTCTTGTTCATTGTTCTTTAATACAGCCGTGGACAAAATTGTTGGTACCCCTCTGTTAATGAAAGAAAAAACCACAATGGTCACAGAAATAACTTGAATCTGACAAAAGTGGTAATAAATAAAAAGTCTATGAAAATTAACCAGTGAAAATCAGGCAATGCTTTTGAATTGTGGTTCAGCAGAATTATTTTAAAAAACAAACTCATGAAACAGGCCTGGACAAAAATGATGGTACCCTTAACTTAATATTTTGTTGCACAACCTTTTGAGGCAATCGCTGCAATCAAACAATTTCTGTAACTGTCAATGAGACTTCTGCACCTCTCAGCAGGTATTTTGGCCCACTCCTCATGAGCAAACTGCTCCAGTTGTCTCAGGTTTGAAGGGTGCCTTCTCCAGACAGCATGTTTCAGCTCCTTCCATAGATGTTCAATAGGATTTAGATCAGGCCACTTTAGAATAGTCCAATGTTTTGATCTTAACCATTCTTGGGTGTTTTTAGCTGTGTGTTTTGGGTCATTATCCTGTTGCAAGACCCATGACCTGCGACTGAGACCAAGCTGTCTGACACTGGGCAGCACATTTCTCTCTAGAATACCTTGATAGTCTTGAGATTTCATTGTACCCTGCACAGATTGAAGACACCCTGTGTCAGATGCAACAAAGCAGCCCCAGAACATAACAGAACCTCCTCCATGTTTCACAGTAGGGATAGTGTTCTTTTCTTGGTATGCTTCATTTTTGCGTCTTTGAACATAGAGCTGATGTGCCTTGCCAAAAAGTTCCAGTTTTGTCTTGTCTGTCCATAGGACATTCTCTCAGAAGCTTTGTGGCTTGTCAACATGCAGTTTGGCAAATTCCAGTCTGGCTTTTTAGGGCCTGAGCCACTGACAACGTCAGTCGGCAAAAGCCCTATTGTATCTGCTTCGTTTCTTTTTTTTCTCGTTCTGCCTAAATGATCGCATTTTTCACCCTCTGAACGTTAACCACTTTCTGTGTGGAGTTTGCATGTTCTCCCTGTGCTGCGTGGGTTTACTCCGGGGCCTCCGGTTTCCTCCCACAATCCAAAGACATGCATGTTAGGTTAATTGGCTGTTCTAAATTGTCCCTAGATATCTGTTTCCTATAGCCCTTAGAATAGAGGGTTAGTATTAGTGAAAGCGCTTTGAGTGGTCTTTGTGACTAGAAAAGCGCTATATAAGTGTAGGTTAGTTAGTTAGTTAGTTAGTTAGTTAGTTAGTTAGTTAGTTAGTTAGTTTTTTTGGCAAACCCCTCAGACCCGGCAAAAAATTCGATAAACTGGAAAACATATGTGCCCCCCCCCACCCCTCATTTTTGTGGGTGGGGCCAAACGTACAAGGTCAATGGAGACTGGAGACCATAAACTTTGCCATAGAGACATAAACTTTGGGTGAAGTGTGCATCACCTCAAGATATGCAAAAAATATCAATGTGGCCCATACCCACCGCCAACAGGAAAGGTGCCATCTTGCCTCAAAGTCGCCCCACCTCCAATTTGGAAAAAAGTCACACCTCGCATTTGAACGCACTAGTCCTAGGGACCTGCTCCGATTGAGCTCATTTTTACATAGCGGCATCTATAGGCATTGCACATTAAAAATTGTATAAATTAAGTCAAAATCTCAAAAGGCGTGGCCAGGGCGCCATGTCGAAGTTTGACTCCTCCCCTTACAACTTCAACCACCTGTAACTCGGGCAAAACCTGTCTGATGTGCACCAATCCTTTCATAATGGAAAATAGTCCCGCCCCAAATGCAATGACATCAAAATACCTGACAACCGATATAGCGCCACATAGTGGTTAACAAAAGAATTGCTGAAAACTGTTTTATTTGTTACTCACGCGCGGCCGGAATGACGTGAAATTTTCTGAGATTCATCAGAACACAGCAATGATCATAACTGAACATCAACGTTAGCATGACATCAAATGTGTTACCATGGACATGCCCTCCTCACCATTCAATCCATGAGCTTATGGGGAGGGGTGGGAAGGTCTTGGAGTTATAAATTTTTGAACATATGTTGAGGTCACTGTCATATACGTATAGTCCAATATGGGTGGACAACACATAACTTACAGGGAAGTGTTGCCATGGCAACATGGTGACGGTTGACTACTCGCCATGACATTTCCGAAAGTTGTATCTTGGACAAACTTTGTCTGCTTTTCACCAAATTTTTGACAATGGATAATATTCCCACCCTGAACACTCCTATATAAAATAACAAAAGTTTTAGCGCCACCTAGTGGTAACAACATTAGACCCTTGTAAATTGGACAAACTTTGTACGATTTGCACCAAATTTTCTACGATCAATATTCTCCCTTCCCCGAACTCGTCTACGTACAAATAATAAACAAAAGTCATAGCACCCCCTAATGATTAAAGGAAGAATTACTGACGACTGTTTACTTTATTTTTCTCTCACCAGCTTAACAAAATTACATAAAAGAATGACTTGGGCTCATTGATAGTATATGTACATAGTACAGAACTGTTTCCATGGCGACCGGCGTGCTTCAATGGCTTTCTCGTCAAACAAAACATGACATTTACAGCTCAGACAATTCTCGCCTGATTTGGAAAAATCTTTGCACAAATCATACTGATCCCACTCTGAACGTGTCTGTATATCAATATTCGCAAAACTGTCACACCCACACCTACTGCTGACATGAGGTACTGCACAAAACTGTTTCAAATTTTGCACAAAGACCAGTAGTCACAATGACATGACCTTTTCAGTGGTTTCTCAGAGTGCTGGATAGTTGTAATTTGGACAAACTGTGTCGGACTGTCACCGGAATTGCTATGATGGAGATTAATCCCACTCCGCACATTTGGTCCCACCCACAAAAATGAGGGGTGGGGGTGCACATATCTTTTCCACTTGATCAATTTTTTTGCCAGAATTGCTATGATGGAGATTTGTCCCACTCCACGCACTCCTACATAAAAATATTTGACAAAAGGGATAGTGCCACTTACTGCTCACAGGAAGATCTGTGCCAAATGGTTTACTTTATTATTCATGCAGCCCTTGCAGTGATGACGGCACATTTTTTCGAGCCAGAAAGGGACGACGGGCGCCGGGTTCCGCGGGCGCGCGGGGGGCGAAACCCGCTTACAGCTGCTTGCAGCTTTAATTTATGATTTGTTTTCAAGAGTGGTGTCCTCCTTGGTCGTGTCCCATGAAGTCCACTTTGGCTCAAACAATGACGGATGGTGCCATCTGACACTGATGTACAGTACCTTGACCTTGGAGTTTACCATGAATGTGTTTAGAGGTTGTTCTGGGCTCTTTTGTTACCATTCTTATTATCCGTCTCTTCCATTTTTCATCAAGTTTCCTCCTATGGCCACGTCCAGGGAGGTTAGCTACAGTCCCGTGGATCTTAAATTTCTGAATAATATGTGCAACTGTAGTCACAAGAACATCAAGCTGCTTGGAGATGGTCTTATAGCCTTTACCTTTAACATGCTTGTCTATAATTTTCTTTCTAATCTCCTGAGACAACTCTCTCCTTTGCTTCCTCTGGTCCATGTTTAGTGTGGTACACACCATGTTACAAAACAGCACAGTGACTACTTGTTACCCTTTAAATAGGCCGACTGACTGATTACAAGTTTGTAGACACCTGTGATGTTAATTAGAGGACACATCTTGGTTGAACATGTCCCTATGGTCACATTATTTTCAATCTTTTCTAAGGGTACCATCATTTTTGTCCAGGCCCGTTTCATGAGTTTGTTTTTGAAAATAATTCTGTTGAACCACAATTCAAAAGCATTGTCTGATTTTCATTGGTTAATTTTCATAGACTTTTTATTTATTACCACTTTTGTCAGATTCAAGTTATTTGTGACCATTGTGGGTTTTTCTTTCATTAACAGAGGGGTACCAACAATTTTGTCCACGTGTGTCAATGGAAACACACCACACATTTAAAAAAAAAATAAAACATTACTTTTCTTTGCTTGTTAATGAAAGCAAATAAATAAAAATGACAAGCTCTTCATACCAGATTGTAAATATTTTTATTCATCAGCATTATATGATTATTGGGAGGGTTATATGGACTGAATATGATTTTGGAGGATTTAAACCCCCCATAAATGACTCTTACACATCAGCAGAAACCTGTTTTGGCAAAAGAATGATGCATTCAAATCAGCGCACATGTAGAATTTGCTGACGGTGGTATCTGCCATGTGCTGGCGCCGGCATCACTGTGATGTAGAGGCATAAATTGGACTTAAGTCTCTTGAGCTTTTCCTTCTTGAAGTATGGTTTTATGGTTGTGCTTCATTTCCAGTGGAGAACTGTCAGCATCTCATGGATTGGTATATTTTTCATTGGCTCTCAGAAAGATTCTGAGCCCCAAGTTCTGCACTCTGTCCAGCTTACTTTTAGTAGTGGTGGAGGCAGGGGTCCACAAGAAGGCAGCATACTCAACAACGGGCCTGACAGCACAGGTGTATACCGCTTTCTGTCACGGTTGAGAAGAACCGGACCCATTTGGTGGATGTAAGTTCAAATAATTTTATTAAAGAGGTGGTCAGACAGACACAACTCGAGGGCTTAAAAGAAATTAAAAACTACAGCTCAGAAGCACAACAAAAGACTGAGGCAAAGCAGAACAGAACAGTCGGGCAGGAGCATGTTGTTCACACCATAACACCGACAACAAAGAACCCGAGCAGAACCAAAGTAGAACAGACCTTAAATAATTACTGGGCACAATCAAAACAACACGGGACAGGTGGAGAGAACAATAATCACTGTCAGCTGACACATGAGGCAAATGACAGTGACAGAAGGGGCGGGGCTGCACACACACAGCAATCAGAGGGAGACACAGAACATACACAGGGAATCAGGGGAGACACAACCATGACAAACAATGACAGAACTGAACCCAGATAATAAATAATCATAATAATGATAATCATAGAACTAACAGAATAATAAATCTAACAAATAATAATAAATGTGGAAAATACAAAGTAAAGACAAGGCAAGGATGTGGATTGAGTCCATGCTCTACAGAAACACAAACTATGAATCAAAATGAGGACATGAGACCCAATCCATGCCCTGACAGTTCCCCCCTCTTAAGGTGCAGCTTCCAGACGGCCCTCAACATTACATCAAATATAAACAAAACAGAAAAGCACCCTCCTAGGGTGGGTGGTGGGTGTTCAAGGCCAGGTGGGTCAAAACAAACTCTTACCCCCCACAGAGTCCAAAATCAAACATCGCTATGGTAACCCAAGTCCATGACCCCAAAGTTCAACACCAAGCGGGTCACGTGGTCTTCCAGTGTCCTAGGACCACTAGACCAGAGAGCAAGGTGGGTCTGAGGGCCTATTGAAGTCCATGGGACCCCAGACCAGAGCAGAGAGCGAGTCGGGTGGTCTCCCAGAGTCCCTAGATGACCGGAACAGATAACAAAACAGGTCAGGGGGCCTAACCCAGTTCAAGGGCCTCCAGATCTCAGAACATAACCAGTCATGTGGTTTCTCAGAGTCCCAGGACCACCAAAGCGGAGAGCAGAATAGGTCCTGAGATAATAGTAGGGACACTTTAAACTCAGGTGAAAATGACGTGGAATTTTTAAACTCAGGAGATGGTAACACAAAAATTTCAAACTCTGGAGATGACACAGGAGAGTTTTGCTTTTAAAGCTCAGAAGATGACAACATGGAAATTTTACCCTCAGAAGCTGGAAGGAAAGAATCTTTACACTCTAGGGATGACATGAAAATTTCTACATGTTTATCCTCAGGAGCTGGTAGTAATGAATCTTTACACTCTGGAGATGACATGAAAATTTCAACACATGACGGAGATTCCTCAGCCTCCCAAACAGCTGAGGTGAGCCAACCCTCAGCGAAGCCAGACAATAAGGGCTGAAGATCCTCAAGTCCTGACGTCTGGGAATCCATCCCCGAAACAGCCACCTTAGACGGGAAGGAAAACACAACACCTGGGTCAATACAACAGGCAGCAGAGGAGCTCAGCGGAGGAGGCCCAGAAGCATATGGCAGCTGCAACCGGGACCCCCCACTAAGAGCTAAGCAAGATCTCTCTAAAACTGATGTTAAAAATACAAAGAATAGGATTTGTCTGACTTCTTGCTCCACCGCTGATGAGGACCCCGGTGGCTCTGCTGTAGCAGTCCAACCAGCAAGCATGATGGCAGATGGGGCAGGGATGATGACAGGCTGAGCAGGAACAGGAGCGTGTTCCTCGGGCTGAGCAGGAAAAGGAGCTGGCATGTGACGTGAAGCAGGAACTGGCACTAGGGAGCAACATGGAGCAGGCACTGGAGCTTGGGAGCAACATGGAGCAGGCACTTGAACTAGGGAGTGACGTGGAGCAGGCACTTGAGCTAGGGAGTGATGTGAAGCAGGCACTGGAGCTAGGGAGTTACATGGAGCAGGTATTGGAGCTAGGGAGTGACTTGGAAGAGGTACTGGGGCTGAAGGTGCTGGGGATCGGCGTGGAGCTGGTACCGGATAATCTTCATACAGTCCAGGAACAGCAACAGGGACAGCCAGCTCATCCCAGACCAGCAGATTGCTTCCCAGTATGGCCAGTTCCTCACAAAAAACAGAACAAGAAACTGGAGAAGCAGGTGACGATGGATGGATGGAAGCAGGAGGAGAAATTATAGCAGAGAGATGGGTGGAGAGAGCTCAGTGGTGGTACGTGGCTGACACTGAGCCCCTTCACTAGAAACAGGACAAGACCTTTCATTTAATGGTGCTGAAAAATGAACAGGTACTTGCCTCTGTTTCTGCTCTTCTGCCACTGAAGAGTCAGACGATCCCTCCTGGAATATGACAGGATCCGCCCTACGAGGAGCCATTGCACATTGGTATGGCACTGCATCGAGGGATGAGGAAGCGGAGATCTGGAACGCTTCTGCAGGAGAAGAAGGGCCAGGCAGCTGTACTCGTTGACGCCAACGCGAGCTGCATCTCGTTATGGCTCACTGTAATTTTTCCTCCTTCTGCTCCTTCGCCAGCCCACAAACCAACAGGTACAGGAATGGAGCTAAATGCTGGAGTCTGTGGAGCTGGGGGTAATGCTACAGCGTGGGAAAAACCTCAATCACCTCGGCGGTGCCTCCGAGGAGTCTTAGAGCTTCATGTTTTGGCATCATGGGCGTCCTTGACTAGGGCCTCGATGCAGGAAGTAGCACAAACTTCCTCCTGGTCAAGACCCATGAGATGAAACTTATGATCCGCTGGGTCCAAACGGTTGGGTTCTTTCTGTCATGGTTGAGAGGAACTGGAGCCATTCGCGTGATGTAAGTTCAAATAATTTTATTAAAGAGCTGGTCACACAGACACAACTCGAGGGCTTAACAGAAATTAATAACTGCAGCTTGGAAGAACAACAAAAAACTAAAGCAAAACAGAACAAAACAGGCAGGAGCGTGTTGTTCACGCCATAACTGTTGTGATTCTCCATGCGCTTTTACACAGTGTATGGAGGAGAGAATTAAAACCCACATGCAGGAGTAAGTTATGCATATTTCTTGACAAGATGTGAATAAACCATTCAAAATAACAGATGAGTTGTTCAGGATTTACAAGGAAGTCCTTCAGGATGCTCTACAGACACTAGTGAGAATTAAACTGGGAAAATGTCCTTCAACACAAACAGGCAGAGCTGTAGCGAGAGATAGACGGGGAAAGCCCAGGAAAGAACCTCCAGGCGGAACTGGATGGCACGGGCAAAGCAGTTTGTACTCACAAGGCTGGAGCAATCCAAGTCGATCCGAGTAATAATCCAGGCGAAAACAAAACCAAGCAGTTGAAGACAATGAACACCACCCAGACTGATGTGGTACCGGAAAACTGGCAGGGCATCTAGTCATGAGCGATGGAGCGCAAACACTGAGTAGATCTATTACAGTGTTGGACAATGATCTGTCAATCTCTTCCAGCAGACACATGAGTTAAATAATGCCAAACCTAATTTATTTATTTAGCGAATGCAAAGTCCTTAAGCCAAGCAGTTGCCTTCTGGTTTGCTGTATGGAGGGTGTGTAATCCTCCTTCCAGTCTTTGGAGCGGGCAAGCCTCTATGATGTGTTCCATAGTTTGCTCCTCTCCACATGCGCACAGTGGGCTAGGGCTACTGCCCCATCTGTGAAGGCTGGCCAAGCAGGGGCCATGTCCAGTCCTGAAGCGATTGAGTGTAGACCACTGTCTCCTTGGGAGGTTGGTGCCCGGGACCTGTTGGTTGGGGTTTATCACCAGCTGTTTGTTTGGGACCTCCTTGGTTTCCCATTCCTCTTGCCAAGCTGTCTGGATGGTAAAGTCAGCTGGGGGAGGGTTTTTCCAAATCGGCCGTCTGGATGAAAGTCGGGCAGTGGGTGGGGTGTAGATATCTGCATGGATTGGTAAGTGAGGAAAATCTTTAACTTTTTGGAGCATCCTTTGAGTTAATGCTGCTCGCTGCTAGCACTTTGTGGTAGGATCTGCCCTTCGCATATTACAACTAAACGTTGAAGGCCTATCTGCAGCCAAGCGAAGCCTTATCGAAGTCCTCGCCTTCCAACATTCGATTGATGTAATCTGCCTCCAAGAGACTCATATTGGCACAGAGGAAGCTGGCCGCTTCACCATCAAAGGCTTTGACCTCCTGTGCTATGTTCTACATGCTAAACATGGACGTGCCACCTATGTGCGTTCTGACATAGTTGAAGCAAATCACCTGATAACAACACATTTCTCAGACACCATAATCATTGGTGGCTTCCATATTGTCAATGTGTACAAGCCCCCTAATGCCAACTGGGATCTGCAGGTCTTACCCACCCTACTCCACCCTGCCATCTATGTGGGGGACTTTAACAGCCATCACCCTGACTGGGGGTACCCAGCAGTGGACAGTGATGGGGAGGCACTTTCAGACTGGGCATCCAGAAATGACCTCGCTTTGATATACGACCCCAAACAAAGAGGAACCTTCCACTCTGCTAGGTGGAAGAAGGACTATTCTCCTGACCTGTGTTGGGTCAGCTCTTTGAATGGGGAGCCATATCCTACACAGATCCTCATTCTTGATGATTTTCCACACAGCCAACACCGGCCCCTGCTTGTACACATTGGCCTACAACTTCCAGTCATATACAGCCCAAGGAAGATGCGCTGGAACTTCCGCAAAGCCAACTGGAAGAAATTCAGTGAAACTCTGGACCGGAGCATTGTTACCATCCCACTCCACACCATCACTGTAGATGAAGCATACAACCGCTTCTGCAGCGCAATCTTCAAGGCTGCCCATACTGCAATCCCACGAGGCTACCGACCCCTCTATGTCCCATGTTTGGACGGAGAAAGTGCTGCCCTCCTACAATCCTATCAAACATCAGGGGACCCAGAGATAGCAGACCATCTCATTGAATCGCTAAATACAGCCCGGCGAAAGAAATGGGAGGAGACAGTTGCTGACCGGAGCTTTACCCACTCTAGCAGGAAATGTTGGAGCCTCATCCGTCGCCTAGGAGCTGCACAGAAGCCCCCTAGCCAAAGCCGAGCATCCGTCACACCCAACCAAGTTGCATCCCACCTACTGACTATCGCCAAAGCACCCCAAGACAAAGACACCAGAAGAGCAGTTACAACTGAGCTAAAAAAAACACCAAAAAATGCCTGTAGAGGAAACGAACCCTGAACCCTTCGAGGCTGCTGAACTGGAGAAAGTCCTACAGGGCCTGAAATGTGGAAAGGCAGCAGGATACGATAACATCTTCCCAGAATTCATGAAGAATCTTGGCCCCCGAGCCTTAACCTGGTTGACACAATTCTACACAAGGATCACACAAACGAACTCGATCCCAAAGAAATGGCGGACAGCAAAGGTCATTGCCATCCCAAAACCTGGCAAAGACCACAAACTACCAGCAAGCTACCGCCCAATCTCCCTACTCAGCGTTCCTTACAAAATCATGGAGCGCCTAATACTGCAACGCATTTCCCCAGAAATAGAGGATATTCTAAGTGTGGATCAAGCAGGTTTCCGCAAGGACCGCAGTACAGGAGAACAAGTACTGGCCCTAACCACCTTCATTGAAAATGGCTTCGAGAGCAGACTGAAGACACGGGCTGTGTTTCTCGATCTTACAGCCGCCTATGATACGGTCTGGCACAAAGGCCTCCTCCTGAAACTTATAAAGGCGATCCCTGCTTGGGCAACAGCAATTATAAAAACCCTGCTGACCAACCGAAGGTTCAGAGTCCACCTCAGTCAGAACACAAGTGCATGGAGAATGCAGAAAAACGGACTCCCACAAGGCTCAGTTCTAGCTCCAACTCTGTTCAACCTCTACATAAACGACCTGCCTACTACAAAATCCCGCAAATTCATCTATGCAGACGACATCTGTTTGGCATTCCAAGCACCAGACTTTGAACCACTGGAACAGGTGCTCACGGAAGATCTTGCTAAACTGGACCAGTTCTGCAAAATCTGGCGCCTAAAACCAAGCCCAGCAAAAACCGTCTCCAGTGTATTTCATCTCCACAATGCAAAAGCTGCCAGAGAACTAAACATCCACCTGAGCGGACTCAAGCTTAAGCATGCCCCAAATCCAACTTATCTTGGAGTGACCCTTGATAGGACCTTATCCTTCAAGGAACATCTAAAGGGGACGGCTGCTAAGGTGAAAGTACGAAACAACCTGCTCTGCAAGCTCGCTGGTGCAAAATGGGGGGCGGCAGTCTCCACCCTGCGCACCTCAGCACTGACCCTTTCATACTCTGTAGCAGAATATTGTGCCCCTGTCTGGTCCAGGTCATCTTACACACACCATGTAGCCACCCAGCTCAACTCAACCATGAGAACTATAACTGGAACAATCCGCTCAACACCACTCCCCTGGCTCTCTGTACTGTCAAACATAGCCCCTCCACACATCCGGCGAGCCAAACCTAATGAGGAAAGAGATTGCTGGTGTTTGTAACGTGAGTGCGAATGAAAACCAATAATGAGACACAGCTGATCACACTGACAGGAGAGGGAGATGTGGCTGAGCTGTCAGGGAGCCGGGCAACCCCAGAGGCTCCCTGAAAGTGCCTGATGGAAGATAGGACACAAAATACACAAAAGAACACGCAACCACCGCGTCATAGAACTGGGCTTGAAACCTCAACCCCAGTTCATGACAATAACACTGACAACAAAGAACCCGAGCAGAACCAAAGTAGAACAGACCTTAACAGCAATCAGAGGGAGAAACAGAACATACACAGGGGATCAGGGGAGATGCGACCATGGCAAACAATAACAGAACTGAATCTAGATCATAAATAATCATAATAATGATGATAATCACAGAACTAACAGAATAATGAATCTAACAAATAATAATAAATGCAGAAAATACAAAGTACACCCAAGGCGAGGACGTGGATTATGTCCATGCTCTACAGAAACACAAACTATGAGTCAAAATGAGGACATGAGACCCAACCCATGCCTTAACACTTTCAGGGTGTTAAAGTTCGCCCCCGAGATGGTTCTGACATGGTTCAGGTGACCCACAGAGCAGACACGACTCAGAGTAAATGCAATTAACGTATTTTATTGTAAACGTGAGTGAGTGGGTGCGTGAGTGCAGGGGATGAGATGGACCACGCTGGGTCGCTGTCGATCACCCTCGGTGGAGGTGGAGACCTGGGAGCGGGACACAACGGGCTGGAGGAGACGGCTTCACCTGAGAGACATGAAAGGTTGGATAGATGCGGGGGGGGGGGGGGGGGGTTAGGCACACAGACACTGGGTTAATGATCTTACATATGGGAAAGGGACCAATGAACCGTTGGGCAGTCTTCTTCCGCTCAGCCTTCAGGTTGATGTGCTTAGTAGAAAGCCATACCTGCTGACCCACCTGGTAGACCGGACCCGGAACCCTGCGTCGGTTGGCCACCGAGGTGTTGCGTTCCCCCGTCCGTTGTAATGCTGCCCTGGCCGTCCTCCAGATCCGTCGTCAATGCCTCAGGTGGGCACGAACTGATGGAACGGCGATGTCCCCCTTCTCTTCAGGAAACAGCGGGGGGTTGTAACCCAATGAAGCCTCGAAGGGAGACATGCCGGTGGCTGTGGACACCACCGTGTTATGGGCGTATTCAATCCAGGGGAGGTGTGTGCTCCACGATGACGGGTTGGCAGCTGCGACGCACCGCAATGCTGCTTCCACCTCCTGGTTGGCTTGTTCACATTGCCCATTGGACTGGGGATGGTAACCAGAGGACAAACTTGCTGTAGCCCCCAAGGCGGCGCAGAATGCCCTCCAGACCCTGGAGACGAACTGGGGCCCTTGGTCCGAAATGATGTCCTGCGGGATGCCGTGCAGTCGAATGGCATGCTGGACCAGCAGATTGGCCATCTCCTTGGCTGAAGGTAACCCTCACAGAGGAATGAAGTGGGCAGCTTTAGAAAACCTGTCCACCAGTGTGAGGATGGTGGTGAAATTGTTGGATGTGGGGAGACCGGTGACAAAATCTAGCGCCACGTGGGACCATGGCCTGCCCGGGATGGGGAGGGGATGAAGCAGCCTGGCCGGCGGTGAAGAGGACGTCTTTCCTGTCGCGCACTCAGGGCAGGCGTGGATGTACTCCCCCACGTCCTTCTGGAGGGATGGCCACCAAAACGACCTCTGTAGGAGTGCCACAGTGCGTGCCCTTCCCGAGTGGCAGGCAAACTTGGAGGTATGCCCCCATTGGATGACCTCCCTTCAGACCGTTGCAGGGACGAATAACTTGCCCACTGCCCCCCCCGGGTCGGCCTCATCAGACTACGCCCTTATGACCTTATCCCTAATACCCCAAGACAGGGCGCCCACAATGCACGCTGGGGAAAGGATGGGGTGCTCAGCCTTTTCTGCCATCTCCAGGGCAAACTGGCGAGACAGGGTGTTGGGCTTGTGGGCTTGGTATTCTTTGACCCAGGGCGGTAGGTGATGGTGAAGTCGAATCGACCAAAGAAGAGCGACCAGCGGGCCTGTTGGGCATTCAGCCGTTTAGCGGTCTGAAGGTACTCCAGGTTTTTATGGTTGATCCAGGCAATGAACGGCTGCGACGCTCCCTCCAACAAGTGTCTCCACTCCTGCAAAGCCAGTTTAACTGCCAACAGCTCCCTGTCACCGATTTCGTAGTTGCGCTCCGCTGGTGACAGGCAACGAGAGAAGTAGGCGCAGGGATGGATGTTACCATCAGCCAGGGAGCGCTGGGACAAAACGGCCCCCACCCCAGAATCTGAGGCATCCACCTCCACTAGGCACTGAAGAGCGGGATCAACTTGCGTCAGAATCGGCGACAATGAGAACCTGACCTTCAGCTCAGAGAACGCAGCGTCCACCTCTTCCGTCCAGCGAAAAGGCACCTTGGTGGAGGTCAAGTTGGTGAGGGGGAGGGCAATGCGGCTGTAGTCCTTGACAAAGCGGCAATAAAAGTTCGCGAAGCCCAGGAATTGCAGGAGCTGTTTCCTTGATGAGGGAGTAGGCCAGTCCACCACCACCTTCACCTTGACTGGGTCTGGGATAATCTCCTTCAGGGCAATGATAAAGCCGAGAATGGATGTCCGGGAGACGTGGAACTCGCACTTTTCTGCCTTAATGAAGAGTTTGTTCTCCAGCAGCCACTGCAAGACCCGCCTGACGTGAATGCGATGCTCCTCCATGGACTGAGAAAAAATGAGGATATCGTCAAGGTAAACAAAAACAAAGGTGCCCAGAAAGTCCCTCAAAACATCATTAATAAGGCGCTGGAAAACGGCCCGAACGGCATAACCAAGTATTCAAAGTGCCCGGTAGGGATCCTAAAGGCTGTCTTCCACTCATCCCTCTCCCATATCCGCACCAGGTGATAGGCGTTGCGCAGGTCTAATCTGGTAAAGCAGCAAGCCCCCCGGAGGGAATCGAATGCTGAGTTGATAAGAGGGAGGGTGTACTTATCCTTGATGGTGATACTATTAAGCTCCCGGAAATCAATGCAGGGCCTGAGAGAGCCGTCCTTCTTCCCCACGAAAAAAATGTGAAAACCGTCCCCACTGCTGAAGATGAAGGTCTAATTATGCCTGAGCTTAGAGACGCCTTAACATACGAGTCCATGGCCGCGTGCTCCGGAGCAGACAGGTTGTAAAGTCTGCTAGATGGCAGCGGAGTGCCGGCCCAAAGATTGATTGCACAGTCATACAGCCAGTGAGGGGGAAGGGAAAGGGCCTGGGATTTGCTGAAGACAGCCCCAAGGTCATGATAATTCGGTGGCACTTTTGACAGGTCGGGAGAGGGAGAGGCAGGGACACCCAGAGGCGTGGCAGGCAAGCATGCAGCAGACTGCAAACAGGCACTTAGGCAGAAGGGGCTCCACGAAACCACACTCCCCGAATGCCAGTCAATTGACGGGTTATGCAAGCGCAGCCAAGGATATCCCAGGATGACCGGGGAGGATAACACCGGCAGGACATACAGATCTAGCTCCTCCCGATGGTTGCCTGAAATGATAACTGGCACCGAGGTGACCCGATGAGTGACAGTGGCTAAAGAGGCTTTTGACAGGGCTATGAGGTTGAGAGGATTCTTCAACGGCTGCATAGGGAGACCCAGACGGGTTGCCAGGCTACTAGAAATAAAGCTCTGCTCAGCCTCTGAGTCAATGAGTGCATGTGTGTTGTGTTCCTTATGCCCAAAACAAAATCGAACAGGAATCAAAAAATGGGTGAGGGGATTATTGCGGGTTATGTCCGTGAGACCCCCTACTGTGATGCACGGACTCCCCCTTTTGACCGCTTGGGACAGGAATCAAGGTCATGGTCCTTGCTCCCGCAATAGACGCACAATCCCAACTCTCGGCGGCGCTGTCTCTCCACAACAGGGAGTTTCCACCCACCCATAACCATAGGCTCTTGGTCCTCCGGGGTGTCAGCTGACGGGAGGGCGGGAGGGCCAGCAGATGGGGCTGGAGGGAGTGGCGCGACATGTTACCCGAGCGGCCGGAAGTTCTGCGTTCAGCCGCCCGCTCCCTCAGACGATTGTCAATGCTAATGGCCAGGGAGATACACTCATGCAGCGTAGAGGGTTTCTCCAGGCTGGCCAGCTCATCCCGCAGGCTAGGGATCAAACTCCTAAGGAATATACTACTCAGAGAGGCATCCTCCCACCCGACCTCCGTAGCCATGACCCGGAAGTCCACGGCATAATCGGAGACCGCCCTCGACCCCTGCCGAAGATTTAATAGACGAGAGGTGAGTACGTCCTCCCGGTCTGAGTGACTGAAAACCTCCTGAAATTCCTGTGTAAATTGTAAGTGTGTCATAGAAGCATAATCAGCCCTAGCCATTACCGCATATGCCCACGCTAAAGCCCGTCCTTCTAACAAATTGATCATATAGCCGGTACGGCTCTGGTCAGTGGGAAAATCCCCGGGTACCCGTTGGAATACTATATCGCACTGCATGAGGAACCCCCTGGCCTCCCCAATACACCTCTAAAGTGAGAGGGAGTAGGGACGGGAATGAGCCAACAAGCAGGGCCCGGAGAGGAAAGGCTAGATGTGGAGCTTGTGGTGGAGCTAGCGGTAGAGCTAGCAGGAGCAGAGGAGCTAGTTGGAGCTGTGGGAAAACCCTGTAGGCTAACTAATTGATCTAACCTGTCGGTGATGTGGGCTAGCTGAGTTAGCATCACCTGCTGCTGATAAGCTAATTGATCTACCCGAGACTCTAGATGGTTAACTCTGCGCGCTAGCGCGCTGTCTGCTGGGTCACTTTGGCAGAGTCGTACTGACATGGTTCAGGTGACCCACAGAACAGACACGACTCAGAGTAAATGCAATTAACGTATTTTATTGTAAACGTGAGTGAATGGGTTCGTGAGTGCGGGGTATATGGTGTAATGTAGTGTAGTGCGATCCGTAATCTCCAGCTGGGGCCGGCAGAGCACCGTACAACCTGGCAACCCTGTAATGAGACAAGGGACGTTAGTTTACAGTTCAACCTATGCAGCTCAATAGATGTTACAGCGCTTACTGTCCAGGGATGATGGAGAAGCTCAGGTAGCGCCGAAGCTGCAGTCAGGAAGACAGTGCCTGCTGGAGGCTGGCTAGCTGGAGGTGAGAGGATGAGTCCGCCGCCTGGAGGGAGATGGAGGACCGCTGCCGGATCTCCGCCTGTGCACAGGGTAATCAGACAAGATGAGAAGCGTGTAGGCTTACTTGGTAGATGGTCCGGGTGGAACCGGCCCGGATGGGGTTTCAGCAGGGCTAGGAAGCCGAAGGCTGGAGAGTAGAGTGCTGGGAAGCACGGAGGCAGGCGTAACTGGATTCAGCGTAGAGAATCAGATGACTCCACACCCAGCACTGGTCCTGGTGGAATAAATAGACCGCAGGAGATGACAGGCAGGTGCGTGCACAGGTGCCGTGATTGGCGGCCATGACAGTTTCCTGTCAACTTCTGTATGAGAGATCTTTTTTTGATTGCTTGGGCTTCATTAAAGTCTATGTGAGGCTTTCCAGTCAGGTGTTTCTCTGTGGGGACCCTAGGAAATGTTTGTCATTCAGTGTCAGCTTGACTTTCTCTTTGGAAGTCTAGATTATGAAGAGAGTGGTGGCTGTCTTGGTGTTGTTGAGTGACTGTCCCTTTTGTAGTCCAATCAGATCCATCGTTAAAAGTTTGTTGAATGTTGTAGGTAGCCATTTCAGTTGCATCTTCAGTGTGCCAGATTGCAAATTTGTCCTAATGAAAAATGTTGGCAACAGGTCTTGGTACAGCTATGGTGATGTAATTTATTATCCCCTGCCTTGTGGGGCGGTCCGTGGGCCTGTCTGTCCCACTTCTGTGAAATCAACTCCTCCTGTAGGTTTATTCTGATTGTTTTAAAACCTGGTACCAAGGTTTGATATACACTGATGATGTGTATATTCTAATTTGGCTTTGATTGGATGATTTTTGCAGGAGTTATAAGCCCTGAATTATAATGTCCTATTTCACTTCAGTTCATAGACAGCAACTGTATTGTGAAATCAACTCCTCCTACAGTTTTGTTCCAAATATTTTGAAACATGATACCAGGGTTTGATATACAGTACGCTGATGATGCCCATATTGCAACTCTGATTGGGTGATTTTTGCACAAATTATAGACCTTGAGGTCAAGGTCAAAGGTCAGTTTTGCCCTAAACCTTGTAAACACAACTACTGAAAGAAATGATGTTGTCATGTTTTAATTCAACTGACAGCTCACGTATGAAGTGCAACACCAGAGAAACACTAAAACATGTTTTACAGATTTTATTGATTTTCAAAAGGACCGGAGCACAGCTAGGGAAAATGTCACTCGCCAGAAGAATCAGCCTGCAGAGGGAGAGACGGGAGCTGTAAGACAAATTACCACTCATGTGAGTCAAGCTGAGAAAGCGGCTGTATCTCAGAGAAGGAGACAAACTAGCAGGATGATGCTGGAAGTGAGTAGGTAGTGGGTAGGAGCGATGGTGTCTGACCGGGTGGAGAATACTGCAGCAGGATGAGGACGATGATGCAGGTGAACGCATTCAGTCCTTAGAGACACACCACACCGATGCCAGCGACCTGAGGAGAGAAGAGGAGAAAGGAGGTGAGTATGAAAACTCGAGCATAGACTATAGGAGAATATTTACGTCATTCTTTAGGCAGTGTACCCATATGAGTCAGCGCTGAGGCATTGATGAGCAGATCCTTATAGGCGCTGGCAGGAATTGGTGGCAGGTGTGTCTAATCTCCAAAGTGAGATCATTCCCTGAGGAGGAACAGGAAGGCGGAGGCATGCGCTCACCAGAACATGACAGTGCCCTCCCCCCAAGGACTGCCTCCTGGTGATCCAGTGGATTTGTCTGGGTGGACTCGATGGTAGGTCTGGACCACCCCCTTGTCGTGAAAGTGCGACCTGGGAATCCAAGATCGTTCTTCCAGGCCGTAGCCCTTCCAGTGGATGAGGTAGTGCAGACCCCGGCCCCGACGGCGTACATCCAGGATCCTCTGGACAGTGAAGGTGGTATGGCCGTCGAGTGTCCAGGGAGAGGAGGCTGCTTTTGGGGGGGGGGGGGGGTCAGAGAGGGCTGATGGAGAGGGGCTTGGTGTGTGAGACGTAGAAGGTCGCGTGCACTCGTGGGGTCCATGGGAGCTGCAGGCGGACCGTAACATCATTGATGATACCGGTGATGGGGTAGGGGCCAAAGAAGCGAGGTGAGAGCTTCTTGGACTCAGTCTGGAGAGGAACTTGGTCCACTGCTAGCCACACGCGCTGACCCACCACGTACTTGGGAGCAGGGGTCTGCTTCTGTCAGCGCGCTTACAGTTGCGCTCCGATGGTAGCAGAGGAGTGCCCCTCGGGTGGACTTCCATAAGCGGCGGCAGCGACGTGCCTGGACCCCCACGGATGGCACTGAAACCTCCCTCTCCACCATAGGCAACAGTGGAGACGTATAACCCAGGGAAGCCTCAAAAGGGGTAAGCTCTGTGGTGGTGGAGACAGCCGAGTTGTGTGCATGCTCCACCTAGGTCAGGTGCGTGCTCCAGGTCAATGGATTTTCGGCCGCTACATACTTGAGGGTGGCCTCCAAGGACTGGTTGGTGTGCTCAGCCTGTCCATTACTTTGGGGGTGATGACCAGATGTGAGGCTAACAGAGGTTCCGAGAAAGACTTCCACACCAGAGATGTAAATTGAGGACCCCGGTCAGACACGATGTCCAAAGGAATGCCGTGCAGGCGGATCACATAGGTGGTAAGAAGGTCGGCAGTTTCGGAAGCAGAGGGGAGTTTGGGAAGGGCGACGAGATGGATAGCTTTGGAGAAACGGTCGACTATTGTGAGAATGACAGTATGACCTTGGGAAGGGGGAACTCCAGAAACAAAGTCCAGTGCAATATGGGACCAAGGGTAGCCGGGGACAGGAAGGGGATGAAGAAGACCAGCAGGGGGTGGAGAGTCTGACTTGCCTCGGGTCCAGGTCTGGCAGGCTCTGACATACTCCTGCACGTCCCTCCACAGGGTGGACCACTAGAACACCTTTCAAACCAAGTCGATGGTGCAAGTGATGCTGGGGTGACAGGCGAAGTGGCTGGTGTGGCCCCAGTGGATGACGTCACTGTGAAGGGCGGTAGGAACAAACAGCTGGTTGCTGGGGCATCCCGCCGGTTCGAGCTCCAGCAACTGGGCTCATCGGACCCTCCGCTCGATGTCCCATGTGAGGGCTCAAAGGACATAAGAAGAGGGGATAATGGGCTGTGAGAGGTATTGGGGGGCTACCTGCTCGGTACTGAACTGACGGGAGAGCGCATCAGGTTAGTGCTCCGAGAGCCAGGCCTGCAGGTGATGACAAAGTTGAATCTGTGAAAGAATAAGGCCCAGCGGGCCTGCCTGGCGTTTAGTTGGCGGGCCGACTGAAGATATTCCAGATTTTTGTGGTCGGTCCACATGACTATAGGGTGTACAGTCCCCTCAAACCAGTGTCTCCACTCCTCCAAGGCCAATTTAATGGCCAACAGCTCCATATCCCCGGCGTTGTAACTTGTCTCGGCCGGCGTGAGCCGCCGAGAGAAAAACACGCATAGGTGGAGCTTCTGGTCGGACGATGAGCACTGCAAGAGGACAGTGCCCACCCCCAAATCAGATGCATCCACCTCCAGGGTGAAGTGGAGCACACCTCCAGGGTGAATTGGAGCTGGGGGTCGACCTGTGCCAAGATGGGTGTTTCAGAGAACAGGCCCTTTAATTTGGAAAAGGCCGGCTCAGCTGCCTCGGACCAGCAAAATGGTTCCTTAATGGAGGTCAGCTGGGTTAGTGGCTGTGCTACCCTTCTATAGTTCCTAATGAACCTGCGGTAAAAGTTTGCAAACCCCAGGAAGTGCTGCAGCTCCCTGCAGGAACAGGGTGAGGGCCAATTGAGCACAGCCTTCGCCTTGGCAGGGTCGGCGCTCAGCTCCCCCTCTGCTATAATAAACCCCAGGAAGGATGTGAAGTTGGTGGAGAACTCACACTTTTCAGCTTTGACAAAAAGTTAGTTCTCCAGGAGCTGTTGTAACACAGCCCGCACATGAATTCTGTGTTCTTCTGGTGAGCGGGAAAAAATAAGGATATCGTCTAAGTATACAAATACAAACTGGTTGACCATATCGTGAAGGACATCATTTATGAGCCACTGGAAGACGACAGGGATGTTAGTGAGCCCAAATGGCATGATCAAATATTCAAATTGCCCCAAATGAGTCTTAAAAGCCATCTTCCACTCATCTCCTTCGCGAATATGGACCAGATGGTAGGCGTTTCTGAGATCCAATTTGGTAAACACCTCCGCACGCTGAAGGAGCTCAAATGCGGAGTTAATCATGGGCAGTGGATATTTGTCTTTAATGGTGAGCGTGTTCAGCTCTCGGTAATCAATGCACAGCCGTAAAGATCTGTCCTTCTGCCCAACAAAAAAGAAACCTGCTCCAAGAGGAGCCGAGGATGGCCGAATTAGGCCGGCGTTCAGGGAGTCTTTAATATATCTCTCTATTGCCTCCCTCTCTGGCCCAGAAATACTATATAGCCGGCTAGACGGCAGCTGCGCGCCCGGGAGAAGGTCTATGGCACAGTCATAGGAGCGATGAGGAGGAAGTGACAGTGCCCTTGACTTGCTAAAGACCTCCCCCAGGTCATGATAGACCTTGGATAGGAGGGTGAGGTCTGGTGGCTCGACCGAAGGGGAGGAAATGGGCAGAGATGGGGAACACTCAGCCGAACTCAAAGAAGAAGCCAATCAAAATGGACTCCAGGAGGAGATAGAGTTTTGAGCCCAATTAATAATGGGATTACGCTTCCGGAGCCATGGGTAACCAAGAACCATCGAAGAGGATGAATATGGCAAAATGAAGAACGATAATTCCTCTTGATGGTTCCCAGAAAGAAGGACCGAGTTCGGGTTCGTGTGCTCTGAGACAAACGTGATCCTTTGGCCTGATAATGTGGTGATGTTCACTGGTTTGGGCAGTTTGGATTTGGGAATACCAAACTCCCGAACAAGCTGGGAGGAAAATAAATTTTGCTCTGCCCCTGATTCCACTAACGCCATGACCCTCCTCTCAACCCTCGCCAATTGAACGAGGGCTGAAATAGAGAAATTACCGGGGGAACGAGAATGGGTCCTGCCCGTCAGACCCCCCACAGCTACTGATGGGCCACATCTTTTTGCACCAGGCGGCAGTCTTCCACTCTGTGCTTCATGGAAGCACAGTACATGCAGGCTCCAACCCTCCTCCTCTGCAAGCGCTCTTCGTCGGTCAGCTGAGTCCGGCCGAGCACCATTGGTTCCGAGGATGAGCTGGTGCACCCTGCGTCAGTAGCCAGAGCAGGCACTCGCAAGAAGGGCGGGTGAGAGGAGGATTGTTGCTCCTTCGCACGCTTGCAATATTGGTTGCCCAAACCAACTGCCTGATCAATAATGCCGTCCAGATTGTCGGGAACAGCATAAACTGACATTTATGCTGGTCGTCGCAGAAGTGAGGGTTTAACCCATGGAGGAACGCTTTGCGTAATGCAACCTTGTTCCACCCTGAGTCCTCCGCTTCGACCCGGAACTCCACCGAGTAGTCAGCAACAGACCGGCTACCCTGGTGGAGCGACAGCAGACCGCTCATGATGTTGCCCTGACTCTGAGTACGGTCAAAGGCACGGGTGAACTTGACCACAGATCGCTCAAAAGTCTATAACGGACCGGGCCCAGCTAAGGGTGTGATCCCTAAGCAGGAGGGTCATGAAATGAATTTTAGTGACATCATCCGGGTACCCCCCCCCCCCACCTGCCCCAGATACAGCCACACCTGGCACAAGAAATCCTTACATTTCCCCACCTCTCCCGCATACAGAGGAGGGGGAATGGAGGTAGTACGGCAAACAGGAGCACGAGCAATGGGTGCAGGCGGAGTGGGAGGACCCGGAGGAGCCATACTGACCAAATGTTCAGTGACAGTGCCCAGCTGCTGCGTAATGGTCTGCAGCTGCTTGGTAAGCACGGCCACCTGCCTCTTTGTAGCGTCGAGGCGACTGAGTGCAGAGTGCTCTGCTGCTGCACTTGCTGAACCGAGATTCTGGCTGGCTCGTTCTGTCATGATTTAATTCAACTGACAGCTCACGTGCGAAGTGCAACACCAGAGATGCACTCAGGAGACATAAACATGTTTTACAGATTTTATTGATTTTCAAAATGACCAGAGCACAGCTAGAGAAAATGCCACTCGCCAGAAGAATCAACCTGCAGAGGGAGAGACGAGAGCTGTTAGAGGAGAGGAGACGGGTGTTGAGCCAAGACAAATTACCACTCACGTGAATCGAGCTGAAGAACCAGCTGTAACCTAGCGAAGGAGACGAACCAGCAGGATGATGCTGGAAGTGAGTGGGTAGTGGGTAGGAACGATGGTGTCTGACCGGGTGGAGAATTCTGCAGCAGGATGAGGACGATGATGCAGGTGAGCGCACTCAGCCTCTAGAGACACACCACACCAATGCCAGCGACCTGAGGAGAGAAGAGGAGAAAGGAGGTGAGTATGAAAACTCGAGCATAGACTATAGGAGAATACTTGCGTTGTTCTTTAGGCAGTGTACCCAAACGAGCCAACGCTGAGGCATCGATGAGCAGATCCTTATAGGCGCTGGCGGGAATAGGCGGCAGATGTGTCTAATCTCAAAGGTGATATATTCCCCGAGGAGCAACAGGAAGGCGGGGAGTGCGCTCTCCAGAACATGACAGATGTTGGCTTTTCAAAAGGTCAGATGTTAAAGCTGGCATTCCTTATGCCCTGTTACTATACAACAAGTAAAGCTAGGGTCACCAAACTTGATACACAGGTTCACCCTGAGACCCTGACCTCTGTCTACACAACATTACAAAAATAATTTTTTTGTAAGTTGTCTGTGTTTTTTCAACTGATCTAAGACAATTTTACACCGCTGAATCCAAAAATGACACCCGTTTATCTCGATCAGGTCAGGTTTTTATGCTAAGTTGACTTACAAAATCTTCTGGTCGAAGCCATTTAATTCACCTGTAAAATAAAAATACCATCCATCCATCCATCCATCCATCTTCTACCGCTTTTCCGGAGGTCCGGGTCGCGGAGGCAGCAGCCCAAGCAGAGAAGCCCAGACTTCCCTCTCCCCAGCCACCTGCTCCAGCTCTTCAGAGGGGATACCAAGGCGTTCCCAGACTAGCTGGGAGACATAGTCTCTCCACCGAGTCCTGGGTCTGCCCCGGGGTCTCCTCCCAGTGGGACGTGCCCGAAACACCTCAAGTGGGAGGCGTCCAGGAGGCATCCTAATCAGATGCCCATACCACCTCAACTGACTCCTTTCAATGTGGAGGAGCAGCGGTTCTACTCTGAGCCTCTCCCGGATGACTGAGCTCCTCACCCTATCTCTGAGGGTGAGTCCAGCAATCCTACGGAGAAAGCTCATTTCAGCCGCTTGTATCCGCGATCTCGTTCTTTCGGTCATTACCCAAAGCTCGTGACCATAGGTGAGAGTAGGAACGTAGATTGACTGGTAAATCGACAGCTTTGCCTTAGAACTAAGCTCCCTCTTCACCACAACAGACCGGTACAACGTCCGCATCACTGCAGATGCTGCTCCAATCCGTCTGTCGATCTCTCGCTCCATTTTCCCCTCACTCGTGAACAAGACCCCAAGATACTTAAACTCCTCCACTTGGGGCAGGAGCCTGTCCCCAACCCGGAGAGGTTGTATGTTGTCCGGGGCAATTTGCCTCTGATAGGGTCTCCCAAGACAAACTGGTCCTGGGTGAAGGGCCAGACGAAGAACGATCCAACAGACTCTCATGATAAATTGTATATCAAGGATTCAGTGTACCCCGCCCGGTATGGGGTTACCGGGGCCCCACCCTGGAGCCAGGCCTGGGGGAGGGGCTCGAAGGCTAGCGTCTGGTGGCCGGGTTTCCACCCATGGGACCCGGCCGGGCTCAGCCCGAAGGAGTTACATGGGTCCGCCCTCCAGTAGGTTCACCACCTGCAGGAGGGATCATGGAAGTCCGGTGCTATGTGGATTAGGTGGCAGTCAAAAGCGGAGACCTTGGCGGACTGATCCCAAGCTTTCTAAACTGGCTTTTGGTAAAATAAAAATACCAATTAGTCATAAATTGGTGCATGCAAACTCTTCAGAGTTCAAGAAATTTCAAGAAATAAAAAAGAATTTTGCATCATATAAAGCAAAAATACCCATACATGTTGTTTACATGTATGGGTTTACATAAAATGTAAAAAAACAACAACATGGCCATAGTTCAAAAAGTTGACCTGATTGAGCAAAACCAATGTGATTTTTGGATTCAGCACATAAAATTGTCCTAAATCAGCTAAGGAAAAAAAAAAACTTAGACAATAAATTTGGTGTTGACCAGTGCTATGGGTTTGGACTCAAAAGGTTCAGGTTCAAGGTTAGTATTCCCTCTGCCCTTTTACAGTAGAACAAGTAAAGCTCTTTGGGGTCACCAAATGTGCTACATAGGTTCATCTTGGGATCCTGATGTACAACTATGGGTTGCATAAAATTATTTTTACTGTATGTTCATGGCTTATCAATTTATTTCTGCCTCAATAATTTTATGGAAATAAATTGAAAACTGCTCTCGTTCAGTAACATATTAGGACCTTCAAAGAAAATGGACGCTGGGGATATTGCACTCGCCTCAGAGTGCTCTTGTGTAGAAGAAGAATGACATTGGGGTGATAACTTCACCTTGATACTCTTGCTGCTATTGGTGAGATGTGGAAGAGATGTTTCTCAGCCACTTCATTCCCTGGAAACCTGCATGCAGGAGCTTGAGCAACAATCCATCCACAGTGTCAAAAGCTTGGATCAGGCCAAAAAATTCTGATAGGACTTGCTTTCTGTGTGGAAAGGCATCTTCTATGTCCCGTATCAGTTAGGTAATCTGGTCTTCAGTGCTGTGATGCTGTTTGTAGCCAACTGGGTAGAGGCCCATAGATAATTAGATTCTAAATATCACAGGAGTATTCTGTTGACAATCCTCTCTGTCATGAGCTGAGCCGGTTTGCTCTCAGGTTTGGTTCTGACCTTCTCTGTGTCTCAGGTTATCTGTGTATTTATGTATTGTGTTATTTTTTTGAGTTTCTTGTTGTTTCTATGTTCCCTAGTTTATTTCCATACCTGTAGCCACTGTGTTCTGGCCAGCAGCTGTGAGGAAGCCTCCTTTGGCCAACACTTGTGTGGGCGCTGTCTGAAACTTGCCGGTCCGACCACGCCCCTCTCTCTTGACAGCTAGTTGGTTTCACTCCTGGTAATTGCCTTTCCCACACTTCGCCCAGGTGCACCCAATCGGCCGTGCCAGCAATGCTTGTACTTAAGCAACCCTTTGCCAGCCAAGCATTGCTGGACTGTTGTATTGTCATAACGTTTGTGCCACTGTACACTGTGGTCTGCCCGCTTCTCGTCCCGTCATGAAACCAGTAATTGTACCCTGTCGTCTTTTTGTATGTCAGCCTTGTTTTTGAACTATTTGTTTTTGTGCCACTGTACACTGTGGTCTGCCCGCTTCACGTCCTGTCGTGTAGCCATTTAGTGTAACCTGTCAACCGTTTTTGTATGTCTGTACCCTTTGGGAACTGTTACTCTTTCTTTAATAAATGTGTTGTGGTGTAACCCTGAGCTTAAATCTGTCCTCCGTCTACACCACCGTACGCTGCATAAAAGCGCACGGGCAGAACGTGACACCTCTCAAGAGGCTTTCCAATATAGCCAAGGATACTGATTGGTCTATAGCTGGAAGGGTCTTGATTATCCTCTCCATTCTTATATCCCCTTTACACATAGTGGAGATCATTGAGAGTTGTGGCCAGTTGTTGCTCTTTCAATGATCTCCACAGCCACCATGGTCTCCTTAAAGTTTTGACTCAGTCCAAAACACACAAGGATCTCCCAAACCATCCCAATGATCAAACATTGGCCCAGTCGCTCAACAATCTCCCTGCCATGTAAAGGAGCCCTTAGCAAATGGTCTGATGATCACTTCTTTTCAGTATGTAGGCACAAGGCCTGTGAGGACCAACTTTGGTTGAAGATGGACAGAAGGTAATGTGTTTCTCCAGGTGACAATAATCCAACAATAATCAGGTCTGCTTCACATTTATATAGTCTTTGTCAGCGTTATCAGACTTCTGAATCTGTATGGATGGGATACAGCTCTGTACAAATACAGTCCTGATCAAAATCTTAAGACCGGGGGAAAAATTCAAACATTCTCAATGGGATTCAGATCAGGGGAATATGCAGGATGGTTAAAACAAGCTGAGCTGGAGGATGCAACAGGCTGTCCGAGAAGACTCAGGCCAATCCACAACCAAGATTAATGCCCTTACTGATGGTGACTGCAGCCCATAACCATAAGACAGCCTCTACAAAAGAAGGGCTTAAAGAACAAAAAATATTTTCAAAGGCTACATCTCCTCCGATGCCACAAACTTGCCCATTTGGACTTTGCAGGGGAGCACCAAACATGGGACACTGAAAGGTGGAAGAAAGTTTTATTCTCTGACAAGAAAAAAAAATCATTTGGACGGTCCGGTTTCCACCTGTCTGACATGACAAAGAGATCTCACTGGAGATGTTTTCTACTCCACACAGTGGAGAAGGGTCCATCATGATCTGGGGGTGCTTTTTCCTTCAATGGAACAATGACACTGCAGGTTGTGCAGGGGCATCAAACGGTGGCTGGCTATGTGGAGATGTTGCAGCGGGCATCCCTCTTTACTGAGGGCCCTCGTCTGTGCAGTAATGACTGAGTCTTTCAACAGGACAACACTGCAGTTTGCAACCCCTGCCTGACCAAGGACTTCTTCCAGGAGAATAATGTTGCTCTTTTGAACCATCCCGTGTATTCCCCTGACCTAAATCCCACTGAGAACATTTGAGGATGGATGGCAAGGAAGGTTTACAAAAACAGACGTCAGTTCCAGGCCATGGATGCCCTTCGTAAAGCCATTTTCTCCACATGGAGCAACGTTCTCACCAGCCTTCTCGAAATACTCACATCAAGCATGCCTAAATGAATTTTTGAAGTGATAAACAAGAATGGTGGGGCTACTCAATACTGAGTCCTTTTGTGACACTTTTAGTTCTGTTTTTTTTTTCCCCCGGGGGAGGGGGCATGCTCTTAAACTTTTGATTAGCTGATGAACAACCTATTTGAGTTTAAATGCAGTTTTCAATAAACTGCCTACTCTCGACTTTTTGTCTCTTGCTGCTGTTTCTTCTTTGTGCATTTTGAAGCTCTACATACAACCTGGTTACAATTCACCAGCAAGAAACACAGATCCTTTTAATTTTTCTCCCAGTCTTAAGGTCTTGATCAGGAGTACATAAGAACTGCACCTTTTGGTTGGTTTTCTCTGTTTTGCCAATGTAGCTCATATTTTCTGATAAAGAATCTCTGGTTATTGTTGATGTGGGTTTCTTGGCTGCAGTATACATCAATTTGATGAGATCTGAAGAACTGCTGGAATTCTATTTTTTTTTACAACCTTTTTACGTTCCAGGGCATGATGCATAGTTGTTAAATGGTAGCTCTACTCATACTTAACCCAGTCAGAGCAGGCTCTGAGGCACATTCAGACAATGAAAGCAGATCTGTTTGAGGCTGGGGGGCTGGCACCATCCTGCCCTGGCTGTGATATACCAGGCACTACACTGGGCTAAAGTAAAATGCATGGCCATGCAATGGTGATGTAGGTAGCTGAGTTTCTTTCCACACCAATTGGCTGTTGGTTTCTGACTTTGGTGGTTGTATGTTTTACTGAATGTGACATCCACCCCATGAGTAGCTGCGTTAATGGGCTGATAATTTCACTCTAGCTTACTAGTTGTCCCATAGCCTGGGTTCTCTCTTTTACCATTACAGCCATTGAAAGATGGTTTCCTCTTCTGCCAGGTCAGCTGCTGGGTGCCTGCTTATATCCATAAGTTGTCTGGATCAGCATCACATTGTCATGGTTCACTCAGCACGCTGTATTCACCAGAACCCTTTTGGCCCGAGATTAGATCTGTTCACCATGGGTGGCCATGCCAGTGTACTCACTATCGTGACAAAAACAAGCACGTGTTTTAGGAAAAGCGTGGTAACTGTGAGTTTCTTCAAATAGCATAGTTATAAACTGAGGATGGGCTGGACTTCTGTGATAGCCAAAGGCTCCAGTTAGCTCCAGGGTCATGGGTATGGGCCCACATTGACATCATAGCTCAATCAGTCTGTGGTCCGCCCTTTGTGATATCACATAGAAGCATATGTCAAAAACAATGTTTTTCAAGTCTGAAGTTTGAGCTTCAGACTTGAAGCATATGCACACTGGCCTCATGTCATGTTTAATAAGAACTGGATGTATTTAACTTTAAAAGAATACTTAAACTTTATTGCTTTTTTAAATTCAACATATGTTTAATTTGTTTCTTCCTCAGAGTGCAGACATGTCTGCTCCCAGGACCCTGCAATCTGAACATCAGTTCCTGTGCTCCATCTGTCTGGATGTCTTCACTGATCCCGTTACTACATCATGTGGACACAACTTCTGTAAAATCTGCATTAATAAACATTGGAACCAGTCAAGAATATGCAAATGTCCAAACTGTAATGAAACTTTTGTCAGTAAACCCAAGTTAAAGATCAACGCTTTGCTCTCTGAGATGGTTTCTCAGTTTAGACGTGAACCTCAACAGAAATTTAGCTGCAACAGCTCAAAGCAACAAGCAGCCAAATCAAGAAAAATTCTCTGTGACATTTGCACTGGAACCAAACTGAAGGCCCAGAAGTCCTGCCTGATGTGCTTGCTCTCGTATTGTGAGATTCATCTGGAGACTCATCTGACAATGAAACACCTCAAAAGTCATCAGCTGATGGAGCCTGTGGAGAACCTGGAATGTCGGATGTGTAAGAAGCATGATAAACCCTTGGAGCTGTTCTGTAAGACCGACCAGACATGTGTCTGCCTGCTCTGCTCCTACTCAAACCACAAGACCCATGATATTGTTCCTCTGAGAGAAGAATGTGAAGGAAAGAAGACAGAGCTGTGGAAGAAAGAGGCTGAAATGCAGCAGATGATCCAGAAGAGACGACTAAAGATTGAGGAGCTCAAAGAGTCCATGAAGAAGAGTAAAGATGCTGCAGACAGAGAGAAAGCAGAAGGTGTTCAGGTCTTCACTGCTCTGAAGGAGTCTGTTGAGAGATGCCTGAATGAGCTCCTCAAGGAGATAGAAGACAAACAGAAAACAATAGAGAAACAGGCTAAAGACTTCATCAAAGATCTGGAACAGGAAATCTCTGAGCTGATGAAGAGGAGCTCTGAGGTGGAACACTTCCTAAAGTCTGAAGATCACCTCCACCTCCTCCAAAGATTCTCCTTCCTGAAAGCTGCTCCACCCACCAAGGACTGCCCAGAGGTCAGAGTCAGTCCACCATCATATGAGGGGACTGTGGTGAGAGCTGTGTCTCAGCTGGAGGAGACAATCAGAAAACAGATGAAGAAGCTAATGGAGGCTGAGCTGAAGAGGGTCCAGCAGTATGCAATGGATGTGACTCTGGATCCTGATACAGCACATCCTAAACTCATCCTGTCTGATGATAGAAAGCAAGTGAAAAATGGTGATGAGTGGAAGAATCTGCCAAACAATCCAGAGAGATTTTCTAAGTGTGTTTTTATTTTAGGAAAGCAGAGTTTCTCTTCAGGCAGATATTACTTTGAGGTTCAGGTTAAAGGAAAGACTAAGTGGGATTTAGGAGTGGCCAGAGAGACGATCAACAGGAAGGGAGACATCACACTCAATCCTCAGAAAGGATACTGGACTGTGTGGTTTAGAAATGGAAAGTATGAAGCTCTAGAAGACCCTTTAGTCCATCTCCATCTCCAGTCTGTTCCTGAGAATGTGGGGGTGTTTGTGGACTATGAGGAAGGTCTGGTCTCCTTTTATGATGTAGATGCTGCAGCTCTGATCTACTCCTTCACTGGCTGCTCCTTCAACCACAAACTCCTCCCATTCTTTGGTCCCTGTTTAAATGATGGAAGTAAAAACTCTGCTCCTCTCGTGATCACTCCCATCAATCACGATTAAAACACAATCTTACATGACAACAAAACTATCAACATTACACATATTTTAAAAATCTCTCATGTTTGCTCTAAGGACAGAGATGTTTTTTAGAAAAAAAATTGACAAAAACTCCAATGAATAATCATCTTTCAGCCTTAAAAAGAAACTGAGTTTCCAGTTGAAACAGTCTTTTCTTCACAGTAATTTTCAACCCTTTTCATAAATTTACAGCATTTCCTTCAAAAAATGTTTCAAATTTGTGACTTTAAATTCATAAATTTGTGATTCCTTTTAATTAAATGTGTCACTTTTCTCTAATTTGTTTTCTAATATTTGCTTGTTCTCACAGTAAATTTTATAACTTTTGGTTTTTACTTTGATTATACAATTTTTTTTCCATGTAAAGTCATATTTGTAAACACATTTGTAGAAATTAAGAAGTCTTGTAGGAGCTAAACTAACAAATCTGTACATACCCTGATTACATAGGAGCTAATGTCTATTTCAGTAACAACTATTTTTAATAATAAAAATTGTTTTCCTTTTTTTAGCAAAATAAATTAGTAAAATTTTTTTGAATAATTTTGGTTGTAAGTTTTGTTATTCCTTTGTTATTCCTACAAACAATATACTTACGTAATGAGCATGACATAATTGGCAGACCCAGGGAACAGACACAAGCTCAAGAGTAGGTTCAATTATCTTCTTTTCTTTCAAAGGTCTTTTTATTATTATTAATTGAAGTATCAATACAATACAAAGTATTAGAAATTTTCATTTTTGTTTCAACCAAACAGTGAAAAACTAGAACTTAAAGCCAACAAATGTAAATGCTTCAAAGCACAAAAACCTTTAAATAAACAATAATTAAAAAAAAAATACAAAGAAAAATTGTGTGTGTGAAGTGGGGGTGGGGTAAAGGGGATATGAGCTACTCAGAAACTATAATCGTGGGTCTTTCAAAGAAATCAAGAAACGGGCGCCATAATTTATAGAATTTGTTTTCAGAGCCACAGACTGTATATCTGATTTTTTCTAAATCCAAACAGGACATTATATCTTTTATCCACTGTAAATGTGAAGGGGGCGAAGAGTCTTTCCACTTCAGTAATACAGCACGTCTGGCCAATAATAATGAAAATTTGAATACTTTTAATTTGGAACTTGGCAAGACAAGTTCTGGAGCCACACCAAAAATGGCGCATAATGGATCAGGTTTAATTTGATATTGCAGGACTTCAGACATAGTGATAAAAACAGAATGCCAAAAATTCATCAATGCAGGGCAGGACCTGTGAAGCAAAGTGCCAGGAGCGCTACCACACTTTTCACAAGTTGGGTCTATATCCGAGTAAATACGTGCTAACTTAACCTTGGACAGGTGCATCCGGTGTACAATCTTAAATTGAATAAGAGCGTGATGAGCACACATTGATACAGTGTGAACCTGGCCAAGAATAGAGTCCCACAGTTCATCAGTAAAAGTAAAATTAAGATCTTGTTCCCAGTTCAATTTGATAGCGGCCAGAGAAGAAGATTGTAAATTTGAAATTAAATTATATAAAACTGACATTACCCCCTTAGAAGTTGGTTTAACTAATAAAAAATCATCTAGAGGATTATCAGAAGGTTTTTGAGGGAATTGTTTTGTCATGGTTTGCACATAATGTCTGACCTGGAGGAAGCGGAAAAAATGTGTAGAAGTGATGTCGAATTTGGTGGAAAGTTGAGAAAAACTTGCAAATTGACCATCAAAATATAAATCCGCAAAAGATTTTAAACCTTTTCTGTGCCATATATGAAATGCACTATCACTAGTTGATGGGGTAAATAAATGATTTGCGGCAATTGGACTTCTAATGGAAAAAAACTGAAGACCGAAATTTTTCCTGAATTGAGACCAAATTCTAAGAGACTGACGAACTACTTTATTATTACCCAGTGTAGACAAAGCAAGGGGAAGTGGTGAACCTAAAATTGCCGGTAGGGAGGTTTGATTGTCCACATGTGACTCCATAAGGATCCAAATAGGTGATTTGGGTTCCAGATAAAAATGTTTCCAATATAACATGCACCTGATATTTGCTGCCCAGTAGTAATATTGAAAGTTAGGCAGAGCCATGCCACCTACTGATTTGGGTCTTTGAAGAAAAACTTTCCTCAATCTCGGATGTTTACCATTCCAAATAAATGAGGTAATCAGAGAGTCCAAAGACTTAAAAAAGGATTTAGGAATAAAAATGGGGAGACATTGAAACAAATATAAAAACTTTGGAAGTAACATCATTTTTACAGAATTGATTCTGCCAATTAAAGACAAGGATAATGGGGACCATTTGGAAAGTATTAGCTTGCACTGGTCAAGTAAGGGGAGAAAATTATTTTTAAACAAGTAATTAAATTGTTTAGTGACACATATCCCAAGATAATTAAAATGATCAATAACAACCTTGAAAGGAAAATTTTCAAAATCCTGAACTTGAATCTTTTCATTAATCAGAAACAGTTCACTCTTATTAAGATTAATTTTATAACCAGAAAACCTACTAAAACTATCCAAAATGTTGAGTATAGCGGGTAATGAAGTAAGTGGGTTGGAGAGAAATAATAAAAGATCGTCAGCATAGAGTGAAACCCTATGCTCAATGCCACCCCTACGAATGTCTAGAAAGTCCCGGCTCCCACGGATTGCAATAGCTAACGGCTCAACGGTTTATAGTGAGTGACGGAGGGAGGAAGGCCTGAAATAGGCAAATGTGAGTTATGTTATATGTGTTAAATGTGAGTCAGGCTGTTATATTTGTGTATTTATAATATTTATAATATTTATGTTAAATGTGAGTCAGGCTGTTATATTTGTGTATTTATAATATTTATAATATTTATAATTGTGTATTTATAATTTTTCTGCATTGATGTATGTGGTTATTGTGTATATTTTTTATCTTGATTCTTTTTTCTAAAGCCCATCCAGGGACAAGAGTTGCAAATTAGCTAATAGCTATACACTCTATGTGCAACACATCAGATTGATTGTCTTTGATTAATTGTCTATGTTTATTGCACTGTCCCTGTCAAATAAACTAATCTACTTCTACTACTACTAACTGCCAAGGCAAAGAGCAACGGGCTCAAAGGACAGCCTTGCCTCGTACCACGGTAAAGTCTAAAATAGTCAGAATAGCGACAATTAGTTAACACTGAAGCTAAAGGACTAGCATAGAGAAGTTTAATCCAGGAACAGAAGGAAGGACCAAAACCGAACCTCTCCAAAGTAAAAAACAAATACTCCCACTCAACCCTATCGAATGCCTTTTCAGCGTCCAAACTAATAAGACATTCAGGTATGTTGTGGTGAGGAGTATAAATAATATTAAACAACCGCCACAAGTTAAAAAAAGAATGGCGATTTTTAATGAAACCGGTTTGGTCCTGTGAAATTATAAAAGGAAGAATCTTTTCCAACCTTGAAGCTAACAACTTTGACAAAATTTTAACATCGGTATTTAACAAGGAAATAGGCCTGTAAGAAGCACAATCAACAGGATCCTTATCCTTTTTAAGCAACACAGTGATACAGGCCTGATAGCATGAAGGAGGAAGTGTACCAGAGTCAAGCGACTCTGTAAAAACTTGACAAAGGAAAGGGGCGAGGTCGTCAGAGAATTTTTTGAAAAAATCAGCGGAAAACCCATCAGGTCCTGGAGATTTTCCTGATTGCATAGATGATATTGCCAGCTGAATTTCTTCTTTTGTGATGGGAGCTTCCCCCTCATGGATCGTCACCTTATCGTGGTGGGGGGGTTTGCGTGCCCCAGTGATCCCAGGAGCTATGTTGTCCGGGGCAATTTGCCTCTGATAGGGTCTCCCAAGACAAACTGGTCCTGGGTGAAGGGCCAGACGAAGAACGATCCAACAGACTCTCATGATAAATTGTATATCAAGGATTCAGTGTACCCCGCCCGGTATGGGGTTACCGGGGCCCCACCCTGGAGCCAGGCCTGGGGGAGGGGCTCGAAGGCTAGCGTCTGGTGGCCGGGTTTCCACCCATGGGACCCGGCCGGGCTCAGCCCGAAGGAGTTACATGGGTCCGCCCTCCAGTAGGTTCACCACCTGCAGGAGGGATCATGGAAGTCCGGTGCTATGTGGATTAGGTGGCAGTCAAAGGCGGAGACCTTGGCGGACTGATCCCAAGCTTTCTAAACTGGCTTTTGGTACGTGGAATGTCACCTCTCTGGTGGGGAAGGAGCCTGAGCTGGTGTACGAGATTGAGCGATACCGGCTAGATATAGTCGGCCTCACCTCAACACACAGCTCCGGTTCCGGAACCAGTCTCCTGGAGAGGGGCTGGAGCTTGGCCTTTTCTGGAGTTGCCCCGGGCGAGAGGCGACGAGCAGGGGTAGGTATTCTTGTATCGCCCCACCTTGCTGCCTCTATATTGGAGTTTTCCCCGGTGGACGAAAGGGTTGCTTCCCTGCGCCTTCGGGTTGGGAAACGGGTCCTGACCATCATTTGTGCCTATGCACCAAATGATGTTTCAGAGTACCCACCCTTTTTGGAGTCTGTGACTGGGGTGCTGGAGGGTGCTCCTCCTGGAGACTCCATTGTCCTACTGGGGGACTTCAATGCGCACGTGGGCAACGACAGTGAAACCTGGAGGGGGGTGATTGGGAGGAACGGCCTGCCCGATCTGAACCCGAGTGGTGTTCAGTTATTGGACTTCTGTGCTAACCACAGTCTGTCTATAACGAACACCATGTTCAAGCATAAGGGTGTCCATATGTGCACCTGGCACCAGGACACCCTAGGCCGCAGGTCGATGATCGATTTTGTTATCGTATCATCAGACCTGCGACCGTATGTCTTGGACACCCGAGTAAAGAGAGGTGCAGAGCTGTCAACTGATCACCACCTGGTGGTGAGTTGGATCCGATGGCAGGGGAGGAAGCCATTCAGACCTGGTAGACCCAAACGTATAGTGAGGGTGTGCTGGGAGCGTCTGGCTGAGGCCCCTGTCCGGGAGGTCTTCAACTCCCACCTCCGGAAGAACTTCAACCACATTCCGAGGGAGTCTGGAGACATGGAGTCTGAATGGGCCATGTTCTCCACCTCTGTTGTTGAAGCGGCAGCCCAGAGCTGCGGCCGCAAGGTGGTCGGTGCATCTCGTGGTGGCAACCCCCGAACCAAGTGGTGGACACCAGTGGTGAGGGGGGCCATTAAGCTGAAGAAGGAGTCCTATCAAGCTTGGTTGGCTTGTGGGACTCCCGAAGCAGCTGAGGTGTACCGGCAGGCCAAGCGGAGTGCAGCTCGGGTGGTTGCTGAAGCAAAAACCCGGGTATGGGAGGAGTTCGGTGAGGCCATGGAACAAGACTTTCGGTCGGCTTCAAAGAGATTCTGGCAAACTGTTCGGCGGCTCAGGAGGGGAAAGCAGCTCCCCGTCCACACTGTGTATGGTGCGGATGGGACACTGTTGACTTCAACTGGGGATATCGTCGGGCGGTGGAAGGAATACTTCGAGGATCTCCTCAATCCCACTGATACGCCTTCCACAGAGGAAGCAGGGTTTGGGGACGAGGGGGATGACTCGCCTATCACAGGGGCTGAGGTCGCCAAGGTGGTTAAAAATCTCCTTGGTGGCCGGGCCCCGGGGGTGGACGAGATTCGCCCCGAGTACCTCAAGGCCCTGGATGTTGTTGGGTTGTCATGGTTGACACGCCTCTGCAACATTGCGTGGAGGTCGGGGGCAGTGCCTTTGGCATGGCAAACCGGGGTGGTGGTTCCTCTCTTCAAAAAAGGGGACCGGAGGGTGTGCTCCAACTTTAGAGGGATCACACTCCTCAGCCTCCCTGGGAAGGTCTATGCCAAGGTACTGGAGAGGAGAGTCCGGCCGTTGGTCGAACCTCGGATTCAGGAGGAGCAATGTGGTTTTCGTCCTGGCCGTGGCACATCGGACCAGCTCTTTACCCTCTCGAGAATTCTTGAGGGTTCGTGGGAGTTTGCCCAACCAGTTTACATGTGTTTTGTGGACTTGGAGAAGGCATTTGACCGCGTCCCTCGTGGATTTTTGTGGGGGGTGCTTCGGGAGTATGGGGTATCGGGCTTGTTGTTACGAGCTATTCGGTCTCTGTACGACCGTTGTGAGAGTTTAGTTCGCATTGCCAACACTCGGTCGGAGTCATTCCCAGTGAGAGTTGGACTCCGCCAGGGCTGCCCTTTGTCACCGGTCCTGTTCATAATTTTTATGGACAGGATTTCTAGGCGCAGCCAGGGAATGGAGGGTGTCATGCTTGGTGACCACAGGATCTCATCTCTGTTGTTTGCAGATGATGTTGTCCTGTTGGCTTCATCCAGCAATGACCTACAGCTCTTGCTGGGACGGTTTGCCGCTGAGTGTGAAGCGGCTGGGATGAGAATCAGCACCTCCAAGTCCGAGTCCATGGTCCTCAGCCGGAAAAAGGTGGATTGTCCTCTCCGGGTTGGGGACAGGCTCCTGCCCCAAGTGGAGGAGTTTAAGTATCTTGGGGTCTTGTTCACGAGTGAGGGGAAAATGGAGCGAGAGATCGACAGACGGATTGGAGCAGCATCTGCAGTGATGCGGACGTTGTACCGGTCTGTTGTGGTGAAGAGGGAGCTTAGTTCTAAGGCAAAGCTGTCGATTTACCAGTCAATCTACGTTCCTACTCTCACCTATGGTCACGAGCTTTGGGTAATGACCGAAAGAACGAGATCGCGGATACAAGCGGCTGAAATGAGCTTTCTCCGTAGGATTGCTGGACTCACCCTCAGAGATAGGGTGAGGAGCTCAGTCATCCGGGAGAGGCTCAGAGTAGAACCGCTGCTCCTCCACATTGAAAGGAGTCAGTTGAGGTGGTATGGGCATCTGATTAGGATGCCTCCTGGACGCCTCCCACTTGAGGTGTTTCAGGCACGTCCCACTGGGAGGAGACCCCGGGGCAGACCCAGGACTCGGTGGAGAGACTATGTCTCCCAGCTAGTCTGGGAACGCCTTGGTATCCCCTCTGAAGAGCTGGAGCAGGTGGCTGGGGAGAGGGAAGTCTGGGCTTCTCTGCTTGAACTGCTGCCTCCGCGACCCGGACCTCCGGAAAAGCGGTAGAAGATGGATGGATGGATGGATGGTGATGGGAGCTTCTAAAATTTGCCGAGATTCTGAAGAAATCGAAGGAATATCAATAGAATCAAAAAATTTTTCCAAATCCTTTAAGTTTGTTGTATATTCTGAGGTATATAATTTGGAATAAAATGACCTGAAAATATCATTAATCACTTGTTGGTCAGATGTCACCTCTCCTTTATCTGTCCTAACTCCAGTAATAATTTGCTTAGCTCTAATACCACGTAGTTGATTAGCTAGAAGTTTACTGGTTTTTTCGCCATGTTCATAAAATTCACTCTTGTTCCTTATTAAACAACCTTCAATTTGTCGAGTAGAAAGTAAATTAAGTTTAGTTTGTAATGTCATACGTTCCTTGTACAGAGCGGGTGATGGAGATTGAGCATATTGTCTGTCAATGTCCAGGATTTGATCTAAAATAGCCTTCTGTTCCTGTATTAAGGATCGTCTTTTAAATGCTGCCAATGAAATAAATTCCCCCCTAAGAAATGCCTTCATGGCCTCCCATATCGTTTTATTTGGCATACCAGGAGTTTGATTTTCTTTCAAAAAAAAAATTAATTTTAGAAGAAATATTCGCAACCAATTTTTCATCTGTAAGTAATAATGGATCCAATCTCCAATGCTTTCTCATGGAGTCACATCCATGGAGGATCATTTTAAGTACAAGAGGGGCATGATCAGAAACCGAGATGCTATCATAACTGCAAGAGCAAAGGTTATTAATTAATAAATTGTCAACAAAAAAATAATCTATTCTGGTATAAGTATGGTGTACGTGAGAGAAAAAAGAATAGTCCCTGCCGTTAGGATGTAAAAAACGCCAAGGATCTGTAAGGCTATATTCCTCAAGAAAAGACTTAACATAAGTTGCAGATTTATTAAGACTAGCAGGTTTTGAAGATGAGCGATCTAAGATCGGATCCATATACAAATTAAAGTCACCCCCAAGAATTAGAGAATGAGTATTTAAATCTAGAAGTTGCGAAAAAAGGTTGCGAAAAAAGTGCACATCATCAAAATTCGGTGCATACAGATTAGCCAAGGTGACATGTTTATCGCCAAGTTTACCTGATACTATTACAAATCGTCCATTTTTATCTAATACAACATTAGAGGGAATAAATGGGATATTTCGATCAATAAGAATAGCAGCGCCCCTGGCCTTAGCTTTAAAATTTGAATGAAAAAATTGTCCTGACCAACATTTTGACAAACGCAAGTGGTCGGAATCCTGCAAATGGGTTTCCTGCAAAAACAATACCCCAGGCTTAAACTGCTTTAGACGTGACATGACTCTCTTTCGTTTAATTGGATGGTTCAACCCCTTCACATTCCAGCTTACCAAAGTAAGATTACTATTCATTCAAAGAGTAAAATTTATATATTATGTTGTGTAGCCCAAAGAAGAGTAAAGTGAGGTACGGGTAAAAAAAAAAAAAAAAAAAAAAAGGAGGGGGTAAGGGGGGTGTAAATAAAACCATAACAAAAAACAAAACAAAAAAAAAAAAAAATAAAAATAAAAAAAAAATAAAAAAATCCAGCAACCAAACCTATAACAACACTCCAGCCGGTTGCAAAAAAACAGCAACCGCTCCATCTCCTGCTCTATTTTCATCCTAACAGAATGCTCCCATACAACTGGCTTCAATCCTGCATAATATGAACGTTTTACCCTAAAAAAAAATAAATAAATAAGATAAAATTAAAAAAAGAATTAAGTAAACAACAACGTATAGGGAGCCAATTTTACCTTGTTTTTAAACATCTAAAAATGCATCAATGTCCAGTCAGTGCAGCTTCAATGAAGTAACAAGCAGTCCAGCGCGGCAGCTGGTCAACCCAGAAATGTCCAGTTCAAGGCAAAAATTGCTGGTTTCTCTCCCTAGTTTGCATGAAGCAGGTGGCCTCCGAGACGGACGCCAGCCACTGGTTCAATTATCTTTATTGTGTAAGTGTTTGTGTGTGGATGCGTGAATGTGTAGTGAATGTGGATGTGAATATGTGGATCCGTAGACTCGTGACAGCTGGGAGTGAGCAGAGCGCCATGCAATCTGGCAAGCCTAAGAACAGAGCAGAGGCACTGTGTTAGCGCAGTTCAGCACAGGAGTGTATTGGTGGAGTAACTGAGGCTTACTGTTACAGCTGCGGTGGAGAATGGAGGTCGGCCTGGAGGCGATCCTGAAGGACAGCGTCTGCCACCCAGCGTTGCTGACGAGGGACAGTGTGAAGGTGAGAGGTTGGCGTAGTCCGCCGCCTGGGAGTTCCGCCTGTGCACAGGGGACAATGCTGAACAGGTCAGTAGAATAACAGGCTTACTTAGCGTAGAGGAGAATCCTTCCAGGTTGAAGCCGACATGGCAGGGAAAACGAGGGCTGAATGTTTGGCTGGATGATGAGCGCAGAGCTACACGTAGCCAGGGAGACAGACGGCTCTGTGCCGGTCTTGCAGGCAGAGCAGGTTATATAGCCCGTGAGTGATGAGGAGCAGGTGTGCGTGCAGCTGTGGTAGATAATGGCAGAGAGTGGGTCATCACAGTACTCCCCCCCCCCCTTCCCGAGAGGTGCCTCCTGGCACCCGCTCCAACCTACCTGGGTGCGCCCGATAGAAATCCCTGATGAGTTGACTATCCAACACGAAGGATGGATGCACCCAGGAGCGCCACTCGGGCCCATACCCCTCCCAGTCCACCAGATACTGCAGGCCACAACCCCGGCGGCGGACGTCCAGGATGGAGTTGACCTTCCACGCCGGGTCGCCGTCGATCACCACTGGTGGAGGTGGAGACCTGGGATGGGGACAGAGAGGGCTGGAGGAAAAAAGATTTGACCTGTGACACATGGAAAGTAGGGCAGATGCGGAGGGAGGGGGGGAGAGTCAGGCGCACACCCACTGGATTGATAATCCGCTCTATCGGAAAAGGCCCAATGAAACTCTGAGATAGCTTCCTATTCTCAGCCTTGAGGTTGATATGCTGTGTAGTAAAGCCAAACCTGTTGACCCACCTGGTAGGGTGGGGCCGGTCTCCTGTGGCGATTAGCCACCCTGGAGTTGTGCTCCACCGTGCGTTGGATCACCGCTCAGACCGTCCTCCAAATCCGTCGACAGTGTCTTAAATGGACCCGGACAGATGGTACGGCGATGTCCCCCTCCTCCTCGGGAAAAAGCAGGGGATTGTAACCCAAGGAGGCTTCAAAAGGCGACATGCCGATCGCTGACGATACTGTGGAGTTGTGGGCATACTCGATCCACGGGAGGTGCGTGCTCCAAGACGCAGGGTTGGAGGAGATGACTCAGCACAGCGCAGCCTCCAGCTCCCGGTTGGTTCTCTCACACTGTCCATTGCTGTGTGGGTGGTAGCCAGAGTACAGGCTTACTGTGGCTCCCAGAGCATTACAGAATGACTTCCATAAGCGAGACACAAACTGGGGACCCCGGTCGGAGACGATGTCTGAGGGAATCCCATTTAGCCTCACCACATGATGAATAAGCAGGTTCGCCGTATCCTTTGCCGTGGGCAGCCCCTGCAGGGGGACAAAGTGGGCGGCCTTGGAGAAACAGCCCACTATAGTGAGAACAGCAGTGTAATGGTTAGATGGAGGAAGGCCAGTAACAAAGTCAAGTGCAATATGTGACCAGGGTCTGCTGGGAGTAGGAAGGGGGTGGAGCAACCCCACGGGAGGAGAGGATGGTGTCTTACCTGTAGCACACTGAGGGCAGGCGCGGACATAGTTGGCGACGTCCTTCCAGAGAGATGGCCACCAGAACGACCTCTGAAGAATCCCGATCGTGCGGAACCCCCCCAGGTGACAAGTAAGCCTGGAGGAATGAGCCCAGTGAATCACCTCACCCCGAACAGAAGAGGGAACATATAATTTACCTGCTGGCCCCCCGCTCGGGTCCAGTTAGGCCTCCTGTGCCCTCAAGACCTTTTCCCTCACGTCCCATGAGAGAGCGCCCACGATGCAAGATGACGGGAGAATGGGCTGCTCAGGCACCTCCATCGTGTCCAGAGCGAACTGTCTGGAAAGGGCGTCTGGCTTGATGTTCTTCAACCCGGGCCGGTAGGTGATGGTAAAGTTAAAGCGCCCGAAGAACAGGGACCAGCGAGTCTGTCGGGAGTTAAGGTGTCTGGCCGTCCTCAGGTACTCCAAGTTCTTATGGTCTGTCCAGATGACAAATGGCTGGCCAGCCCCCTCCAACCAGTGGCGCCACTCCTCCAGCGCGAGTTTCACTGCCAGCAGCTCCCTGTCGCCAATATCACAGTTCCTCTCTGTCGGTGACAACCGGCGAGAGAACGCACAAGGCCGGACCACCCCATCCACCAGGGAACGCTGGGAAAGCACAACCCCCACCTCTGAGTCCGAAATGTCCACTTCCACCAGACACTGAAGAACGGGGTCCACCTGCGTCAGAATGGGGGAAGATGAGAACTGCTCCTTAAGGTTAGCGAACACAACAGCGGCCCCCTCAGTCCACCGGAAAACTGTCTTGGGGGAGGTGAGGCGGGTCAGGGGGAGAGCAATGATGCTGTAGTTGTTAATGAAGCGTTGGTAGAAATTAGCGAACCCCAGGAACTGTTGGAGCTGTCTCCTGGTGGGGGGGGAGCAATCCACCACCGCCTTCACCTTGCCGGTATCCGGGATGATCTGGTTGTGAGAAATAATGAAACCGAGAAATGATGTTTTAGAAGTGTGAAACTCACATTTCTCGGCCTTCACATACAGTTTATTTTCCAGGAGTCGTTGCAGAACTCACCTCATGTGTACATGGTGCTCCTCCAATGATCGGGAGAAGATCAGGATGTCATCGAGGTACACGAAAATGAAAGACCCCAGGAAATCACGTAGCACGTCGTTAATCAGACATTGGAAGACAGCTGGAGCGTTGGTCAGCCCAAACGGTGTCACTAAGTACTCAAAGTGTCCGGAAACCCGTCTTCTATTCATCCCCCTCCCTGATTCGCATCAGATGGTATGCATTGCGGAGGTCCAGCTTGGTGAAGTAGGAGGCCCCCTGGAGGGAATCAAAAGCCGTGTCCATTAGAGGGAGGGTGTACTTATCCTTGATGGTGATGTCATTTAGGGCACAGAAATCAATGCACAGTGTAACCCAGTGTTAAAACTGTGAATAATATCATAAATATCGATACCGCTTTAAAAAACACTCATTTCACAATGGGAATAAATATTTTGAAGATAAATATATAAATAAATATAAGTTCATAAAATATATCCATAATTAGTTAAAAACATTTCTAAGGGGCTCTGATGGGGTTCCTTGTGTTTTTATTTGGTATATTGAGCAACCAATGGCTGCGTCGTTTGTTGGCAGCATCAGCCGATGGGGTCACGCGCTCTCTCGCTCGGTCTTGGTGTAATCTGCAGAACGCTTTCCGTCACGGCAGAGACACGACCGAGAGAACACAATCCCTTACTGAGACGATGAGCTAATGTGCTAGTAGCAGCCTTTGCCTGGATAAAACTCTTGAGATTGGTAAGCCTAAACCAACAAGAGAAATGAGGTATTGCTGTATTGTCAAATTCTAATACCTCTTTTGTTAAATTTTAAGATTTGAATCCAAAGGCTGTGAATTCATGTGAGCGCGGGAATCCCCTTTGAGGCACGTGTCGCTAGTCATGGTGAGTGCCATTCATTGTGTATGTGAAATGCTAACCGCTAGCTTAAGATGCTAACCTCCGATGCTAATTCCGGCTAGGTTTTTCATGGGAGAAATGTCATTTTTCAAGGCTGTGGTAAATAGCAAGGGTCCCAATTCTCTTACTACTGATTGTTACTTAATAGTGAATGTTACGCCTGTGGTTTATATGTGTTAAAAGTGTCCAGTTGAGATAAGCTGTTGTGTTAGCACACGTTTCTTTTTTTTTGTCAAGTGCTTTCCAGTGCACTTGACTTATTTATTTTTGGTACCATGTGGTAAATTAAGTTTTTGTCTGGCCTATTCTGTAGGTCAGGTTTCTTTTTTTGGCCTGGTTTGACAAGAACGTGGATTCTCCAGATCTGGATGGTGAGCCGAAGCCCAAACCCGATTAACTGGTAGAGGTGATCCAACTGGTCACCTGGGCCAGATACAAAAGGACTGAACAGACTGTAAATATATTTGGGGTATTTTGTTTTTATTTTTTTTCCACTATTGTTACAAGCGCTCTATGCTTGTTTAAGTGTACACAACTTTAAAAAATATACACATATTTGCAAGTTCCCATACTATTGTGTGTGTGTCATCTGTTGTTGCACCCTCCAGGCTCCTACGAACCTAGAATCTATCTGACCTGGCCCAATTGTCCCTTCTGTCCAGGTAGTAAGGTGTTGTAAGATGTGCCTAATGCAGGTGTTTAGAAAGGACAGCTCAGTGCGTGAACGTGAGTGAGTGCGTGCGCGCAGCCGAAGCGCGCCCCAGGTGTGTGTGAAATGGCCCCGACGAGTGAACGGTGTGTGTGATTTTGGGCGGATGAGAAGAGAGCGAGCCAACCGGAGCAGGTAGAAATGGTTGCTAACAATATTGCAGTCTGTAAATAAAGCCCCAACGCTTCAGCAATACGGCCTGTGCCTCTGTGTACCACCATATCTCCTGTTTAACAAGAGTGAGGTTTTACTCGGGAGTTGACCCCGGAGGAGGAAAAAGCGCCTCCGGTCCTGGAGAAGACAGATCTCCCCTGCGTCCCTCAACCACGGTTAGGAGACGAGAAGCAGGAACGGTTAACACTGGCGACCACGAAGGGACTCTCACGTTGTTAAGAGGGTGGTGAGTACAGAAAGAAAAGGACAGCGGCAGCTGGGCCGAGTGACTGTGATGGCAGCTAAGCTAATGAGACATGGCGGCCGCTCGCTATCCCGCCGATATCTACAGACAAGAAACTAACTACTCAAACCCGTTCATGTCGCTGGCTAATCGTCAGGAGTGCAGACGAGGTGCTGTGAGGGCTCATGAATGTTGGGCTGAGACGAAGTGTGGACATTGTGGCCCATTTCTGTGTGATGAGAGCTGCGCGGGCGCACCTGTTGATGGAGAGGATTTGTTCGCGCCATTCGGCAGCCCCGCGCAATTTGCCACCGGCTGTGGACGGGGACCCAGCAGACCAGGACCTCAGCCTGTACAACCTGTTCGCTACTGCCTCCAGTGATGGCCCCAGCATTTCCCGGCCATCCACTCCACCTGCTAATGCCCCCAATGTGATCGGGTCTCTTCTACCCACTCCTTCCCATGTGATATTTGGCCATGGTGGGGGTGCGGTGGGAGAACCACGCCATCAGGCTCAGCACGTGTCATGGCCCAAACGTCGGCGCAGAGGACCGGACCGTTACGGGGACTGGGTTACTAAGTGAACCAACTGTAGCAGTTCCTGTTTGCACTAGAGACTCTCCAGTTCACATTTTTGGACTCTAGTCTGGTTATAATGTTCTATATGTTTGTTTGAAAAAAAAAAAAAAAGCTGAAGTAACAATGCTTTCATATACCCACCTGCACTTGATTCCATTTGAATGTATTGTATGCTGATTAGTTGTTCAGTAATACTCCCGGTCGCCTAGAAATAGGTTTTAAAGTATAATGTACCTCCTTGTTTAATTAGAAACAATGGTATTCCAAGTATTTGTCCCTCACGTTTTCACTGCCAAATGAGCTAGTTTTACCACTGCATAGATACTCGTAACCTACCAACCTATTTGAATCCCTGTTATATATTGGACACTGCTACTGCTAGGCGTACAAATGTAGAGAGTGTGTACCAATTTTATATGGTTTAAATGGAATGGAATTAGTATTAATTACCAATTCATGGTGGGGGTAGTGTTGTAAGATGTGCCTAATGCAGGTGTTTAGAAAGGACAGCTCAGTGCGTGAACGTGAGTGAGTGCGTGCGCGCAGCCGAAGCGCGCCCCAGGTGTGTGTGAAATGGCCCCAACGAGTGAACGGTGTGTGTGATTTTGGGTGGATGAGAAGAGAGCGAGGCGACCAGAGCAGGTAGAAATGGTTGCTAACAATATTGCAGTCTGTAAATAAAGCCCCAACGCTTCAGCAATACGGCCTGTGCCTCTGTGTACCACCATATCTCCTGTTTAACAAGAGTGAGGTTTTACTCGGGAGTTGACCCCGGAGGAGGAAAAAGCGCCTCCGGCCCTGGAGAAGACAGATCTCCCCTGCGTCCCCCAACCACAGTTAGGAGACGAGAAGCAGGAACGGTTAACAAAAGTTTAAGGTAACTACACTGCCATACCCAGTACTACCAAAAGGATACAAGACTGCACCTAAAGTTAGTGTCACACTAAAGCAGTGTTACACACAGTAAAGTGCTACAAAAAATCTGGCAAGCGCAGCCAGGAGCCTGGAGCGTTGCGACAACAGATGTGGATTCTGTTTTGACCCCTGACCAAACAGTTCATATACTGTTAAAATGGATTTTGTTGAAAAATATGGTGTCAAAGTTCCAGATGCAGTCATTGTCAGTGGTATTGTTGACAAAGAAAAAGACAAAGACATTTTTTTTTGTAATTTGAATTTTATTGGGTTTTCAATTTAGAAAATAAATCAAACAAACAAACAAAAAAAAAAACAAACAAACAAAAAGAAACATCAAAAACAAATATTCCCAGTGAGAGAATAAAACATTCCATTTCCACCCTAATACTCCTAAGATGATTGGCTTAATCTACAACACCTATAAAGGTAAGATAGGATCCCCACTTATTGTAAAAGCTGTCCATCCTGTCCAGAAGTTTATATGAAAGGCGTTCTAGTGCAGCAAGCTTGCCCAGCTCCCTGAGCCACTGAGCTACGGGTGGGGCAGAGGAAGATTTCCAGTAAGAAGTGATCAACTTTCGGCCCACCATCAGAGCAGTCTGAATCCACTCGGCATCAGAGATTGGGTCCTGAATAGTTGATGGATCCCCAAGGACAAAAAGTCTCTGAGTAAATGGCACTTCTTGCTTAACAATTGTCATACTATGTCTATGGATCTGCAACCAAAAGTCCTGTATTACCGGACAACTCCAGATCATATGGATTAATGTCCCCTCCCCCTGTAGACATCTCCAGCAGCTTGAAGAATGAATGAGATTCGCTCTCAACATTTTACGAGGTGTCCAGTAAAATCGATTCAAAATTTTAAATTGAACAAGTCTGGTTTTCAATTCCCTAGACACTTTCTTCCCATTCTTTAAAATATTTGCCCATTCAACATCAGTAAATTGTGAATTCAAATCTTTTTCCCCATACGTGTTTAAGGGATTAAGAATCTTTATTTGAGCTCTTAAGGAGCATTAAATAGAAATTTGAGGCCTTACATCTTTTACCACAGGAACTCAATGCCTGGATAAGCCAATCTGCATCAGGAGGAGGGGTAGTTGCAGATCCAAAGACTTGACACAGCAGATGTCGAAGTTGTAAATATTTCCAAAACTGATTCTGGGGTAATCCATACTGTGCCCGTAGAACATCAAATGATTTGAGAGCTCCCCCTTCATATAGATCTTTTAACATCAAGATGTCCTTTTTCACCCAAATTTTCCACATAAATGGGGATTTTCCAATATGGAGACTTGGGTTAAGCCAAATCGAAGCCATAGAATGAAGATGAGAGCTAAACTCTAATATAGAAGCAACCCTCTTCCAAACGTATTGTAAAAAGGATACAATAGGATGCGACTGAAATTCAGAAGGAAGTTTGATTGTGATTAGATGTACTAGGGGAAGAGGGCTGCTCAGATAACTCTCCAAATAAAACCAAGGGGGAGCTCTCTCAGGGGGGAGAGCCCAATGAATCAAATGTCTAAGACTAAAAGCGTAATGATATAAAACTAAATTTGGGACCCCCAAACCTCCTGAATCTGTAGACTTTTGTAATCTTTTCAAATTTAATCTAGGGCGCTTACCATTCCATAAAAACTTATTGCACAACCTATCAAACTGTTGAAAATAAGCAACTGGGATCCTAAGAGGAAGAGATTGTAGAAAGTAATTAAATCGGGGTGCACAAATCATCTTAATAACGTTGACCTTGGCCCAAAGAGACAAAAAAAGAGGCGACCACCTTTCTATGTCTATTTTAAATTTTTCGAGCAAAGGCTCAAAATTAATCTGGATCAGATCCGATAAAATGTGAGGAAACTGGATGCCAAGATATTTAATTCCTAATTTTGGCCAAGAAAAGCCTATATTTTGACCAAATGTAAACAGTGTTTTAGGGCAATAAGATGTTAGAGGGAGAATTTCTGATTTTATCCAGTTAACTCTATAACCAGACAAACGTGAAAATTGGTTAATAATTTTAAGAAGAGCTGGAATTGATTTTTGAGGTTGTGTAATCAGTACCAATGCATCATCAGCACACAACATTATCTTATGGGTACTGCCATGGACCTGAATACCTGGAAAATTGCTGTCTTTGCGGATAGCAACAGCTAATGGTTCTAATGCCAAAGCGAAAAGAAGGGGACTTAAAGGGGAGCCCTGGCGCGTACCCCTATAGAGTCTAAAAGGCTGTGATGTAACTCGATTTGATATCACTGAAGCTCTAGGTTCATTATACAGTAATTTAATCCAAGAAAGAAACTTTGAACCAAAACCAAAAGTCTCTAGAGTTGCAAAGAGATACTGCCACTCAACCTTGTCAAATGCTTTTTCAGCATCCAGGGAGAGGGCTGCTACTGGAGAGAGGTGTGCAAGTGAAGGATCTTTTTGAACTGACCATATGATATCAATAAATCGCCTAATATTGTCTGCCGCACCCCTGGAACGAATAAAACCCACCTGATCAGGATTTATAAGAGATATCATTACTTTATCTAATCTTAATGCCAAAATTTTGGAGAGAATTTTACAGTCACAGTTTATAAGACTAATTGGTCTATAATTCTTACACTCTAACGGATCTTTATTGCTTTTTAAAATAAGCGAAATGAAAGCCTCTGTTAAAGAAGATAAGATAAGATAAGATAAGATAAGATAAGCCTTTATTAGTCCCACAACGGGGAAATTCCAGGATTGCAACAGCACAGGGATAGCAACACTCAGAGCAACAATCAGAAGGCAAGAAAAAAAAACAAGCAAGCAAGAGCAGCTAATAAACATATGTACGTATTACTATAAAATATATATATATACACACACACACAGACACACAGTGCAGAGCATTGTAGCTGGATGGAATAAATATATGAATATATGAACACACAGTGCAGAGCATTGTAGCTAGATGGAATAAATATGTAAATATATAAACACCCACAGTACGGAGCATTGCAGCTAGGTGGAATAAATATGCAAGTATATAAACACACACAGTGCGGAGCAATGTAGCTAGATGGAATAACATGTAGATATATAAATATATAAACACCCACAGTACGGAGCATTGCAGCTAGACGGAACAAATATGCAAATATATAAACACACACAGTGCAGAGCATTGCCGCTAGATGGAATGAAACAGCATAACCGTCTACCCAGCTATCCTGCATGGTATGATTATGTGCCCATACACACTCTCACCCTCCATAGCGACCGGCATGCTCCTAGTTGTATGCCGGAGAGGACCACTGTGTAAGTCTATTGCATCTTCTGCATTCAAAAAACTATTAGTTTGTTACGTCTTTTTTGCTATCTCTGCGAGCAGCCCTGCTTAGGTTGTACAGTCTGACAGCCGTTGGTAGGAAGGACCTACGAAACCTCTCGGTTGTGCACCTGGGATGATGTAGTCTGCTGCTAAATGAGCTCCTCAGTGCATTCAGTATGTCCTGCATAGGGTGGAACTCGGACTCCAGCAGAGATGACAGTTTAGCCACCGTCCTTCTCTCTCCTATCTCCTCCATCGGATCAAGGCGCTGCCCCAGGACAGAGCTAGCTTTCTTAATCAGTTTGTTCAGTCTCTTCCTATCGGCTGCAGTAATGCCACTGCCCCAGCAGACCACTCCAAAAGTGATGGCTGATGCCACCACCGTGTCATAGAATGACTTCAGCAGCGCCCCTTGTACACCAAAAGACCTGAGTCTCCTCAGCAGGAACAGCCTGCGCTGTCCCTTCTTGTAGAGTGCATCAGTATTGTGTGACCAGTCTAGTTTATTGTTCAGATGAATACCCAGGTACTTATAGGATGTCACCATCTCGATGTCTGTTCCCTGTATATTTACTGGTACTGTGAGGGGCTGCCCATGCCTGCGGCAGTCCACCACCAGCTCCTTAGTTTTCCTCGCGTTGATCTGGAGGCAGTTCCGATGGCACCAGTCCACGAAGTCCTGGATAAGCCCTCTGTACTCAGCTTCATCTCCATTGGAGATGAGGCCAACGATCGCAGAGTCATCAGAGAACTTCTGTAGATGGCAGTGTGTTGTGTTGTGTGAGAAGTCCGCAGTATAAAGAGTGAACAGGAAGGGAGCCAGCACCGTTCCCTGGGGGGCCCCCGTGCTACTGATGATCGTGTCGGACACACAGTCCCGGGTTCTCACAAACTGAGGCCGGTTCGTGAGGTAGTCCAGGATCCATGATGACAGGTGCTGGTCCACCCCTGCGCGCAGCAGCTTGTCCTTCAGGATCATCGGTTGGATGGTGTTGAAAGCACTGGAGAAGTCAAAGAACATGATCCTCACCATATTCCCGGGCTTCTCCAGGTGGGACAGAGAACGGTGAAGGAGGAAGATCACCGCATCCTCCACCCCAATGCCATGCTGGTAGGCGAACTGGAGTGGATCCATCGCTGGTTCCACCAGGGGGCGGAGGTGAGCAAGGAGCAGTCTCTCCAGGGTCTTCATCAAGTGGGACGTCAAGGCCACCGGTCTGTAGCTGTTCAGGTCTTTGGGGTGGGAAGTTTTTGGTACAGGTACCACACAAGATGTTTTCCACAGCTGTGGTACCCTCCCCAGTTTCAGGCTCATGTTGAAGATATACGTCACAATCCCACACAGCTGGTCTGCACAGGACTTGAGGAGCTTTGCGCTGATGCCGTCCGGTCCCGGCGCCTTCCTCGCCTTGATCTTCCTCAGCTCCGTCCTCACCTGGGTCCTGGTCAGGGTCAGGATGGGGGGCTGTGTGTTGGGAGTGGGGGGGTGTTGGTAGAGTGGGGAGTGGGCAGCAGGACTTGATTTCTTTAGAGGCAGCAGTGGTTGTTGTGCAGTCAGGGGGGAGGGCGGTTGGTCAAATCTATTGAAAAACAGATTCAGGTTGTTCGCCCACTCCCTGCCCCCTGTGGCCTGGGGGGAGGTATTCTGGAGCCCCGAGATGGTTTTGAGGTTTCTCCAGACCCCGCTGATGTCGCTCTGTTGCAGCTTGTCCTCCATCTTCTTCCTGAAGCTGTCCTTGCCTTCTCTGATCTTTCTCCTCAGCTCCCTCTGTACGGACTTCAGCATCTCCCTGTTCCCTGACCTGAAGATCCTCTTCTTCTCTCTCAGAAGTGTTTTAATCTCAGGGTTGATCCAGGGTTTGTTGTTTGAGTGACGCCGTATGGTCTTGGTGGGAACGGATTTGTCCACACAGAAGCTGAGGTAGCCCGTGAAGGTGTGAATGAGGCCATCGATGTCCTCACCATGTGGATCGCAGAGCTGCTTCCAGGCGGTGGCTTCAAAACAGCCCTTTAGGGTGTCCATTGTCTCCTCAGACCATAACTCCACAGTGTGCATGGCCGGAGGTTGTCTGTGCACTAGGGGTTTGTACACCGGCCGGAGATGAACCAAGTTGTGATCCGATCTCCCGAGTGGGGGTAGTTGTGATGAGGTGTACGCCTCCTTAGTGTTTGCGTAGAATAAATCCAGTGTTTTATTGTCTCTAGTGTGGCATGTGACATACTGGGTGAACGTGGGTAGAATGGGAGACAGTGAAACATGGTTGAAATCGCCTGAGATGAGGAGAAGAGCATCTGGGTGTTCTGTCTGCAGCCTGCTGGTTACTGAATGGATGACGTCACGTGCTGTCCCAGCGTTCGCCGTCGGATTTGCATAAACAACAATGCAGATCACGTGTGAGTGTTCTCTCGGGAGATATGTAGGCCTCATGCTAACAGCTAGCAACTCAATGTCTTTGCTGCAGTGTCGTTGTTTAACAGTGATATGTCCCGGTCTGCACCAGTTGTTGTTAACATACATGATCACTCCACCGCCCCTAGCCTTGCCACTGTCTGGTGTTCGGTCAGCTCGTATCATGTGAAAACCCTCCAGCTCAATGTTAGCATCTGCTGCTAGTTCAGTTAGCCACGTCTCAGTAAACAAAAGGAGAGAGCACTCCCGGTATGTGCTATCATAACGGGAGATAGCCGCTAGCTCATCTAACTTTCCCAGTATCGACCGTACATTTCCCATGACAACAGATGGAAGGGAGGGTCTGTACCTTATATTTTTTGTCCTCCGCCTTACTCCAGCCCGGCAGCCGCGGCGTTTTCGCCTCAGTTCTCTCGGTATGTCGAGTATTTCCAATGGGACCGGGTGGCGGTTGAATGCTAGCAGCTGTTCTCTGCTGTATCGTATCCTGCTATAGACAGTGGCTCCGTCCACCGGCTCAGGAGACATTTAGGACGATCTGTGTGTCCGTGATATAAGTGGGGTGAAAAAAAAAGACGGATCAAAAGAGAGAGGAAGGGAAAAAGACTCGGAATCGAGCCGCTGTTGCAAAAGGCAGCCGACTCGTGTGGCGCCCCTAGTGTTTTTTTTGTTGAAGGGGGCAAACGGCCTTGTTCAAAAGATTCCACAAACATTTCTAAAAGTAAAGGAGAAAGCTCATCAACACAGGCCCTGTAAAATTCTACAGTGAATCCGTCAGGGCCCGGTGCCTTTCCAGTTGGGAGGCTCTTAATAACTTTCACAATTTCCTCTTTAGTAATTGGGGCGTCAAGCAAATCTATTTGTTCCTTTGTTAGGGAGGGCAAAGACAGGGATGACAAAAATGCATAGATCTCTTGAGATCCAGCCTCCATTTCAGAAGAATAAAGCGAAGTGTAAAATTCTCTGAAAGCACCATTAATTTCATTTAAGTCTGACACCAGAGTACCATCCTGTGTCCTAATAGCAGATATAGTACACTGAGCTTCTTTCATTTTAATATATCTAGCCAGTATTTTGCCAGCTTTGTCCCCCTCCTCGAATCGTTTATGCCTAAGGCGAAATAAGGAAAATTCAACTTTTTGTGTTAGGATTGAATTCAGCTCATACTTAAGCTTCAGGAGGGGTGACAAATTTACTAAATTTGTATCCTGTTTGAATGAAGTCTCTAATATGGCTATTCTCCTCTCCAAATCAATCTGTTTAGCAATGTTAGTTTTCTTTTTAAAAGATGCATATTGAATAATATGTCCCCTAATAAATGCCTTAAAAGCCTCCCAAGCAACACTGGCAGAGGGAGCAGAATCCCAATTTGTCTCAAGATATAAGGAGATCTCTGCTTTCAAAGAGGACACAAAATCTGGATTAAGAAGAAAGCTTGAATTAAGCCTCCATCTAGAATTTTTTTTTAACTGACAAGGCAGGCTCATATGTAAAAAAACAGGGGCATGATCTGATAGTATTATGCTACCAATGAAGCTCAAATTTACAGAAAAAACAGAGAATTTTGACATTAAAAAGTAATCAGTCCTGGAAAACACATTATGAGCAGTGGAATAAAAAGTGTAATCCCTTGTGGACGGATTAAAAAGCTGCCACACATCTACCAAACCAATTGCATTGCACATGTCTTTCAATATAGAGCCAGATTTAGATGAATGCTGTGAGGGGGTGCTCCGATCTAAAATGTTGTCCATGACCTGATTAAAATCCCCACCTACTAAAATGGGATAATTACCCATTTCGCTTAATTCGTGTTCCAGTTGTGCAAAAAATGCACAACCATATTTGGTGCATAAACATTAGCGAGTATCATCCTATGGCCCTGAATTTCTATAAGAATTATAAGGAGTCGTCCATCATCATCACTAACCTCTTTTAGACACTTGAACTGCAAATGTTTATGAAAAAGGATTGCCACTCCCCTGCTCTGGCTATTACCGCAAGACGCAAACCCATGGCCCACCCAATCCCGACAGTTTTTTAGATTCTGTTTTAGTGAGGTGGGTCTCCTGAAGCAATGCTACATCCACTTTTTTTGATTTAATAAACACCAAAATTTTTTTCCTCTTAATTGGGTGGTTAAGGCCTTTAACATTCCAAGTAATGAGGTTAAGAAAGCTCTGACAATTAGCCAACATCATAAACGGTACATATTACCATCCAAAATATCCAGCAATTCTCCACCAAAAACCTCCTCACTGGGCAAAAGATAAACAATAAAAATTAAAAATACAAAAAAAAGAAACAAAAAACACTTAATCATAAAGTAACATAATCGGTGACCTAAAACCAATGTCACCCATCGGTGCACAAAAACCGCACCAACCAAAAAAAAGAAAATAAAAAACTCTAGGACCGTGACTGTGAACAGTGCAATAAACTTAGGGAGAGCCGCAACATCGCAGCAGCCTCATGCCTACAGATAATACAGCGTGGGCAGTAAAAAAAAAAATGGAACTTTACATTAATACTGCGACAAATCTTCCATCAAAAATATATAACAAATAAACATATAGCATATATTAATACCATTTTTCATCAATGTGTCACGGTAGTGAAAGAATCAGGTTCAATGCTTTCTTAGGGTCAGTGAACTCCTGTTTACCACTTGCCAACTTCACAACGAGAACTGCAGGATACCTGAGAGAGAATGCGGTTTTCTTCTGGTGCAGCAGGTGTTTACACTGCTTGAACGCCGCCCTCATCTCGAATACTCGTCTGGAATAATCCGGGAAAATCATGATGTGATGACCATTCCAATCCAGCTTTCCCATCCCGCGCGCTGCCTCCACAATACGCTCCCTATCCTGGAAGCGCAGAAGTCGAATCAGGATAGCCCTGGGTGGCTGGCCGTCAGGTCTGCGTCTGGCGAGGCTCCGATGCGCACGGTCAATTTCCAGGCCTCCAGGCAACTCCATTTTCAGCAGATCTAGGATAGTTTTGCGCATGAAGGTAAGGGCATCTGATTTTTCACAGTTCTCTGGAAAGCCGACGAAGCGTAGATTGTTTCGGCGTGATCTATTTTCCAAGTCGTCCAGCTTCAGAAGTAAATCTTCCACCTGCGTCTGGGTTGCGGGGGGATTAGCATCCAGAGCTACATTGGCATCCTCAAGAAAAGCGATGCGCGATTCCACGTCTCCCAGCCGGGTGGCTAACTCCGTTAACTTGGTGTCCACCGCCCTCGTTGACGCCTCAATAGAGTTAAGTTTAGCGTCTTGCCTCTCCGATATTTCTTTCAACAGTGCGTAGATCTTAGAGATGTCCTCCGCCATTTGGTCTTTGGCAACACCTGCACCTGTTGAAGGTGGCGGAGAGGGAGGAGGGCTCGTTGTGGTATCACCAGCTTTAGCTAGATTTTCCTTGCTAGCACCGGCTTTGGAGCGAATATTTAGTTTCTGTTGTTGCATTGGCATTTTAATCCTGTTCTCCACAAATCCAGTCTCAATACAAAGCGTAGTAGTAGCAATAGTTCCAGCCGAGGAAACAAGAGAAAAATGCCCTTGTAGAAGAAAAAAAAGGCTGTCTGCACTGCGGTGCTCCTCACCTAAGCAGCCATCTTCACTGCCCGCATCTCCAAGACAAAGACATTTTTAAGTTCCTAGAGCAACATGGCACTATTCGTAGGGTACTTAGCATTGATGATAACCCGTCATTGTAGAGTTCGAGTCGGGGTTAGCTGTTGAAACATTAGTACCTGCGTTGCCGTATTTCTTTCCATCCACTGACAATCCTGATGTTAAGTACTGCATTCAAGCCTTAACTGATGTGTACACTAAAACTGTAGGGGGCAGTGTTACTGAGGCTTATCTTAGCAACCTGAAGGGCTTAGCTAAGTTAAGTGGAAAAGGTTTTGAAGAGGTGTTGCGGGAGGTTATGTCCACAATAGGGAAGTTTATTGAAGCTGCTGAGATAGCTGAAATGGTCTCTGCTGACGTTGATCCTGCTTCCCCTACTGTAGAACCCACACAAAGTGGAGTCTCTCCTCCACTCCAAGTTGAAGTGCCTCACACCCCTAAAACCACTCAAGCACTCTTCCAAAGCCCTCTTAGACCAAACTTGACACCTCAAATGTTGAGTCCAGCTGATTTTAACCCACCCGAAATTCAGAAAATCGTAGTCGAGCATGTCATTAAAAATGCAGAGAAGCCATCAAACGCCCATTCCTCCTTGAGAAGCAGAGCTTTCTCTGGCAAAACACCAAGACCGTATACTGAAGCTGATTATGAAACATGGTGTTCACATGTTGACCTGATGATGGAAGATACTTCTTTGTCTGACTTGGAAAAATCTTGCAAGATCCTTGAAAGTCTTCTTGCTCCTGCGTCTGATGTTATTCGCCCTCTTGGGCCTGAAGCCACCTCTGCCGACTATCTTAAGGTTTTGGACTCAGCTTTTGGGACTGTTGAAGATGGTGAGGAACTGCTTGTGCGATTCATGAACACTTTCCAAGATTATGGAGAAAAACCCTCTGCATATCTGCATCGTTTGCAGGTGGCGCTCAATCTTGCAGTGCGTAGAGGCGGTCTAGAGCCACAGGAAGTGGACAAACAGCTTCTCAAGCAGTTTAACAGAGGCTGTTGGGATGATAATCTGCTAAAGGAGCTACAGCTGGAACTAAAAGATAAACATCCACCTGCGTATGCAGAGTTATTGCTTCACCTTCGCACTGCTGAAAACAGACAAGAAGCTAAAAACACCCGCATGAAAAAACACTTGGGCACCACAAAACCAAAAGCAGCCTCCTACGAACAAACAGTCACCGAAACAAGTACAAATAGTGAAGTAGAGTCTGACAGTCTGAAAGAACTGAAAAAGCAAGTCGCTGATCTAAAAAGCCAATTAGCTGCTGTCGTGAAACAAAAGAAACAAGCACCACTGAAGAAAGACCCAACTAAGAAATCTGGAAATAAAAAATCTGACCATGACAAACCTGAAAACTTACCTTCGTCCAGCCATCCCAGTACTAGGCCCAAACCATGGTATTGCTTCCGCTGTGGCGAAGATGGGCATATTGTAGCCACTTGTGAGTTAGAGCTAAACCCTGCACTTGTAGCAGCAAAACGCAAAGAATTAAAAGTAAAAAGACAGATTTGGGACAGTCAGAACCCCAAATCCTCTTTAAAACTGAAGTCTGCCCCTGTTGCGGGACAAACAGAGGCTAGTTCAGAGATGACCTGTCCCAAACCAAAAGCTCTATCCAAGACACGTGCTAAACTGAAGTCACACTCCAAAACAGACCCCTTTAACTTTCCTAAAGGTCTAATTGGTGCAAAAAGTACAGCACAAGTGAAAGTGAATGGCTTTACTGTGAGCTGTTTGTTAGATACAGGCTCCCAGGTGACTACTGTCCCTGAGTCCTATTACAGACAGTACTTATCTAACCATGAGATTAAGCCACTTTTTGAGCTGTTAGAAGTGGAGGGAGCTAACGGTCAGAGTGTACCTTACTTAGGCTACATTGAAATGCATGTCACTTTCCCAAAAGACTTTCTCGGTATTGAAGCCGAAGTGCCAACACTTGCCTTAGTGGTTCCCGATGTACGTGCAGCTGATCAGTCCTAGTGTTAATAGGGACAAACACATTAGATGTACTTTACGAGCTGTACTCTGATGCATGTTCTGAACTGCAGCCAACCATGTCACTTGGTTATAAGGCAGTGTTAAAAGTCCTTGAGCTACAGCACAGACAATCCAAAGACACTAGCCTTGGTTTAGTGACCATGCGCAACAATGAGCCACAGTTAGTTCTTGCAGGCCAAACAGTTGTTCTAGATGGCGCTGTAGCTGTGTCAGCCGGCAACAGTGAAAAATCTGTCTTGTTAGAACACCCGTTAATGTCAGCCTTACCTGGTGGTATCCTAGTAAAACCATGTCTCATAGACTTACCTGAAAGAGCACCTTACCTTGTTCCAGTTATACTTACCAATGAATCAGAACATGACATGACAATCCCTCAGAAGTGTGTCATTGGAGAAATCTGTGCATATCAACGAGTCCTATCGCAAGAACACTCCGTGAAAGTTACAAAGTCCGAAACTGAACAAAAGTCCACTCTGAAGTTCAACTTTGACTCTTCCCCCCATTAGCGCTGAATGTAAAGAGCGCCTAACAGAAAAACTTAGTCAAATGCCCGAAGTATTTGCACAAAACAATCTTGACTTTGGCAAAACGGATCAAGTGAAACACACAATCAAATTATCAGATGAAACACCGTTCAAACACAGAGCATGTCCCATACATCCTAATGACCTGGAAGTGGTCCGTAAGCATCTCAAAGAACTCCAACAAGCAGGCGTGATAAGAGAGTCCACTTCCCCATTTTCTTTGCCTATTGTAGTGGTGCAAAAGAAAAATGGTGATGTCCGCCTTTGTATTGATTACAGGAAGCTTAACATGCAGACTGTAAAAGATGCTTACGCCCTCCCCAACTTGGAGGAAATGTTTTCCACCTTGACCGGTTCGCAGTGGTTCTCCATCCTCGATTTAAAGTCGGGGTACTACCAAATTGAGGTAGAAGAGCTGGACAAACCAAAGACGGCGTCCGTATGTCCCATGGGCTTTTGGGAATTCAATAGAATGCCCCAAGACATTACAAACGCCCCCAGCACGTTCCAGCACCTCATGGAGAAATGTATGGGCGACATGAATCTGCATGAGGTGATTGTGTTCCTTGATGACATCATTGTATTCTCCAAGACGCGCGAAGAACATGAGGCTCGCTTAATGAAAGTTCTCAATTGCCTAAAAGAGTACGGGCTTAAACTCTCCCCCGAGAAATGCAGATTTTTTCAAACTTCTGTCAGATACCTCGGTCACATTGTGTCCAGTAAAGGAGTTGAGACCGACCCCGAAAAAGTGAAAGCCCTAAGTACCTGGCCTGTGCCCCGTAATCTCAAACAGCTCCGCTCGTTCTTAGGCTTTTCAGGGTACTATAGGCGGTTCATTAAGAACTATTCCAGCATCGTTAAGCCCCTCACTGACTTAACAGCAGGCTACCCTCCTTTGTGAAAAAGCCCAAAGCTAAGCCTGCCCAGTACCACGACCCAAAGACACCGTTTGGTGAGCGATGGACTCCTTCCTGTGCTCTTGCATTCAAAACCATCATTGAAAAGCTCAGTACTGCGCCTGTCCTGGATTTCGCTGACCCTCAGTTGCCATATACACTCCATACTGATGCCAGCACTACAGGGCTTGGCACCGCCCTTTATCAAGAGCAGGAGGGCCAGACTAGGGTCATAGCTTATGCAAGCCGGGGGTTGTCTAGAAGTGAGTCCCGTTACCCCGCCCATAAATTAGATTTTTTATCTCTAAAGTGGGCAGTAACGGAGAAGTTCGCAGACTATTTATATGGCAATCATTTTACTGTCATGACAGATAGTAACCCCCTGACGTATATTTTAACTACTGCTAAGATGGATGCCATGAGTTATAGGTGGCTAGCTGCTCTGTCGATGTTTAACTTTAAGCTCCAATACAGAGCAGGCAAGCTTAACTCAGATGCAGACGGCCTCTCTAGATGGCCACATGGCGAGTTACTTGATGACGCAGTGTCCCAAAAGGAGCTTGACTGCATACAGCAGTTCACTCAAACTCACTTGTCTCTGTCTGAAAGCAGTTAAAGTTCCGAGGTAGTGTCTGCTATATGTGAAAAACACCTTGTCTGTAGCTCTCCAGACAACACCTTCCCTTTGGTTCACTCGTTAGCCATCTCTGTAGCCGCCATTCCAGATGGCTATGCCGATGAAGATGACTGTGGTGGTCTTTCAGTTGTACCCCACATGACTCCTGAACAGATCAAAAACGAACAAAGAACTGACCCCTGTTTAAGAGAAGTGATTGCACAAATTGAAACTGGGCAAAAAGTTCCACCAACTGTACGAACTGAACTTCCTGACATCAACTTTTTACTCTGAGAGCTCAGTCGACTTGAAATGTGCAATAATATCCTCTACCGCACTCGCCAAGACAGAGGAAATGTTACTTACCAGCTCGTCTTACCTGAACAGCTCCGCGATTCAGTCTTTCAAAGCCTCCACTGTGACATGGGCCATTTAGGCACAGAGCGTACTTTGGATCTCGCCAGAACAAGGTTCTATTGGCCTTGCATGGCGGCAGATATTGAAAAGAAGATCAAGACATGTAATCGCTGCGTAAGACGTAAAACCGCTCCAGAACGAGCTGCTCCGCTTGTCAGTATCAAGCCCACCCGACCGCTCGAACTCGTCTGTATGGATTTCCTGTCCATTGAGCCCGATCAAAGTAACACAAAGGATGTGCTCGTGTTAACTGATCATTTCACGAAATATGCTATAGCCATCCCTACCAGCAATCAGAAAGCTCAGACCGTTGCAAAGGCACTTTGGGACAACTTTATAGTCCACTACGGGATACCCGAACGGTTACATAGTGATCAAGGTCCCGATTTTGAGTCCCATATTATAATAGAACTTTGCAAAATCATGGGCATTCGCAAAATCCGGACAACACCCTATCACCCCAGAGGTAACCTGGTAGAACGTTTCAATAGAACGTTATTGAGCATGCTGGGTACTCTGGAGAAAAAGAACAAATCTCATTGGCACAACTATGTAAAACCACTTGTACATGCGTATAATTGTCCAAAAAATGACACTACTGGTTTTGCCCCATATGAGTTAATGTTTGGTCGTCAGCCGAGCTTGCCAATTGATCTTGCATTTGGGCTCCTGTTTCACAACAAAAGTTTCAAGTCACATTCCCAGTACACTGAAAAACTGAAGACAACTCTACAAGAAAGCTACAAACTAGCAACAGAAAATGCTAACAAGATGGCTGAAAGAAACAAAACAAGATTTGATATGCGAGTGAAACCGTCAAAACTAGAACCAGGCGACAGAGTTTTGGTACGTGCAGTCCACCTCAGAGGAAAGCACAAACTAGCAGACAGGTGGGAAGCTGAAATCCATATTGTGGTGAACCAAGCAGGTGACTTGCCTGTTTACACTATAAAACCTGAGACAAAAGATGGTCCTGTTCGCACCGTTCACTGCGACCTCTTGCTTCCCTGTGGTTTTCTTGCCCCTGTTGAAGAAGAACCTGTCCAACCAAAACGTGTCCGCAAACCTAAGACAAGACAATCACCTGAACAAAATGAGGAATGTGAGAATTCAGAACCGGAAAATGAGGATGTCTATTGGTACAGAGAAGAACCAATCCAAATGCCCATAAAGCTCACTCAAGTTTATGAAATTCCCCATCCAAAGACATTATTTAAAGAAGACATTCCTGCTAAAACTCACTTACCTGGAAATGACAATCCACCTGGATGTGACAACTTACCTGGAAATGACAATTCACCTGGATGTGACAACTTACCGAATGATGGAAACCTGGAGGAAACTGAAACAAATGTGGAACAATCAAACAATGAGAATGAAACTGAAAGTGAAACCGACTTACCTGATAGAAGTACCTGTGATGAACCTGTGGAAGAAAAAGAATCTGAAAAAGAAATCCCAAAGACTGTGAGACGCTCCGAGAGGACAACCTCCCAGCCAGAAAGACTACAGTATAGTCAAATGGGAGATCCTCTCATAACTGTTGCCCAGTCCCTGTTTCAAGGACTAAGCCTGGCTTTTACCAGAGCTTTAACAGAGCCAGATATAAGATTATTCCCATGAACAATGGTCATTCCGTCATTACTATCTAGCTAATCCCATGCAAAGGGACTTGCATGATTCTAAGGGGGGATAGTGTAACCCAGTGTTAAAACTGTGAATAAAACCATAACTAGAAAAGCACTCATAGAGCGCATACCTCCGCCAAAGCTCCTTCCGTTCCATCCAGTAGTTTTTGTGTAATCCTGCTGCACAAATACAAACAAAGGCCTTGGTGGAGTTATGCACTCTCAGATCATCACCAAAATCTAATGATTTGTTCCCTGTGCAATTACACACCTTTTCTGAAAATTTCGTGAAAATCCGTTCATAACTTTTTGAGTTATGTTGGTAACAGACAGACAGACAGACAGACAAATGCCAGTAAAAGCATTACCTCCTTGGCGGAGGTAATAAATTCAAGTGTTGCTGTTGTGTCCATCTCCTCCATCTCCAAACTCCCAGGCTGCGGGCGTTGCAATTCATCGTACAACCGCGTACAACCCACAGGCCAATGGGTTATGCAAGCATTTTCATAGATCACTGAAAGCAGCACTCAGGGGTTGACTGACGGATGCAAATTGGGTAGACAGGTTGCCGTGGGTATTATTGGGGTTGCGCTCCGCGCCAAAAGAGGATTTGGAAGCTTCCCCAGCAGAGAGCTTGTTTTTGCGCAGCCCCTATGGCTGCCCGGGGTATTTCTGCCAAATAATCCCGCGCCGGACAGCTGCCTGTCTCAGCTTTTGCAGCGTAGCGCAAACACAGGCACGCTGCCGGGCCCGGCCCGCCACTGTTTTCTGCGTGGTTTTGTGCCTAAAACTTTGAATAACGCGGAGTTCGTGTTCGTCAGACACGACGACCACCGCCCTCCATTGCACCTGCACACATGTTGAAAATGGCCCTATCTCACAATGTTAAAGAATCCTTTAAAAAATTCCTGGATCCAGACAGTGATCCGGATCATCCCCAAAATTTAATCAGTTCTTCCTTGTACCATTTCCAACAACGCCTGAAGGTTTCATGGAAATCCGTCCAAAACTTTTTGAGTTATCTTGCTAACCAACAGACAGACAGACAGACAGACAGACAGACAGACAGACAGACAAACCCCGGTGTGGTGTAATTGAGTTATTTAGAAAGAACTACAAAGTCGCGCAGGGATGACGTCACGGAGGCGACTGGCGGGAGAGTGACAGACTAGCAGCGAGGTTGACATTTGGTGCAATAAAAAGTGACGTTAAAAACTACAGTTGGACTCACGCAGTGTTTTAATAACACGACATGGTGTCAGAAGTCCTGTAGTTAACGTAGAGAGGTAAGCCCGAAAAGAAAAGGATCGTTTGTACACCGCGGAGGAAGAGAGGGGAGTTTGCGGACACGATGAGTGGAGACGAAGATGCAGATGGAGGTGTTAGCAACCGCTCCGAGAGCCGCTGTGGCAGCGGGTCCGTGCGCTACATTCAACATCCAGCCGCCGGAGCCCTTCGACTTTTCTAAGCCGCAGGAGTGGGCCAAATGGATCCGGAGATTCGACAGATTTCGCCTGGCAAGTAACCTGAATGCAAGCTCTGAAGAGAATCAGGTTAATACTCTGATATATTGCATGGGAGATGAGGCGGATGATGTTTTACGTGGGCTGGCTCTGACTGATGCTGAACGCAGCTCGTATGAAGCGGTGCGTGACGGCTTTCAAAGCTTCTTTGTGGTAAAAAAAAATGGAATTTATGAACGTGCCAAATTCAACCTGCGAAAACAGAGAGAAAGTGAAACAGTAGATTCTTTTGTCACTGCACTATATGCGCTGGCTGAACACTGCAATTATGGTGTGCTGCATGATGAGCTACTTCGGGACAGACTCGTCGTCGGTCTGTTAGACAAGAGGCTGTCTGAACGCATGCAGCTAGATGCAGAGCTGACTTTGGAGAAGGCAATCAGGATGGCACGGCAGAGTGAGGAGGTGAAAAAGCAGCAAGCTTCTCTGAGAGGAGACACCAGAACTCAGGCAAGTGAGGCAATGTCTGTTGATACAGTGTTCAAGGGAAGTAGAAAGCCTGCTAAAAACAAACCTCAGCATGCTCTCAAACCGCACAGTACTCAGAACAGCAAGGAAAAGGGAACACAGTTAAAATGTCATAAATGTGGCAGCTCTCCATCACATTCAAAACGTGAGTGCCCTGCAAATGAAGTGAACTGTCATGCTTGTGGGAGAAAGGGTCACTATAAACGTGTGTGCAAGACCATAAAATCTGTACTTGAGGTGGAAGAGGATGAGGATGCCATCTTCCTCGGCAGTGTTACAACAGATGGTGATCCTTGGATGGTCAACATTGACATTCATGACAGCAGCGTGACATTCAAAATTGACACGGGTGCTGATGTCACAGTTTTGCCACATGCTGTGTTCCAGAAAATACTCAGAGAAAACCCACCTGCGCTCCACAAAGCACCTAAGCCGCTCCTGGGACCGGGGAGGAGGCCACTTGATGTTGTGGGCGTTGCCAAGCTGTTGTTGAGAATTGGTGAGAAAGAGGAGATGGAGGAAGTGTATGTTGTCCGTTATGTGCACACTGCCCTGCTAGGGAGGTCTGTGAGCTGCAGACTAGGGCTTGTTGCACGTCTTGACAGTGTCACTATAGAGACATTAAAGGAGATATCCAAAACTATTCAGCGGACTAGGTGAGGTGCGCCAGGCATATGCCATCAAGCTCAAACCAGGTGCCAAACCATTTTCACTCAAGACACCAAGGAGGATCCCACTGCCACTAATGGACAAAGTCAAGCAAGAGCTGTCCCGCATGGAAAGCCTCGGGGTGATATGCAGAATTGAGGAGCCTACAGACTGGTGTGCTGGCATTGTGGTAGTGCCCAGAAAGAACAAGATGGATCCTGTGCGAATATGTGTCGACCTCACTAACCTCAATGAGTCCGTGTGTAGAGAAAAGTTCATTCTACCATCAGTAGAGGAAACACTTGGGAGACTGGCTGAAGCCAAAATATTTAGTAAGCTGGATGCAAATATGGGGTTTTGGCAAATCCCATTGACAGAAGATTCAGCGAAACTGACAACGTTCATCACGCCCTTTGGACGCTATTATTTCAAATGGCTACCTTTTGGCATTGCGTCCGCCCCTGAACACTTTCAGAACAGAATGGTGACGGAGGTCACAGAAGGGCTCGAAGGCGTGGTTTGTCACATTGACGACGTGCTGGTGTGGGGTCGTACGCAAGAGGAGCATGATGCTCGCCTGCATACCGTGCTAAGAAAGATTCAGAAGGCAGGTATCACACTTAACATTGGCAAGTGTGATCTGAGGTGACCTTCCTAGGCCACGTGATTTCCGCCAGCGGCATCAGTCCAGACCCGAGCAAGACGGAGGCTGTGAGGGAAATGCCTGAGCCAAAAACAGTGAGTGAACTAAGATCTTTCCTTGGAATGGTAAACCAGCTAGGCAAGTTTATCCCGCAGCTAGCTGAGAGGGATAAAGCCCTCAGAGATCTCCTTTCAAAGAAGAACTGCTGGGTGTGGGGCGCTGACCAGGCTAAATCCTTCCAGGACTTAAAGGATGCCCTGACGTCGCCACCAGTGCTAGCCTTATATGATCCTAACAGAGAATGCAAAGTTACGGCAGATGCATCGTCTTATGGACTTGGAGGAGTCCTGCTACAAAACTGGGGTGAGGAGTGGAGACCAGTAGCCTTCATGTCGCGGTCTCTCACGCCTACCGAGCAGAGATATGCACAAGTGGAAAAGGAGGCTTTGAGCCTGACCTGGGCTTGCGAGAGGTTCAGCAATTTCCTCATTGGAAAACACTTCCAGTTGGAGACAGATCACAAGCCTCTCCCGAGTCTCCTGGGGTCTCAAGCACTGGACGCTCTACCCCCTCGGATACAACGCTTTCGAATGCGTCTTATGCGCTATTCCTACTCCATATCTCATGTGCCAGGGAAGTGCCTGTGGACAGCCGATACATTGTCGCGAGCGCCTGTCACAAGAAAAGGGACACCAGCTGACAATGAGCTGTTCGAGGACACAAATATCTACGTGGATATGGTGATGGAGAACCTACCTGCAAGCACTGCCTATCTGGAGGAGCTGAGAGAGCAGCTGCAGAAGGACAGTGTGTGTGCTTGAGTGATGCAGCTGTGTGCAGAAGGCTGGCCAGCTCATGGCATAAATGAACCTGCACTCAAGCTATACTAGACTGACAGAGCATTCCTTACTGTCCAGGATGGTCTACTGCTAAAGGGAGAAAGGCTCGTCATACCCTCAACCATGAGAAATGATGTTCTCGCTAAGCTGCACGAAGGACACCAGGGTGTGGTTAAGTGTAGAGAACGGGCACGACAGTCAGTATGGTGGCCAGGGTTGAGTCAGCAGCTGAATGAGTTGGTTCTCAACTGCAGAGCATGCTGTCAGGAGAGACAGAACCACAGGGAGCCACTGATGCCGACACCATACCCAGACAGACCATGGCAGAAGTTGGGAGCAGACTTGTTCATGTTAGGGAGCAAGACCTACTTGCTAGTAGTGGACTACATGTCAAGATATGTGGAGATTGCCCTGCTAACTCCCACAAGATCTAATGATGTGATCCACCACCTTAAGTCAATCTTTGCACGTCATGGAATCTGTGAGACCCTGGTGACAGACAACGGGCCACAATTCTCTGGAGCAGCTTTTGCAGTATTTGCAAAGCTGTACGGGTTCCAGCATGTAACCAGCAGCCCAAAATATCCCCAGGGCAATGCTGAAGCGGAATGTGCAGTGCAGACAGTGAAGGGGCTTTTGAAGAAGTCAGATGACCCTTATCTTGCTTTACTGGCCTACAGGGCTACCCCTCTCCAAAATGGGTATAGCCCAGCTCAACTGCTCATGGGAAGGCGGCTTCGTACAACTGTGCCTATTCTTCCTGCGTTGTTGTTGAGTCCTGCTCTTCCGGATAGAAATGCTGTTATGCTGAACGAAGGGAAGAGGAAAACAAAGGATGCACAACACTACAACCTGAGACACCGTGCAAAGCATCTCAACAGACTCACTCCAGGACAGGACGTGTGGGTGACCGATCAAGGAGCAGCAGGTGCTGTCATCGGAAATCACACCACACCGCGCTCTTATCTGGTGGAGGGACCCCTTGGGACCATCAGGCGAAACCGTCATCATCTCATCCCCTGGAACTCCTCATCGGAGCAGAGCAACAGTGCTGCAGCAGAGCAGTTCCCGGAAGGTGTTCCAGAACAACCTTCAGCAGACCAACCGGCAGCAACATCATCACAGCAGAACGTTCCTGAACCACCATCTACTCCTACTCTTAGAACCAGGTCTGGGAGAGCGGTTGTAAAACCAACCCGGTTGGACTTATAAACAATTATGAAGATTGAACGTTTGAAAATAATAGTGGAAAAAAAAGTTGCAATTGTATTGCACTATTTTTCTGATTTTGCACTCTTTTCAATGTAAATGTTCAAGTTCAGACTTTAGAGTGAGGACAGAACAGTACAGGGTTTAGGATGGAAGTATTGCACTTGATTTTGCACATAATATTGTTCAGTGCTAAGGGTAAACAGCAGTGTGACTGTTGTGTGTGTGAATGGTATTAGGTAGGACCAGATCTTCCAGCCACAGAGGCAGAATAATCCTCTAAGGTCTGTTGAATCAATGGCAGTCTACCCATTGATACTAGAAAGGGGAGATGTGGTGTAATTGAGTTATTTAGAAAGAACTACAAAGTCGCGCAGGGATGACGTCACGGAAGCGACTGGCGGGAGAGTGACAGACTTGCAGCGAGGTTGACATTTGGTGCAATAAAAAGTGACGTTAAAAACTACAGTTGGACTCACGCAGTGTTTTAATAACACGACACCCGGCAAAAACATAACCTCCTGGCCTGCGGCCTGGCGGAGGTAAATATCGATACCGCTTTAAAAAACACTCATTTCACAATGGGAATAAATATTTTGAAGATAAATATATAAATAAATATAAGTTCATAAAATTTATCCATAATTAGTTAAAAACATTTCTAAGGGGCTCTGATGGGGTTCCTAGTGTTTTTATTTGGTATATTGAGCAACCAATGGCTGTGTCGTTTGTTGGCAGCATCAGCCGATGGGGTCACGCGCTGTCTCGCTCGGTCTTGGTGTAATCTGCAGAACGCTTTCAGTCACGGCAGAGACACGACCGAGAGAATGCAATCCCTTACTGAGACGATGAGCTAATGTGCTAGTAGCAGCCGTTGCCTGGATAAAACTCTTGAGATTGGTAAGCCTAAACCAGCATGAGAAACGAGGTATTGCTGTATTGTCAAATTCTAATACCTCTTTTGTTAAATTTTAAGATTTGAATCCAAAGGCTGTGAATTCACGTGAGCGCGGGAATCCCCTTTGAGGCACGTGTCGCTAGGCATGGTGAGTGCCATTCATTGTATGTGAAATGCTAACCGCTAGCTTAAAATGCTAACCTCTGATGCTAATTCCAGCTAAGTTTTTCATGGGAGAAATGTCATTTTTCAAGGCTGTAATGGTTAGCAAAGGTCCCAATTCTGTTACTACTGATTGTTACTTAATAGTGAATGTTACACCTGTGGTTTATATGTGTTAAAAGTGTCCAGTTGAGATAAGCTGTTGTGCTAGCATACTTTTTTTTTTTTTTTTTTTTTTTTTTTTTTTGTCAAGTGCTTTCCAGTGCACTTGACTTATTTATTTTTGGTACCATGTGGTAAATTAAGTTTTTGTCTGGCCTATTCTGTAGGTCAGGTTTCTTTTTTTGGCCTGGTTTGACAAGAACGTGGATTCTCCAGATCTGGATGGCGAGCCGAAGCCCGAACCCGATTAACTGGTAGAGGTGATCCAACTGGTCACCTGGGACAGATACAAAAGGACTGAACAGACTGTAAATATATTTGGGGTATTTTATTTTTATTTTTTTTCCACTATTGTTACAAGCGCTCTATGCTTGTTTAAGTGTACACAACTTTAAAAAATATACACATATTTGCAAGTTCCCATACTATTGTGTGTGTGCCATCTGTTGTTGCACCCTCCAGGCTCCTACGAACCTAGAATCTATCTGACCTGGCCCAATTGTCCCTTCTGTCCAGGTAGTAAGGTTTAAGGTAACTACACTGCCATACACAGTAGTAAAGGGTACAAGACTGCACCTAAAGTTAGTGTCACACTAAAGTAGTATTACACACAGTAAAGTGCTACAACAGCCTCGGGGAGCCATCCTTCTTCCCGACGAAAAAAACCCCCGCCCCCACTGCCGAAGATGACGGCCGGATGATACCAGAGCTGAGGGACTCCTTAATGTACGCATCCATAGCCTTCCGTTCCGGGGCAGACAGGCTGTAGAGGCGGCTCACCGGCAGCGGGGCTCCAGCCCGGAGATTGATGGCGCAGTCATAGGGCTGATGAGGGGGGAGAGACAATGCCTTAGATTTACTGAACACTGCCCCCAGATCATGATATTCAGGGGGAACCCCAGTGAAATCGGGAGGTGCGGGGTGACGGGGGTAGCCAAGGGCTTGGAGGGTGAACATGCAGTGGACTGCAGACACATACTTAAACAAAAAGGACTCCAGGCATCAATCTTACCGGTGCACCAATCAATGGAGAGGTTATGGAGCCAGAGCCAGGGATAACCCAGAATAACTGGGGAGGCAGCGACTGGCAGGACAAGGTCTTCCCGATGGTTCCCGGAAATGATGACAGGAGTAGGGGCAGTTTGCTTGTACACCACCGTCAACGGGGTTTTAGATAGAGTAATGAGCCTCAGGGGTGTCTCCGGAGAACAGCAGGGGGAAGCCTCAACCGGGTTGCCAGTTCCCCCGAGATGAAACTGCTCAGCTCCTGAGTCTGCCAACGTGTGTGTGCAATATTCAGTACGATTGTGCATGAACCTAATGAATAGAAGACACTTAGTGAGGGGATTTAACAGAGGTGAGCCCGTGAGACCTCCTACCGCAACGCATGGGCTCCCCCTTTTGGCTAAACGGGGCAGGACGTAATGTCATGTTCCTCACTACCACAGTACAAACACAGGCCAAGCTCTCTACGGTGTTGTCTTTCTGCCAAAGGTGGTTTAGTTTGTCCAAATACCATAGGCTCCGATTCCTCAGCTGACTCTACCAAAGGCAAGGCCGGTAAAGGGAACTGGGAAGAGCGGCGAAACTGGGCGCCCGAGCGTCCGGATATCTTCCGCTTGGCTGCCCGCTCCCTCAGCCTGTTGTCTAAATTAATAGCTAAGGAAATTAGCTCTGTTAGCCTCTCCGGCTTCTCCAAGTGGGCTAGTTCATCCCACAGACTTGGGCTCAGACTCCTAGAAAAGATGCTCCATAACGAGGCGTCTTCCCACCCCACCTCCACCGCTACCAACCGGAAATCGACAGCATAGTCCGCTATGGACCTATCCCCCTGTCGAAGATTTAGCAGCCGGGTGGTGAGCACATTATCCCGGTCGGAGTGGTCAAACACCTCGTTAAAGTCGCTAACAAACTGGGTGTAGGTAAGGTTAGCATAGCTAGGTTTAGCTATAACTGCGTAAGCTCACGCAAGAGCCCGCCCCTCCAGTAAATTAGCAACATAGCCAATACAGCTGTGATCGGTTGGGAAAACCCCAGGAACCCGCTGAAAAACTATCTCACACTGGAGAAGAAAACCCCGGGCCTTCCCGAGTTTACCATTAAACCGAGTGGGAGTGGGTACCAGTGTGAGTCGGGCCAAGGGAACCTGACTAGCCTGGCTAGAAGGGGAGCTAATAGACGTCGAGGCGCTACTTGAAGCCGGAGGAAACGCCTACTGTCCAGCCAGGCGATCCAGTCGGCTGTTAATTTGGACCAGCTGATTCAGAATTACTTGCTGCTGGTAAGCTATTTGATCTACTCAAGCTTCTAAATTGTTTACTTGGCGCATTAGCGCGCTGTTCACTGGGTCGTTCTGACGGAGCCGTACTGACATAATTGGCAGACCCAAGGAACAGACACAAGCTCAAGAGTAGGTTCAATTATCTTTATTGTGTAAGATTGTGTAAGTGTTTGTGTGTGGATGCATGAATGTGTAGTGAATGTGGATGTGAGTGCGTGGATCTGTAGACTCGTGACAGCTGGGAGTGAGCAGAGCGCCATGCAATCTGGCAACCCTAAGAACAGAGCAGAGGCACGGTGTTAGCACAGTTCAACACAGGAGTGTATTGGTGGAGTAACTGAGGCTTACTGTTACAGCTGCGGTGGAGAATGAAGGTTGGCTTGGAGGCAATCCTGAAGGACAGTGTCTGCCACCCAGCGTTGCTGACGAGGGACGGTGTAAAGGTGAGAGGTTGGCGTAGTCCGCCGCCTCTAAGAAGGTATTCCGCCACCTGGGAGATCCGCCTGTGCACAGGGGACAATGCTGAACAGGTCAGTAGAATAAGATAAGAAAAGATAAGCCTTTATTAGTCCCACAATGGGGAAATTCCAGGATTGCAACAGCACAGGGATAGCAACACTCAGAGCAATAATTTAGAAGATAAGAAAATAAGAGCAGTGAATATACATATGTACACATAAATATATAAATATATATACACAGTGCGGAACATTGTAGCTAGATGGATTAAACAGTATAACTGTCTATTTAGTTACCCTACATGATATGAATATGTACCTATACATATTGTCACCCTCTGTAGCTACTGATATTGTCCTAGTTGTATACTGGCGGGGACCATTTGTGCAAGTCTGTTGCGTCTTTTGCATTCAATACTATTAGGTTGTCACATTTTTTTGCTATCTCTGCGAGCAGCCCTGCTTAGGTTATACAGTCTGGCAGCCGTAGGTAGGAAGGACCTGCAAAACCTCTCAGTCGCGCACCTAGGATGATGTAGTCTGCTGCTAAATGAGCTCCTCAGTGCGTTCAGTATGTCCTGCATAGGGTGGGACTCAGACTCCAGCAGAGCTGACAGTTTAGCCACCATCCTTCTCTCTCCTATCTCCTCCACTGGGTCAAGGCGTTGCCCCAGGACAGAGCTAGCTTTCTTGATCAGTTCGTTCAGTCCCTTCCTATCAGCTGCTGTAATTCCACTGCCCCAGCAGACCACTCCAAAAGTGATGGCTGATGCCACCACCGTGTCGTAGAATGTCTTCAAGAGCACCCCTTGTACACCAAAAGACCTGAGCCTCCTCAGTAGGAACAGCCTGTGCTGTCCCTTCTTGTAGAGTGCGTCGGTATTGTGTGACCAGTCTAGTTTATTGTTCAGATGAACACCCAGGTACTTGTAGGATGTCACCATCTCAGTGTCTGTTCCCTGGATGTTTAGGCTTACTTGGCGTAGAGGAGAATCCTTCCAGGTTGAAGCCGACACGGCAGGGAAGATGAGGGCTGAATGTTTGGCTGGATGATGAGTGCAGAGCTACACGTACCCAGGGAGACAGACGGCTCCGTGCCGGTCTTGCAGGCAGAGCAGGTTATATAGCCCGTGAGTGATGAGGAGCAGGTGTGCGCGCAGCTGTGGCAGATAATGGCAGAGAGTGGGTCATCACAGAGCTGTTGCAATCCTGGAATTTCCCCGTTGTGGGACTAATAAAGGCTTATCTTATCTTATCTTAAAGATGGCTGTAGTTGTAAAAGTTATGCTGATGATTCGATTTAATTTGTTACTGGTTCTTCCCTTAATTTGGCCAGTGCCAATCTACAATCTGCTTTTGACATATTTCCTAAATCTTTTAAATATAAATTTAAAGTTCTGATAAACTGATTGTCTGAACATCCAGTGGTGCCCTCAGGTGGTGACACAGGGCTGCCATCCATTCAACAACTTGCACCCCCACCCTCCAAATTTCAGTCTAAACATAAATTTCTAACTTGCTTTTCTATGTCATATTTTACATGTAGTAATGTTAATGTTTCAGAATACTGTGTGCTATATATTATTAACAAATATATTAACAAATATTGTTATTGCACCAACAAATATGAAATATTTTTTTTTTTTGCTGGTCATTAACATTTGTTTGTTCTCTCCCATAGATTGAGTCCCCATCGTGCTGTTTGCTCTCTACATGTCTGTTCTTTTCTTCTTCTCTATCCCCTCACCCCCCAGCCAGTCGCAGCAGATGACTGCCCCTCCCTGAGCCTGGTTCTGCTGGAGGTTTCTTCCTGTTAAAAGGGAGTTTTTCCTCTCCACCGTCGCCAAGTGCTTGCTCACAGGGGATCGCCTGATTGCTGGGGTCTTTCTGCAACTGTGGGGATTCCCCCTACAGTTGATAGTGCTATGAGATGACTGTTGCTGTGAAATGGCGCTATATAAATAAAGTTGAGTTGAATTGAATTGAAATATTGTTATTGCACCAGTGACTTCCGGTGGCTCGGTGATTAGGATGGCAGCTTAGAAAACTGCTCTGGCACTGATGGATAAAAGATCACCGTAACTCGCAATAGTAACCCGGTAAATCTGTCCAGAATTGAGGTGTGGTGAGTAGGGACAGGGGTAGAAAGAAGACTAAAGTCATGTCACGGAATAACGATGCTGAAGATGTCTTAAAAGACTGGCGCAACTGAAGTTAGCACAGGCCTCAGTGAAGCTAACACAGCTAGTCATGGCAACGGCGTGGAGAGAAGGTCCTCACCTGCTGTGCTAACATCCATGCACCAGGTGATAGGAGAAGTCCTAGCTGAAGGTATTCAGGAGCTGAAAGTGGAATTGAAGAAGGAACTGGCTCAGGTTAGAACCAGTTTATGTGAAGATATGAAAACCCATCTGGAAGGCCTTGATAAAAAAGTTAAAGTCGCCACTGACAAAATGGAGGACATCACGAAGCGTCTTCTGGGAATGGAAGAGAGCCTGGTTCGAAGGGAAAGGTGGGACAGAGGGGTCAGAGATGCCCTTATACAGCTGCTTGACAACCAGAAGTCCCTTGAGGCTAAAATAACTGATTTAGAGGGGTGTTCCCACCGCAATAATATATGCATCTATGGAATCCCGGAGGAAGCTGAGGGTTCATCCATGGTGTGCTTTATGGAAATGTTGCTCCCCTGGGTAGCGGCCCAGGAGGAGGAAACGTGCATGTGGAAGTTAACTCTCCAACCTGTGATAGAGAATCGGCAGAACACGTTTCGTTATTTCACACAAGGAGTTTATTCTTCGTACTCCAGTGCGTGAGTCTACTCTCTATCACTGTGCGACATGCGCCATCTATTGGTCGGCGTATGGAACTGCACTCAACTCACATGAGTTATAATGGAACCAGGTGGATTACAAATGCATTGTAGAAAAATAAACAATTAAGGAATAACCTAAAATTGTAGGGGTGCCTGTTTTTTTTAAATTTTCTTATCCAAATGTCTTTTTCACCTCTTACATAACTATTAACTATTTCCAACCCTCTACACTCTCCCCCACTTCAAATAAATGTCTCCCGACATTTCATGTTCTAGGGTGACTTAATGCATGAGAGTGTACCAATTATAACCATGGGACTGAGGTTGGGTGAGGTAGTGGAATGGCATGTAGTTTTGAGTTAGCGGCACAGGGGTAAGGAGTAGGACAGGTCTTACGTCTGCAGTCCAAGGCTGGTATGATGGCTGTCCCAGGACGTCGTAGGTCAGTCTCTCTACTGGCCTTGCTGTCCGCTGTGACCTTCTCAGTTCCTCCTGTTCTCCATCCATCACCTCCAGTTGTCCTTGACGTTCTTCCTGCAGCAAAGCTGGTCCATCCATTTGCTCCTCAGCATCCCGCTAAACGGGGACCGGTTCCTGCCTTACTGGTGGGCAGAACTCTCTAGCTGTCGCTCGAAGCCTTTGCTGATTTTGAAGATTTTGCTCTGGCATGACAGGTACTGGTTGCTGAGTGTTTTGGTCTGGGAGATTTGAGGCATTTTGCTGAGGATTTACGGGTCTGTAACATGGGATTTGGCTACGGAGGTTGTAGCGGTAAGTATTTTCCTCTTCTTCGTCCGAGCTGTCATTGTCTGTGTTGTCACTGTTAGGATTTGTCTCTGTCCTCTTCTTCCGTTTCTGTTTTGTCTTTTCTTTTGCAGGCAGTTCTTCTTCTAAAGGCAAGTCATTTACAGGCAACAGCAGGTTTCTGTGTAACACTCGCATCACTTGGCTGCCCCTCTCTGCTTGTACTTTATAGACTGGTCCATCTCCCACTCTCTCAACTACGCGATGTACTGCTGACTCCCAGTAAGCGCGCAGTTTCCCTGGGCCTCCTCTTTCAGAGAGGTTTCTGACCAACACCCTGTCGCCTGGTTGGAGTGTGACACCTTTTAAGCGTTTGTCGTACTGCCTTTTGCCTTTATCTGAAGACTTTTGACTGTTTTCTGCAGCGATTTTGTAAGCAACACGCATCCTATCAGCCCATTTTTTAGCGTAGGTTTGATGGCTGTGTGTGTCAGTGTCTTTTGTCTGGTTCAATAGTAGATCTACAGGCAACCTTGGGACTCTGCCATATAAGAGGAAAAATGGAGAATAACCTGTTGACTCATGTCTTGTACAATTGTAAGCATGTACAATTTGGGGTAGGTGATCCTTCCATTCACTTTTTTTCTCCTCCTGTAGGGTACGAAGCATTTGGAGTAGTGTACGATTCAGGCGCTCCACGGGGTTGCCCTGCGGATGGTATGGAGTGGTTCGTGAGTGAGAAATTCCAGACAGTTGTTGTAATCTGTGGAAGAGACTGTTTTCAAACTCACGTCCCTGATCGTGATGCAACTTCTCAGGGTACCCGAAACGAGGAATAAAATCCTGAAATATCTTTTCTGCAGCTGTTTTGCCTGATTTATTCCTTGTAGGGTATGCCTGTGCGAAACGAGTGAAATGGTCCACTAGTACGAGGATGTACTCATACCCTCCTTTACTTGGCTCAAGGTGTAAGTAGTCGATGGAGATTAACTCAAAGGGAGCACTGGTTGTGATAGATCCCATTGGAGCTCTCTGGGGAACATTTGGGCGTTTTTGTTTGATGCACGGACATTTTTTTGTTACATAATCTTCAACATCTTGTTGCATATATGGCCAATAGAAACGCTCACGGGCCAGATGTATCACCTTATCACACCCTATGTGACCCATGTCATTGTGTAAACTCTTTAACACCATCGGCTTTAGCTGTTCAGGTAGGACAAGTTGTTTGCTGTGCTCTGTCTTTCTGTACAATAATCCATTGTCAACTTCCAACTTGTTCCACTCATACAGTAGTCTCCGTGTCCGTTTACTCATTGTCCGTTTATCTTTATCGTTTGGTGTCCATCCTTTGAGTTTGAGTGAGATTACTTCTCTAATTGACTCATCGTCTTGTTGAGCAGCGTTGATGTCTTTAGGTGTCATGCTCAAAACACTGTCAGTTGGCACATTGTTGTCATTAGAACTCAGTTGTAATGCAGCTATCCATGGCACATCACTGTTTTGTGCTGCCTTGCTCCCTTGCCACACTGCAGACACTACTTCCGGTAAAACTGTCTCTGTGAACTCATTCATTTGCTCTTGCAGATCTAATGGGTGTCTGGACAACATATCTGCATCTGCATTCCTTTTCCCTGGCCTATACTTGATATCAAAATGGAAGTCAGCCAACTCCCCGACCCACCTATGACCCACTGCATTCAACCTGGCTGAACTGAGGACATAGGTTAAAGGATTGTTATCTGTATAGACAGTAAAAGTCGGTGCATAATACAGATAGTCACGGAATTTGTCGCAGATGGCCCACTTGAGAGCTAGAAACTCTAGTTTACCAGAATATAAGTGATAATTCTTCTCGGCCGGTGTGAGAGTTCTGGATCCATAGCCAATCACCTTAAGTTTGTTTTCTTGTTTTTGATACAAGACGGCTCCCAGGCCTTTGTTTGACGCATCTGTATGCAATACAAATGGAAGGTCCAAATTGGGATAGGCTAGAATGGGAGGATTAGTCAGAATGTCCACAAATCTTGACACAACTTCCTGATGTTCACTGGTCCATATTATTGGTGTGCGAGAAGGAAGCTGGTTTCTGTCTCCTTTCTTTGTTTGTCCTTTACTCCTTTTTGGTGCTGGTTTATTGTCATTGCTTGTTTCATTAGTGCTCCGGAGGAGTTCGAACAAGGGTCTCGCCAGACGTGAAAAATCTTGAATAAATGATCGGTAATAACTGAGAAAACCCAGTAACGTTCTGAGTTCTCCGACTGTGCGAGGGTTCTTGTCCTTCAGAGCGAACACAGCATCCATGTCTTTTGGGTCAATCTGGACTCCTTCTCCTGACACTAACCTACCCAGGTAGCGTACTTGGTTTTTGAACAGTTCACATTTGGCTGGCCGAAGTTTTATGCCGTGTTGTCGCATTTTGCACAAAACCTGTTTAAGATGTTCTACGTGCTCATCAAAGGTTTTGGAGTAACACAGTACATCGTCCAAGTAAGGCACGCAACACTCATCTCTGATCCCTTCTAACATCCCCTCCATACACCTTTGGAATGCGGCCGGTGCGTTTGACAACCCGAATGGAACCCGCACCCACTCGTATAGTCCCCAGGGTGTGCTAAAAGCAGTTAAATGTCTTGACTCCTCACTTACAAAACCCTGATGGTAGGCACTTCCCTGATTCAATATGGAAAACCAGGAGTTACCCCCAAGACTGTCCAGTAGATCTTGTATCCGTGGTAACGGATGCCTGTCAGGTATGGTTTTTCGGTTCAGCTCACGAAAATCAACACACAAGCGCAAAGTATTGTCCTTTTTACGCACACACACTACTGGCGACGAGTTGTTTGACACTGATTTCCTGATCCAGCCCCTGCTTAAAAGGTTTTGAACATACTCCTTCACCTCTTTATACAGTGGTCTTGGAATGGAGTTGTAACTTTTCTGCACGGGTGTGTTGTCAGTGGTGTTGATTTTTAGCTGTAGTCCAGGAATACATCCAATGTCTCCTTCATCATGAGCAAACACATCAGACTGTTCATAGAGCATCTGCCGAACCACCTCCCGATCACCCTCTGAGAGATGGTCTAAATTGACATTAGGGTACCATCTCAGGTGTGAGGGGGCAGTGCTTAATGTTTCTTCACCCTCACCTTGACTGTCACATGTCACTTGAGCAGAGTGACAAAATGGCTTGTCTGTAGTTTTGGTTGCATTTTCAGCACTGGAACAAACATTTACAGGTTTGTATTCAGTGATCTCTGAAATAAGTCCTAAAACAGTCTTTGGATTTAGAAAAATGTTGTGCTTTGTTGAGTTTTGGATTGGGATTTTGACAGTTTTTGAAGCACCAGCGGGTACATCAATAAGAGCTGGGAATAACTCCAACCCATCAGGTAAGTTACATTTCACAGCTGGCTCGAACAACATTCCTCCTCCTCCGGGAAATGCTCTGATGTGACATTTTACCATACAGATTTGGCTACTGTGAACAGTGAGTCCTTTTTTTCCAACTCTCACCACTGGACTTTCTGGTTCATTTTCTGTTGACTTGGTGTGGACAACAGAGATAAGTGACTCAACATTACCTTTCTGGACCTTTAAGGTCTCTGACAGTAAGCCCACTAAGCTAATATCGTCACTTTGTTCACTGTTTGCCATTATTATCTCTTGGATCACGTTAAAGCCCAGCAGCGGAGTGCTTAAATGCTGCTGACTGACAAGCATTGGAACATACAAGGATACAGAACCATACTGTGAACTTGTGATCTCGAGCAGGACATCTATCCACCCCTCGAACGGAACATCCGTCCCATTGGCTGCGGTGATTTCGAGTGGATGGCCTGGGAGTAGGCTCTCGAGTGGCTGTATTTTCACATTTGGTAAGGCTGCTTGTACCCATGACTTTTCAACAATGCTTACTTGTGCCCCACTGTCCAATAACATCTGTAGGTTTACTCCATTTAACTGGCAACTGATCATACACCTACCGCCAATGAGCTGTGCCACACGCTTTGTGTTGGGTGACTTTTGGGACTTGGCAGTAGTCTGTTCGGAGTTCAGTCTTTTAGTGTTGTGGGACTCTGCTGGTGGTTCAGTCACTGGTGGTCCCTCCCCAGCGACCTCCTCCAGTTTCCCGACACATTGCTTTTCTGCAGGCACCCTATAGCTCTGTGCCCCTCCTCTCCACATCGAAAACAGTGTGTGCAGCGCTCAGTGTCTTGGGCGATACACTTTTGGCATTTTCCTTTCACTGCGGGTTTCAGTGCTGGCTGTTTAGGGACAGGTGCTGTGGGACTGGTGTTTACTGTATTTACCATTGGGGTTAGGGCCTTTTCTAAACTCTTGGTTAGGGAGGAGACCTGTGCTGTCAGCTCCTGGATAGCTACACGATTAGCTTGGACTTCAGTGTGCATTTTAATCGAGCTCTGATCTGTCTCTACCTGTGCCGCATTAACACTGGTGACTTTGTGTTTGTGGATTTGTCCCAACCTACTCAATCTCTCTGTCTCTTCACTAACAAAATTTGCTATGAGCTCCAGGATGGAGTCATCTGTGACACTGGTGTTGGAGATGTGAGGTTTAAGGTCTCTCCTAACATAAGAGTATTTTTCATTCAAACCCTGATACAGTGAATGGATAAACACACCTTGTACCAACTTGTCGTCATAATGAAACCCACTACTGTTTTTAGATGCAACCAACACACGCTGTTTTAGCCCCATTAGTCTATACATAAACTGTTGTGGTGTTTCTTTGTCATTTTGCTTAGCATTACCCAGCTCCTGAAATAATTCAGTGCTGCTTTTCTCGCGTAGATGTGTCCTTAAGAGACGTTTTAACTCAGCTACAGTAAGGCTATCCTTGGTTACAAGCATATCTTTAAAAGTACCAGGCTTAATTATCTTAAACACCGTTCTGATAATCTCAGCCTCTGTGAACCCTTCATTTAGCCCTTCATCAAGCTGTTTGCACAAGTTATTGTAACTCAAATCAGAATCAAAATCAGAGATTTGACCACCATAAATCTTGTACTCTCTACGTGGCAACAGTGACGTAAGTTCAGTCAGTCTGACTAACCCTGGGTCAGGAACTACAGATGGTGATGTCGGATGGTTCTTCCCTGATGGTGCTGCAGCTCCAGTGGTCACAGGAACTACTATGACCGGATCATCGTCGGGTGACACCTCTGCATCCACTTCTCCAGCTGCTGTGGGCCGTTGTAGTTCAATGATGAGGTCACGGAAAGCAAGCAGGCGAGACATCCCCTGGTCTTCAAGGCTCTTCAGTTGTGGACTTCTCAGTGAGTCAACAATGAAGTCGAAGAGTTCCACTTCGGTCGATTCTGCGCCTGGCAAATATTCTCCCACCTCATCCTTGAACGACTCAGCCAGCTTGTAAAGGACGTTTCTGCAGCGGGCAATGGTCAGCTGGCGAAGCTCTTGCTGGATTTCCCATCTCAGGTCATGTAGAGCAGACATGGCTGTGGTCTCATGTAGTCAGTCGCTTAGGCCAATGGCTCAGGAACAGGTGGTCAGCATCCCTTGGTTCTTCAATGATTAGTGCCAGACCAGTAAGTGGCGCTAATCCCGGACGAGCCCCCCAAATTGTTGCTCCCCTGGGTAGCGGCCCAGGAGGAGGAAACGTGCACGTGGAAGTTAACTCTCCAACCTGTGATAGAGAATCGGCAGAACACGTTTCGTTATTTCACACAAGGAGTTTATTCTTCGTACTCCAGTGCGTGAGTCTACTCTCTCACTGTGCGACATGCGCCATCTATTGGTCGGCGTATGGAACTGCACTCAACTCACATGAGTTATAATGGAACCAGTTGGATTACAAATGCATTGTAGAAAAATAAACAATTAAGGAATAACCTAAAATTGTAGGGGTGCCTGTTTTTTTTAAATTTTCTTATCCAAATGTCTTTTTCACCTCTTACATAACTATTAACTATTTCCAACCCTCTACAGAAAGCTTGATCCAACTGCATTTGGGAGAAGCTGTTTGCCCCTGTTCGGAGAGAAGCTTCGGTATAGAGAGAGTGCATAGGGCGTTGGGCCCACAGCCGCCCACGGGTGCTCCCCCTCACTCTGTGGTGGTGCGGTTCTCAAAGTACACGATGAAAGAAAAGATCCTCCAAGCTGCTTGGAGGAAAGCGATCTACATACAGGAGAGACGGGTGTTTTTCGACCATGATTACGCAGAAGCCATCCAGCAGAGGAGGAAGGAGTACATTCCAATCAAAAATGTCCTCAAAGCAAATAAGATTTGCTTCCAGACTCCTCTCACGCGGATGTGCATGCACTTTGACTTGAGGATCATTTCTTATAACAGCGCGAAGGAGGCAGTGGTGGACCTGAGGAGCCAAGGCTACAGCATGGGACCCATACCAGCAAGCAGATCCAGAGATATTATTATGGAAACCATTAACAACCTTGCGTCTTGGCGCACTGTGAAGGAGAAGCGTGCTGGCAGGGCACATGTCTACCAGGAGACCATCCGGGAAAAGCTGAGGGGGTTCCAGAGACAAGCTACGGAGGCTCCCGAGATGGATGAGTAGTGGCTTATTTATTTATTTATTTATTTTTTGCCTCTAACCCTGTTCATTCATGATTCAGAAAACAAACCTTGATTTTTCAATACTGGGGTTATTAATTATAACAGACCTACAAACATGACTTAACAGGATCCAGAGGTGGATGCCCCCCCCCGCGCCCCCCTTTTTTCTCTCTCTCTCTTTCTCTCTCTTTTTTTCTTTCTTTCTTTTCTTCTCCTTAAGAGTAAGTAATGTGCCGACGCAGGAGGGGCCCCACTGAGTGGCAGTAACCCCCTCCGTAAAATTGAGAGGGAATAGATTTTTCTCAGATTTGGAAGTTTTGTTTTATGTCATTTTAGTTATGGTTGATTTTGTCTTGGTGAAATGTCTTGTTAACTTGCCAATTTATATTTATGTTTTGAGGTCTGGGATTTTAGTGGTATATGAACATACAGTATGTATAAACCTTATTTGATATGCAGTGTTATAATATTCCGTCTTTAAATGTTAATGGTATTAACAGCTCCATTAAAAGAAATAAGAAAATAGCCAAGTTAAAGTGAGAAAAGGTGAATATTGCTTTTTGGAAAGAGACACATTTGTCTAATGCAGAACATGAGAAACTTAAAAAAAAATGGGCTATAGAAAAGTATTTTTTGCTTCTGATAAAAAAAAAGTCAAGAAAAGAGGTGTTGCCATATTAATTTCCAACTCTATTAACTTTGAACTTATCTCAGAATATAAGGACAAAAAGGGAAGATTTATATTGGTGAAGGGTAAACTGGAACACAAAGAGGTTACGCTGTGTAACGTCTATGCTCCGCCAGGGAGCAAGGTCACTTTCTTTAAGAAATTATTCAATCTGATTGCTACAGAAACCTATGGTACTCTTATTTGTTCAGGTGATTTCAATATAGTCCTGAACTCAAAATTAGACACTACAAACAGAGCAAGGAAAGCAAGTTCAGCTGAGAAGCAAATAAATAAAATATTACAAGAATTGGGATTAATTGACATCTGGAGACAAATGCATAGATCTACTTCCCAGTTCACTTTCTATTCGGCTAGGCACAATAATTATTCAAGAATTGATTACTTCTTAATGTATAATCAGGACTACCATAAAGTTAAAGTAGAACTGAACTGAATGGCATTGAACGGCACTGGGTGATGGTACATACAATTATAAAGATAATTTATCATTGGCACCCCCTCCACAAATCCCGGAATCTTGGAGAAAATCGCGATTTTGAATTTCCCGCCCTGAAAAATCAGACAAATCCGCCGAAGCGCAGCCGGAGTTCCGTGTGACGTCACGAGTGTGACCCAGTCCTCATGTTTACCATTGTGAGCACGTCGACACTGGTTGTTTTTGGTGCATTTTGTCATGATAGTCGACTACAAAACACTTCCAACACCTGGGAAGATCTGTTCAGTGGCCAAGGAAAGCTGTCATGGCGACGAAAGAAAAGAAAGGGGGAGGAAAAGTGACCGGGAAGCGATGCGTTTCTAGATATACAGTGATCCATCACTTATTGCGTTTAATGGGGACCAGAACCGACCGCGAAAAGTGAAAAACCGCGAAGTAGCGTCACCCCCCCCCCCCCTCCAAGGGCGTCACAAGCACTATTTTGCACAAAAAGGCACAAGAGAACAGCGAAAAGTGCCACTAAGCAACACGAGCGATAAAGAACAATGAATGCGGTCTTCCTTCGCTGGGTAAAACGTCTCGGCCAATCAGCTTGCGAGGTAAAACGTCTCGGCCAATCAGCTTGCGAGATTCCCGAGCGGTGAAGAGGTGGGCGGAGAGGAGTGGAGCGGTGGTCAGAGAGGTAGATTTTGAGCTGTGCGGGCTCTCGGTGTTGATACCTGATGTTCTAATGAGAAGGCAGGGAGACTACATTAGAACATCAGGTATCAACATGGAGAGCCCGCTCTCCCCGGCTCCCCAGCCCGCTCGGGAATCTCGCAAGCTGATTGGCCGAGACGTTTTACCTCGCAAGCTGATTGGCCGAGACGTTTTATCTCGCAAGCTGATTGGCGGAGACGTTTTACCCAGCTTCGCTCCCTGCCTAGCGCCTATACCCAGCGAAGGAAGACCGCATTAAACGCGATAAGTGAGGGATAACTGTAATAAGTTGGAAAAATGCTGATGTTTTTTTTTCCCCTTTCTTTTTTATTGTTAATTTTCCTTATCCTGACACCCCAAACATGCCAAAGTAAAGACTCACCATTCTGTATTCAATAAGCGACTCTCCTCCCCATCACTGCTGCGGTCTGAGTCGGTGCTGGAATCCCCCGAAAATTCTGGCTCTAATCTGTACGGTTCGATGCCTCCCATGCTCTCTTCCTGTTCACTTGACACTCCTGCATCCTCCTCTGTCTTGTCACCGATCCTGAATGCCTCTTCACTCTGAAAACTCTGGTGTTCTTGACTGCTGGAACTGCTATCATCTGCCATTGTTGTTTTGATAAGGGTCACACTCGTGACGTCACGCAGCGCCGTCTGCACTACTTCCGGTTTGTTTGGCACTGCCAGCCAGAGGCAAAAGTTTATCGGCTTATAGCTTGGCCATCGCACGGCCTAAAAATTTCTTTTATGTGTTGAAAAATACAATAGGTAATAAGGAATTAATCTGCTATTCTACTTTTTTGGCAAAAAGGTGAGTTCAGTTCTACTTTAAGGACTATACAATTGGACAAAGGGACATTTTAGATTACTCCTCACTGAACCTTAAAATATATATGGAGGGGAGGCCCAAAAATACTATCTGGAGAATGAATACAAGTCTATTAAACAGTAATGTATTCAAAACAGAAATTAAACAAAAACTGAAAGAGTATTTGGAACAGAATGACAATGGGGAAGTGAGTACAGTTATCTTGTGGGATGTGTCTAAAGCTTGTCTTAGAGGAGAAATTTTAGCCAACACAGCATATCTGAAAAAGGTAAAGGATAAAAAGATGTTTGATTTGCAGGATCAAATGGGGAAGTTGGAGCTGGCCCACAGTGCCAGTAAAGATCCTGCTATATTGGAACAAATGAGACCTATAAAACAGGAAATAGAGAAAATTTATACTGAAGAAATTGAGAGAAAACTCAAGTATATGAAACAAAGATATCATGAAGCGGGTCCTAAAGCATCCAAATTATTCGCATGGAGAATTAAAAAAGCACAAGCAGAAACAATTATCCATAAGATTAAGGACCCTACAACAAATAGGACTGTTACTAAACAGAAAAAAATCCAGGAAGTTTTTGTAACATATTATAAACAATTATATACAATACACAGCCGGATAAAGCAGACAGATCAACAATTCAGAGATTTCTTTGCACTTTAGACCTCCCCTCCATTGGCAAAATTCAAAATGACAAACTTGTATCTGAAATATCAAATGAGGAGATCGATAGGGAAATCTCTAAGCTCAGAACCAATAAATCTGCAGGCTGTGATGGATTTCCCTCAAAGTGGTATAAATGCATGAGAGAATCACTTCTTCCCCTACTCAAAATCTCATTCAGCTACACTCTGAAACATGGGGTCCTGCCACCATCCTGGAGGGAAGCGTTTACACACATGGACAAAATTGTTGGTACCCCTCTGTTAATGAAAGAAAAACCCACAATGATCACAGAAATAACTTGAATCTGACAAAAGTGGTAATAAATAAAAATTCTATGAAAATTAACCAATGAAAATCAGACAATGCTTTTGAATTGTGGTTCAACAGAATTACTTTAAAAAACAAACTCATGAAAGAGGCCTGGACAAAAATGATGGTACCCCTAGAAAAGATTGAAAATAATGTGACCATAGGGACATGTTCAACCAAGATGTGTCCTCTAATTAACATCACAGGTGTCTACAAACTTGTAATCAGTCAGTCGGCCTATTTAAAGGGTGACAAGTAGTCACTGTGCTGTTTGGTGACATGGTGTGTACACACTAAACATGGACCAGAGGAAGCAAAGGAGAGAGTTGTCTCAGGAGATGAGAAAGAAAATTATAGACAAGCATGTTAAAGGTAAAGGCTATAAGACTATCTCCAAGCAGCTTGATGCTCCTGTGACTACAGTTGCACATATTATTCAGAAATTTAAGATCCATGGGACAGTAGCCAGTCTCCCTGGATGTGGCCGTAGGAGGAAACTTGATGAAAAATGGAAGAGACGGATAATACGAATGGTAACAAAAGAGCCCAGAACAACCTCTAAACACATTCATGGTGAACTCCAAGGTCAAGGCACATCAGTGTCAGATCGCACCATCCGTCGTTGTTTGAGCCAAAGTGGACTTCATGGGAGCGACCAAGGGGGACACCACTGTTGAAAACAAATCATAAAAAAGCCAGACTGGAATTTGCCAAACTGCATGTTGACAAGCCACAAAGCTTCTGGGAGAATGTCCTATGGACAGACGAGACAAAACTGGAACTTTTTGGCAAGGCACATCAGCTCTATGTTCAAAGACGCAAAAATGTAGCATATCAAGAAAAGAACACTGTTCCTACTGTGAAACATGGAGGAGGTTCTGTTATGTTCTGGGGCTGCTTTGCTGCATCTGACACAGGGTGTCAGCAACTCACACAGGTGTCAGCAACTCACCCTTGGCCGGGGGTTCCTGAGTTCGATCCCAGCCCCCGACCAACAGTGATCTGTGTGGAGTTTGCATGTTCTCCCCGTGTCTGCGTGGGTTTACTCCGGGATTTCTCTGGTTTCCTCCCACATGCCAAAAACATGCAAGCAAGGTTAATTGGCATCAAAACTGGGGATTCTAAATTGTCCTTAGGTATGGATGTGAGAGTGAATGGTTGTCTGTCTCTCTGTGTTGGCCCTGCGATGGACTGGCGATCTGTCCAGGGTGTATCCTGCCTCTCGCCCAAAGATGCTGGGTTAGGCTGCAGCCTCCCCCCCCCCCCCCGCAACCCGAAAAGGATTAAGTGGTAGAAGATGAATGAATGAACACAGCCATACTCACTAATTGACTTCAGACAGTGATGACCTCCCTTATAGGTGAAGATCAAACAGGATTTGTTAGAAACAGGCAGACCCATGATAATATAAGATGAGTTCTTCATGTTATTGAATATAAGATAAGATAAGATAAGATAAGATAAGCCTTTATTAGTCCCACAACGGGGAAATTCCAGGATTGCAACAGCACAGGGATAGCAACACTCAGAGCAACAATCAGAAGGCAAGAAAAAAAAAAACAAGCAAGCAAGAGCAGCTAATAAACATATGTACGTATTACTATAAAATATATATATATACACACACACACAGACACACAGTGCAGAGCATTGTAGCTGGATGGAATAAATATATGAATATATGAACACACAGTGCAGAGCATTGTAGCTAGATGGAATAAATATGTAAATATATAAACACCCACAGTACGGAGCATTGCAGCTAGGTGGAATAAATATGCAAGTATATAAACACACACAGTGCGGAGCAATGTAGCTAGATGGAATAACATGTAGATATATAAATATATAAACACCCACAGTACGGAGCATTGCAGCTAGACGGAACAAATATGCAAATATATAAACACACACAGTGCAGAGCATTGCCGCTAGATGGAATGAAACAGCATAACCGTCTACCCAGCTATCCTGCATGGTATGATTATGTGCCCATACACACTCTCACCCTCCATAGCGACCGGCATGCTCCTAGTTGTATGCCGGAGAGGACCACTGTGTAAGTCTATTGCATCTTCTGCATTCAAAAAACTATTAGTTTGTTACGTCTTTTTTGCTATCTCTGCGAGCAGCCCTGCTTAGGTTGTACAGTCTGACAGCCGTTGGTAGGAAGGACCTACGAAACCTCTCGGTTGTGCACCTGGGATGATGTAGTCTGCTGCTAAATGAGCTCCTCAGTGCATTCAGTATGTCCTGCATAGGGTGGAACTCGGACTCCAGCAGAGATGACAGTTTAGCCACCGTCCTTCTCTCTCCTATCTCCTCCATCGGATCAAGGCGCTGCCCCAGGACAGAGCTAGCTTTCTTAATCAGTTTGTTCAGTCTCTTCCTATCGGCTGCAGTAATGCCACTGCCCCAGCAGACCACTCCAAAAGTGATGGCTGATGCCACCACCGTGTCATAGAATGACTTCAGCAACGCCCCTTGTACACCAAAAGACCTGAGTCTCCTCAGCAGGAACAGCCTGCGCTGTCCCTTCTTGTAGAGTGCATCAGTATTGTGTGACCAGTCTAGTTTATTGTTCAGATGAATACCCAGGTACTTATAGGATGTCACCATCTCGATGTCTGTTCCCTGTATATTTACTGGTACTGTGAGGGGCTGCCCATGCCTGCGGCAGTCCACCACCAGCTCCTTAGTTTTCCTCGCGTTGATCTGGAGGCAGTTCCGATGGCACCAGTCCACGAAGTCCTGGATAAGCCCTCTGTACTCAGCTTCATCTCCATTGGAGATGAGGCCAACGATCGCAGAGTCATCAGAGAACTTCTGTAGATGGCAGTGTGTTGTGTTGTGTGAGAAGTCCGCAGTATAAAGAGTGAACAGGAAGGGAGCCAGCACCGTTCCCTGGGGGGCCCCCGTGCTACTGATGATCGTGTCGGACACACAGTCCCGGGTTCTCACAAACTGAGGCCGGTTCGTGAGGTAGTCCAGGATCCATGATGACAGGTGCTGGTCCACCCCTGCGCGCAGCAGCTTGTCCTTCAGGATCATCGGTTGGATGGTGTTGAAAGCACTGGAGAAGTCAAAGAACATGATCCTCACCATATTCCCGGGCTTCTCCAGGTGGGACAGAGAACGGTGAAGGAGGAAGATCACCGCATCCTCCACCCCAATGCCATGCTGGTAGGCGAACTGGAGTGGATCCATCGCTGGTTCCACCAGGGGGCGGAGGTGAGCAAGGAGCAGTCTCTCCAGGGTCTTCATCAAGTGGGACGTCAAGGCCACCGGTCTGTAGCTGTTCAGGTCTTTGGGGTGGGAAGTTTTTGGTACAGGTACCACACAAGATGTTTTCCACAGCTGTGGTACCCTCCCCAGTTTCAGGCTCATGTTGAAGATATACGTCACAATCCCACACAGCTGGTCTGCACAGGACTTGAGGAGCTTTGCGCTGATGCCGTCCGGTCCCGGCGCCTTCCTCGCCTTGATCTTCCTCAGCTCCGTCCTCACCTGGGTCCTGGTCAGGGTCAGGATGGGGGGCTGTGTGTTGGGAGTGGGGGGGTGTTGGTAGAGTGGGGAGTGGGCAGCAGGACTTGATTTCTTTAGAGGCAGCAGTGGTTGTTGTGCAGTCAGGGGGGAGGGCGGTTGGTCAAATCTATTGAAAAACAGATTCAGGTTGTTCGCCCACTCCCTGCCCCCTGTGGCCTGGGGGGAGGTATTCTGGAGCCCCGAGATGGTTTTGAGGTTTCTCCAGACCCCGCTGATGTCGCTCTGTTGCAGCTTGTCCTCCATCTTCTTCCTGAAGCTGTCCTGAATATATTTCTAAATCAAATATTGGTGCAGTCCTTCTCAGCCTTGATGCCGAGAAGGCTTTTGATTCAGTCAGTTGGGACTTCTTATTTCAAGTAATGGAGCAGTTTGCTTTTTGTGAAAAATTTATAGATTGTATTAGAACACTGTATTCATCTCCAACAGCAAGAATTAAAACTAACGGGAGCCTCTCAAATCCTATAGCCTTACAGAGAGGCTGCAGGCACGGGTGCCCTCTCAGTCTATCACTTTTTAGTCTCTTTATTGAACTCTTGGCCCAAATCATCCAGGAAGAGTCAAATATAGAAGGTATACACATAGGATGAGTGAAAAATAAAATCTGTTTATATGCAGATGATGTTCTGGCAACACTCCAATAACCTGAATCTGGCATCCCATCGTTAATGAAAATATTGAGCATATACGGGAGTTTTTCTAGTTATGTCCTCAATGTTCAAAAAACCCAGGTTTTGACTTTTAACTTTACCCCATCACAAGAATTGAAAAGAAAATATCCATTTAGCTGGGACAAACCCAGCATCAAATATTTGGGTTTTTCTCTAACAAATGACCTCTCAAAACTATATTAAGTTAATTATAAGAATATTAATAAGAACATATACAAAGATCTGAACAGGTGGGACTTCCTTCACCTTGACCTTGGCAGCAGAATTCGGATAATAAAAATGAGTTTTCTCCCGAGATTATTATACCTGTTTGCAGCACTTCCAATAGAAATACCCATAACTCAATTTAGGGAATGGGATAAATGTTTATCAAGGTTCATTTGGAATAACAAGAGCCCTAGAGTGAGATATTCAACTCTGCAGCTGCCACGGGAGAGGGGAGGCTTGTCCCTGCCATGTTTGAGAGATTATTATGTATCAGCACAGTTGAGGTCTCTGGTATGTTGGTGTAATCCAGTATATGAAGCAAAATGGAAGGACATTGAGTTGTCCCTAATGAGTTTCCCTACTCAGTCAGTTTTGAGATGTCTTAATAAAATTAACAATATTCCTCAGCTGCAAAATCTGTATGTGACTTTCTCTATAAAAATCTGGTCACAAGTTATTAAGGGACTCCATATAGAAAGGGAGATCAAATTGTTAAATTGGCCAGCATATGACCTACCCTTCCCCCTGGCAATTGCATGACCATAGGTTTCGTCTATGGGCCCAGCGAGGCCTTACTGCTCTGTGTTGAATGATGGAAAAGGATAAATTCTATAGTTTTGAAGCTCTTTGTCGACGCTATGAATTGGGGAAGGATGACTTTTACCGTTACTTGCAAGTTTGACACTATTTTCTTAAATAAATAGGAAGTACTGGTTCAGTCGAACCCTCAAAAATTATACAAATATTTATCAATGTATATAATTCTGGTACTATTAAAGGTATTATGGGAAATCTGTATAGGGCCCTTACTGTGATGAACAAAATTTCTACAGTATACATTAAGCAATGCTGTGAGGAAACGGTTGATGTGGTCATAACAGAGGAGGAGTGGTACCAAGTATGGGAGACTCAGTGCTCCACCACCAACTCTTTAGTTTGTTGGAGAGACTTATATTGGAAGTCTCTGATTCAGTTTTTTATAACCCCCCATCAAAAATCAAAACTCAGCAGGTCCTTGCAGTCATGCTGGAGGGAGTGTGGATCTACTTTGGCAGACCATGCTCATATGTTTTGGTTATGTCCACATATTCAGTACTTTTGGGGGGATGTGGGACACCTTATTTCAGAGACTGTGGGACTCATACCTGATTTTTCTTTCTCTTACCTTTACCAGGGAATAATTCCAAATTATATTTCTAAAAAAGGACAGATACTTGGTGAAGATATTTCTTCCGGCAAGTAAGAAAGCCATTACAAAATGTTTGCTCCAGAGAAGCTCCCCAACTATTGTTCTTTTCATTGAAATAGTGAATGCTATTGAATTAATGGAGAAGATGACCTTCAGACTTTGGCTTCAACAGGACAAAGGGGAGAAATACTGGGAAAAATGGGACTCTTGTAACTATTCAGAGATTTAGGATAACATTGTATTTTCAAATTGTGCATAATTTACTGTATGTGATAAAAAATGCTATATGTGTGCATATGCATATGTGTATATACTGTATATACATATACTGTATATGTATGTATATATTTATCTTTGTAGTATTGTTTCCCAGACCTCATTTGTTTGTGCACCTTTTTTTTTTCTTTGTTTGGGAGAAGGAAGGGGGGGGGCAAACTTCTAGAGTACATTTATGTTTACAAAGGGAAAAGACCCCCCCCCCCCATACTGTACATTAAAGGTAGATGGGAAAAAGTGAATAATATAACAATGTCTGAAGATGATTAGTTAAAATGGTCTTGTGTGGAACCACCAATATTTTTAGGGTGGATAGACATTGTTAAAGAAATCTACACAATGGAATGATTGACTTTCCCTTTAGACTTGCCCATGAGAAATCTGAGAAATACTGGAAAAAATTGATCTATTACCTGAAACAAAGAAATTTGTAAGTTTTATTTAATATACTGTGTAGCATCATCATCTCCTCAAACCAAGACAGAAGATCACTTCTCTCCATTTTACAGGAATTTCACTTTATTCCTTATACAGGAATACCACTTCTCTGCATTCTACAGGAATATCACTGGCTTTCATATCGACTCATCCAGGCCTCATCCAGGTCTGACCAAAGATGTTTGTTTTCCCAGGACCCCAATGTAAACAGTTGCCTCTTGCAGAGATTGTAAGGATCAGAATTTGCTTTTAAAGGCTCAAAGAAACATAAACTCGGGAGACCAGACCTCCAACGTGAACACTGCATTTGGATAACGTAGCCCTTTACAGGAAACCAATGCTCTTAAAAGGGTCATAAACGGCTTAATCAGACAGGTTTATAACCCCCCCCCCCCCCGATGTTGGCCAGATTTTCTTCCAGATCCCATGGACCTAAAAGAAATCATCTACAGCTCAACAGTACCTCCTAGCGGATACCTACGAAATGTGTTTCAGTACTTAGGATGACTTTTTAATTTGTTCTAAACATTAAGTTTCTTTCAGCTTATCCTCTTCTCCCCCGGATCCTAAGGACACTGAGAATCATCCTTTTTATCACTAACCATAGTTTGCTGTACTACATTAAGCTTTGATCTAAACATGAATGCATGTATTATAATTATGTATGAGAAATGTTATATTCATGAGTGTTATTCAAACAAATGTAATATTAGAGTAATGGTATAAATGCATGATCACCAAATATTAGCCAAGTCATTTTAATTTAGTTAGATTTTATATTGCGCACCTAATTTCATAAGAACTGACTGAGTGTTGATTTTTCTCTGCAATTTCATGGGATGGTGTCTTCGTTTGATTGGCTGCTCTCAAACAAAGAAATGTTCTCACATTGGATGGCAGCCATTTCAAACTGCTTTTCATATAGTCGATTGGTCAGTCTTGCGATCGACATCACCAGTTTACGACCAGGTGGGGTAACTTTAAAAAGAAGTGGAAGCTGCCCTGCATGTAAGTTAAGTTGCAGTTATGTGAGAGAGAACAAGAGAAGATCAAAGATGAAAGAGAAGATAAGAAGTTAAAGAGAGAGAGAGATTCAGGAAAAATACACAGGATTAAGAATTAGAAACAGAGAAGAAAGAAAGAGATTTTGAGAAAGATTAGGAACTAAGTTAAGATTAAAGAAGCAGAATAGTAATCTAGATCTCAGAGGAAGATTTTATTCCATCGTTTCAAGGTCCTGTGTAGTTTTATTCTATCTAAACTGTTCTTTGTGAAGTTTGTCAAATCCTGCCTTAGTTTCTGGTTACTGAGGAGAAAACACCTTTTCTTTAGAGCTTGCTTTTTCAGAGAATCAAAATCTCAAACTTTTTCCTTCACCTCAGAAGCCATTCTTGTCCTAGTAAATGCTTTTCTCATTTTTTTTAATATAACTTTTCACGCCGTTAAAGTGGACCTTTAATTTTCCTAATTTCTGATCTGTTGGATCGTCACTTCCTTGTGGTAACGTATCGTCACTTCCTGTTTTGCTGTCTGCCTGTGTGGTTTGCTCTCCAGCCACTAGCTATGGCTACCAGCTCTCTTTCCTCTCCTCCTCTGGTGTGCTGTCTCTGTCAGATGTTTAGCTACACCTCTGCCTCTTTTAGTGATAACGGTAAATGTAATAAATGTTGTCTTTTTGAGGCGCTCGAGGCGAGGTTGTCTGATTTGGAATCCCGGCTCCGCTGCATTGAAACACCGTCTGCGCCAGTTAATCTTGACGGACGCCCATTAGCTGCAGTGGAGCTAGCTAGCTTAGGCCCCCCTGTCAGCGGTCCCTCGGCTCTCCTCAGCAGCGAGGAGACTGGGTGGGTGACGGTGAGGAGGAAGCCTCGTCGCAAAGCCCCGGTTCACCACCAACCTGTTCACGTCTCTAATCGTTTTTCCCCGCTCAGTGACACACCCGCTGAGGAAAAAACTCTGATCATTGGCGACTCTGTAGTCAGAAACATGAACCTAGAGACTCCAGCGGCCATAGTCAAATGCATTCCTGGGGCCAGAGCAGGCGACATCGAGTCAAATTTGAAAATGCTGGCTAAAAGTAACTGTAAATACTCCACAATTGTTATTCACGCCGGCATTAATGACATCCGTCTCCAGCAGTCGGAAGTCACGAAACTTAATGTAGAATCGGTGTGTGACTTTGCAAAAACGATGTCTGCCACTGTAGTATTCTCTGGGCCCCTCCCCAATCTGACCAGTGATGACATGTTTAGCCGCTCGTCATCCTTGAACCGCTGTCTGTCTGTGTGGTGTCCTAAAAATGACGTGGGCTACATTGACAATTGGAGCTCTTTTTGGGGAAAACCTGGTCTTATGAGACGAGACAGCATTCATCCCACTTTGGATGGTGCTTCTCATTTATCTAACAATCTGGCATCTTTTTTATCCAAATTTCCAAAACCCTGACTACTCAGAGTTGGGACCAGGAAGCAGAGTCGCAGTCTTACATGCCTCTCTGCAGCTCCTCTTCATCCGCCACCCCTCAGCTTAGCCCGTCTTCCCCATCAGAGAATCGTTGTCTGCTCCCTCCAAAGTGAATAAAAATATAATGTATAAGCATCCCAAAGTGATAAAGCAAAATATTGGTAAAACTCAAATTAAACATAAAGCCTCTAAATTGAATGATTTGGCCTCTGTTCCTCCTCATAATTTAAAAATTAAATGTGGTTTATTAAATATTAGGTCTCTAACTCCCAAGTCTCTGTTAGTCCATGATCTGTTAATTTATCATCAGATTGATTTAATTTCCCTTACAGAGACTTGGTTAGGGCAAGAGGATTATGTTGGTTTAAATGAATCAACTCCCTCTGGTTATTTAAACTGTCAAAATCCCAGAAGTTCTGGTCGTGGAGGAGTAGCAACAATTTACCATTCCAAATTACTAGTTAATGTAAAGCAAAAAACATGTTATAATTCCTTTGAGGGCCTGGTCCTCAGTATTGGGCACTTTAGCAATTTTAGGTTAAACCCAATTTTATTTTCCATAGTTTATCGTCCCCCATCAACCTACTCAGAATTTTTATCCGACTAGCTGATTTAGTGCTGAAATCTGATAGAATAATTATAGTAGGGGACTTTAATATTCATGTGGATGTAGATAGTGACTGCCTTAATGTGGCTTTTAATTCAATATTAGACTCGATTGGGTTTTCTCAGAAAGTAGGGAATTCTACTCATTACCTCCACCATACATTGGACCTTGTTCTGACATATGGCATAGAAATAGAAAATCTTATAGTGTCTCCTCATAACCCTGTACTGTCAGACCATTGTCTGTTAACCTTTGATTTTACTATTTCTCACTATTTGGCTCCTAAAGAAAAATATTATTACAGTAGATGCCTCTCAGATGATGCTGTTTCCAAATTTATGCAGATTGTTTCCTCTATGCCATGTGTCAACACAACGGAAATAAGCTATAGACAGCTTGCTCCTTCTGTAATTGATAACATGGTGGATAGTGTTTCAGCTTCTCTGCATCAGGCTCTAGACTTGGTGGCCCCCTTAAAAAAGAAAAAGTCTAATCAGAGATTTCTAACTCCTTGGTTCAACACAGAAGCTCGTAGCTTAAAACAGAAGACTTGTCAATTAGAAAGAAAATGGCGCTGTATTAATTTAGATGAAATCTGTTTAACTTGGAGAAATCATCTTTTAATTTATAAAAAATCTCTTAGAAAAGCTAGAACAAGTTATTGCTCTGCATTAATAGAAGAGAACAAGAATAATCCCAGGTTTCTTTTCAGTACTGTAGCCAGGTTGACAAAGAGTCAGGACTCTGTCAATCCTAGCATTCCCTTAGAGCTTACTAGTCAGGACTTTATGAACTTGTTCAATAATAAAATTTCATCCATCAGAGATAAAATCAATCAGATTCTTCGCACAGTTAACTTAAATACTGTAACTACTACAACTCCTTCTTTTGATGTCTGTCTTGATGAGTTTACTCCAATTGACCTTTGTGAGTTAGACAAAATAGTTTCCTCATCCAAACCTTCAACTTGTCTTTTAGACCCTATTCCTACCAAGTTATTTAAAGAAGTCTTCCCACTTATTGGTAGCTTTATTCTTCATATAATCAATTCTTCATTAACTTTAGGCCATGTACCGCAGGCTTTTAAAACGGCTGTAATTAAACCCTTACTCAAAAAGCCAACGCTAGATCCAGGAGCTTTAGCTAACTATAGACCAATCTCTAATCTCCCTTTCATTTCAAAAATCTTAGAGTTGTTGCTACTCAATTATTTGACCACCTGCAGGGAAATGGTTTACTTGAAGAGTTTCAATCTGGGTTTAGAATCCATCATAGTACTGAAACAGCCTTAGCGAAGGTCACTAACGACCTCCTCATTGCATCTGATAATGGACTAGTTTCTGTACTTGTCCTTTTAGACCTTAGTGCAGCTTTTGATACTATCGATCATAATATTCTACTTGATAGATTAGAACACTATGTTGGACTTAATGGAACTTCGTTGCAGTGGTTTAGATCTTATTTATCTGATAGGTTCCAGTTTGTTCATGTAAATAATGAGTTTTCTTTCAACTCAAAACTTAGTCATGGAGTTCCACAGGGATCTGTGCTAGGCCCTACTCTTTTTAGTTTATATATGCTTCCGTTAGGCAACATTATTAGAAAGCACTGTATACATTTTCATTGTTATGCAGATGACACACAATTATACCTGTCAATGAAGCCAGATGATAGTAATCAATTAGCCAAGTTAGAAGCCTGTCTTAAGGAAATCAAAGCTTGGATGACTTGTAATTTCCTGCTATTAAATTCAGATAAGACTGAAGTCATTCTTGTTGGTCCAAAAAACCTTGGAAATTCCTTTCCAAATCAAACTTTCAGTTTGGATGCAGTTACTCTTTCTCTTAATAGCTCTGTGAGGAACCTTGGAGTTATTTTTGATCAGGATTTGTCCTTCAATTCACATATTAAATTTGTTTCTAAGACTGCCTTCTATCATTTGCGTAATATTGCCAAGATTAGGAGCATCTTGTCTCAGAGTGATGCTGAGAAGCTGATCCATGCTTTTGTTAGCTCGAGATTAGATTATTGTAATTCTTTATTATCAGGCTGTCCTAAAACATCTTTAAAAAGTCTTCAGCTGATCCAAAATGCTGCAGCAAGAGTTTTAACAGGTACTAGAAAGAGAGATCATATCTCTCCGGTTCTGGCCTCCCTTCATTGCCTTCCCATAGAGTTTAGAATTAAGTTTAAAATCCTTCTTCTTACTTACAAAGCTCTAAACAATCAGGCTCCTTTTTATTTAAAAGATCTGATACTACCGTATTATCCTAACAGAGCACTACGCTCCCAAAATGCAGGATTACTTGTAATACCTAGAATCTACAAAAGTGCAATGGGAGGCAGAGCCTTCAGTTATCAAGCTCCTCTCCTGTGGAATCAGCTGCCAATCTGGATTCGGGAGTCAGACTCGATCTCTGTTTTTAAGAATAGGGCTAAAACCTACCTTTTTGATATAGCCTACAATTAGGGAGGGATCATGTGTTTCTGAACCCTCCCTTAGTTATGCTGCTAATAGGTTTAGTCAGCCGGGGGACCTCCAGTAATGCACTGGGCCTCACTCCTTTCCTCACTGTCTATGAAATATTTTTTTTTGCTAGTCATTAACATTTGTTTGTTCTCTCCCATAGATTGAGTCCCCTTCGTGCTGTTTGCTCTCTACATGTCTGTTCTTTTCTTCTTCTCTATCCCCTCACCCCCCAGCCAGTCGCAGCAGATGACTGCCCCTCCCTGAGCCTGGTTCTGCTGGAGGTTTCTTCCTGTTAAAAGGGAGTTTTTCCTCTCCACCGTCGCCAAGTGCTTGCTCACAAGGGATCGCCTGATTGCTGGGGTCTTTCTGCAACTGTGGGGGTTCCCCCCCCTACAGTTGATAGTGCTATGAGATGACTGTTGTTGTGAAATGGCGCTATATAAATAAAGTTGAATTGAATTGAATTGAATTTAAAGTGAACAGAGACTGTTTTTTTTTTTTGGACTCTCTTTCCGGCCTCATACCTGCCTGACTGAGAAGTGGTTCCTTCAGTTTTTTTGGTCTATCCCGCTCAGAATCAGAATCAACTTTATTGCCAAGTATGCTTACACATACAAGGAATTTTACTTATCACTAAGGTGCGCTTGTTTCTAAGCGCTCCCTAATGACGCGGCAGCCATACAGGCGCCTCATACAGTGGGGGGTAAAGAGGGGGAGGGGGAGGGGATGACACATTGGGCAGAGAGAAAAAACAAAGTTATCAAAATAGAGCTCGAGTGAGCAAGATTGTGATCACATAGAAAAAGACCCTCTAATTGCACAATTAGCAGACAAGATACAGATCCACACATTAACAAAGCAAGAGAGAGACCAGTGTGTGTATGTCAGTCATGTGATATCAGTGTGAGTGCAGTGTGAATGTATCAGTTACTGGTGCACAACAAAAATCCTCTCCTAGGCAACGGCTAGATGTTATGTCCATGTATTCTAAACATAGATAAACATGTCCACAGAGTTCATCTCACTTCATGCCAGATGGTAAAATTCCATGTTAGTCACATGATAATGCTGTCCTTGGAGAGTTCAGATTACTGCACATCAGCAATTGTTTGGGTTAGAGAGAAGCCAAAACTCCCTTCTGCTTTATCTCTTCATCTGGAGTAATGAGTTCTCCCAAGGACACCAAATCAAGGCCTGATGAGCACAGTTCACTTAGAGCATAGAAATTTCCTCTCTCATGCGATTCTGTGCATCACAATTTAAATTAACATTCACAGGCTTTAAAATCATTCCCTGGAGAGCACCCAGCGACTCCGAGATGTTTCCCACTTTCCGATTCAGTTCACCATTTGCCGCTATCAGCGCCCTCCCCAACTGGTCGAATTGTTGAAGGAGTTTCGCCGGGTCTGCAGTTTGATTATCTCTTCCAACTTCTTTAATTTCCGATACACCAGGAAAACTCCAAATCCAAACAGCAGAAATCCTGTGATCATGAAGCCAAAACAGGTAGATGTCTTCCATGTCTTCAATCGAATCACACAGACACATGAGTTCCAACTGTCCCATGAGTCTCTCCACTTGGGCTCCCCCTGGCCCGATTTTCTGTTTAAAAGTGGTGTCAATTGCATTTAAAGCCCAGCTCACCAATTCCATAATTTTCCGTTTGGGTCGAGATGCAGCAGAAGAAGAGCGAGACACAGACAGGACACAGCAAGCTGGGATCAGTAAAGGGAGGAGGAGAAGGGAGAGGAGAAGAAATGCGTCTGCTCTCTCTGATAGCCGGAAGAAGAAGGCTCCTAGAGACTTCACCGATTTGGCTGGACTTGTTCCAAGGATTTTCACGCCGCCCTGAGACAAACCATCCACGGTTGCCACTGTCTCCTTGAAGGGCCCCCAGCCGAGTTTTCACTTCCACGGCTGTGAGGAAGTAACAGCAGCTGATTCCTCCGACGTCCTAACTTCAAAACCCAGCGGTACCGACCCGCTGAAACGTGGACCTACAGCTGTTGTGTGAGTGAAACTCCTACTTTTCTTATCTCCTGGGTTAAAACGTGATGTCCGAACAATTAAATTACAATTGAATATGGCCCGTATTTCAGGGCTCAAATAGTCTGTCAGCCACAGGATAAAGCTATAAACTGAAGGAAAACTCTTAGTCATTTTTAAGTAACTGCCCTTAAATTTTTGTAGATTAATTCAGAAGTCATTTTTAGATAATTAGCTTATGAATTTTCCCCATAAAATTGCGTTGTTTTCAGCCTCATTTACCATTGAAACATAAGTCTGGTTCCTCCTTGGTTCTACAGAGGTGTAACGCTGGATTTTATGTTGAGGAAGTTGAAGCGTTTTTCTTTCGCATATATCTGTTTCCTAATCACGGCAGGAAAAGAACTCACTGAAACTCAGACTGATTCATTAAGTAATTGAAGGTACAAAATTAATTAAAATTAAAGTTAATATTATTGTCCGTTAGGACTGATGCCCCTTTTTACGAGTGCTTTTATTTAATTTAGCGGGTGTAGAAGTAAGGGTTTAACTCCGCCCCCTTTCACACCCACTATTAAATAAAATAAATAATTCCTGTACCTTATGACAAATATTTTATTATACAAATTTATGCTACAACTGTATGTCTGTTTGTTCTTGATTTTTGTCTTTTTTATCTTTTTTATGTGAAAAACGAAAATCCTAAATAAAAAGAAAGTTAAAAAAAATACAGCAAACTAGGACAGATCACTGTTACACTCTGAACCTGTCTCCTCTCACCATCTCTGGTAGAACAATAGATGGCATGAGCGCATTAATCAGGTGATGATGAGAATTGCACCATCAGTGTTGAGAACAGGTTGAAGGCCTGATTGCCTTAGATAAGTTTGGAGTGTTGTCACAACCTGGCTCAAGGCCATGACAAAATGGACAAACGCCAAGCCAAAATACCAGCAACAGTTTATTAAATTTAGTGAAAAATGGATGTGTGTAGTTTGTAGTATCAGTTATGTAAGTGTGAATGGTAGTGATGGGACGGCAGGCTCCAGAGCTTCAAGGGTGCTCTGAGCTTATCCAGGAAAGCTCCTGGATAAGCGAAGTGCATTTCAAGGCGTATATTGCTGATGTATGTGTTGACGTCCTACCACGTGACTGGGTCAGGAAGCAATTAGATAGATAGATAGATAGTTTATTTCGAACACAAAAATATAACAAATACAAGCAAATGGCAAATGCAATAAAGTAACATTATACACTGTTCGAAAGGGAGAAGGAAGAAGTGAACACTTATTAATTCCATCTCCTCTTTTCCATAGATACACCCATGTGAATTTTATACAAATGACCACCTTTAAGACCCCAAGTAAACAATTTACTGTATTTTTTACAAATCAACATTAACACCCATCCATTCTAACATACAATGATGTCCATACAACAAAACCAGCCTCAAACAACACAGATATACACAGTGCTGTCCTACCCACCATTCCATAGTGTCCCATAATATCCCAGAGTGAACATAATGAATCGTACATATAACTACTACCCTTCTAACATATACCCTTTCAGCAAATGATGCTTATACCTCTTTTTGAATTGATTTCTGTTTGTACATAGTTTCAGTTCCGGCTCTAGACTGTTCCACAAATCCACCCCACAGACAGATATGCACATACTTTTCTTGGTAGTACGTATCTTGGGTTTTGTAAAGTTTAAGTCTCCCCTCAAATTATGATCATTGTCTCTTTTTTTAAATATTTTTTGTATATTAGTTGGTAGTTGATTATTAATTGCCCTGTACATTACTTGTGCTGTCTTAAATTTAACTAAATCGATGAACTTTATGACATGTGACTTTAAGAACAACGAATTGGTATGGTCTCTATATCCTGCATTGTTTATTATCCTTATAGCTCTTTTTTGTAATGTGCATATTGACTGTAGGTTGGTTTTGTAGGTGTTTCCCCAGACTTCTACACAGTAGTTAAGATAAGGTAAAAACAGTGAATTGTACAATAAGACCAATGATTTATAGTCCAAGAAGTGTCTTGTCTTCCCCAGTATGCCTATACATTTTGCTAATTTGGCCCGGATGTGACTGATGTGAGGTTTCCAGCAGATTTTATTGTCAAGCGTCACCCCCAGGAACTTATTTTCCTGTACAGTTTCTATTCTGGTATCATCTATCGTTACCATTATTTCATGATTTATTTTATAATTTCCAAACAACATAATCTTTGTTTTTTTTAGATTTAGAGATAATTTATTTTTGTTGAACCACTGCGTTAATTTTTTCATTTCAGTTGTGACCACCTCTAAAACCTGCTGCAAATTCTCACCAGTGCAGAGGATATTTGTGTCATCCGCAAACAAAATAAATTTCAGAATTTTTGATACTTGGCATATGTCATTTATATATAAAATAAAGAGTTTGGGTCCCAAAACTGACCCCTGGGGCACACCACAAGTGATGTCCATGAAGGGTGATTTGTGCTCTCCAATTTGTACAAATTGTTGTCTGTTACTTAAATAACTTTCCACCCAACTCAGTCCAACCCCTCTTATCCCATACCTTTCCAGTTTCCTTAGTAGTATTCTGTGGTCAATGGTGTCAAAAGCTTTCTTTAAATCTATGAATACTCCTACAGCAACATTTTTTTTTATCTATACAACTAGTAATTTCTTCTATAAGTTCGATCAGTGCCAAAGATGTAGATGTAGATGTAGATCTGCTCTAAAACCATACTGGCTATCTGTAAGGAGGTTGTGTTTTTCAGTGAAATCATCCAGTTTCTTAGTGAAGATTTTTTCAAGTATTTTGGAGAATTGTGAGAGTAAAGAGACTGGCCTGTAATTTGTGAAGCGATGACTGTCTCCTTTTTTGTATAGAGGTATTACTTTTGCTATTTTCATTTTGTCTGGAAATGTACCAGTTTGAAATGACAGGTTACAGATGTGGGTGAGTGGCTTAACAATTCCCTCAATTACTTTTTTCACTATTGTCATGTCAATTTCATTCCAGTCCGTTGATTTTTTGTTCTTAAATTTACTCACAGTCTCGATAATTTCCTTTTCAGTAACTGCACCCAAAAAGATTGTGTTTGGATTTCTATCTTCTATTTCATTCACAGAACCACTGTAGTTTGTTTCTGGTGTCACTATTGATTTTGCTAATACAGGACCAACGTTTACAAAAAATTTATTGAAACCACTGACCACATCTTCCATATTATAATTCATGATTTTGCACGCACCATGAAATAAAGTGAGCAGCGATACATAATGGCCCCATCCCTTACGTTTTGTGCTGTTATGTTTGACTGTATAAGGGATTTGTTACAGCCAATTTTCTGATGGAGGCAGCAGCAAAAACACGGACTTCTCCCATTTGGGAACGTTTTGAGCGCATTTCTCCCATTGGTGTATTTTCCACAAATAGTGGATATTTATTGTAACTGAGGTAATGCCTTAGCGGTAAAGCATCTGCTGTACAAGTGGGAGGCCGGGGTTTGAATCCCAGCTGGGTCATTCTTGTAATCTTATTTTTATTTGCAAGAAGAAGTGTCTGTTGTGTTTCAAAGAGCTTGGATCATTATTACGCATCATTATGCTGAGGCACGATTGCCATTGTGCCCTGTATGAGAATAAGGACAGAGCTGAATATACTGGGGAAGACAGTATAAGACTGTGGAAAATGTATTATTTCTTAATAAAAATGCTAAGTAGTACAAGCACACCAAGTAACACAGGCACATTCACTGTAGTCACCCCAGTTTTATTATTTCTTTTTTCACTAGTGATCACTGATATTTCTTAAAAGACATTGCATTTATTGAAATGGAAAAAATACACATTAAACCAATAATGCCCTTGTAAAAATCTGCATGCTGTATACTTTTTGTCAACTACATGGCCTAGTGGGGCAAATGAAGTTTCACATGAGGCTTCGTCTTTATGGAAAGAGGAAAAGTAAGTACATAATACTTTTTATTGGGCAAATTTTGTCTTGAAATGTTGTTGGCATATTTTATATAAATCTCTTAAGAACACATTAAACTATTTTCTGAATTACTTTAACTGTATTTTACCATAATTTTCAAGTGTTTAAAAAATGTCCTCCATAGTGGACATTTGCAGTTATTTCCTCCATTTTGTTATGTGTTTTTTCAAATGCTGCACCAACTGGTCTAGTCTTAGACTTTGTGGTCTACCAAGGCAAGACTACCCTCAGAGTTACAGGAGGACAGGGCATTGGAGAACAAGCTGTTCGTCATTTGGTTGAGTCTGTTCCCCAAGGAACCCACCTGTTCTTTGACAGGTTCTTTACAACTGTCAAACTCCTCGACACCCTGATGACAAAAGGGCTGACAGGGACTGGAACCCTGATGAATAACAGGGTTCCAAAGGAGTGCAAGATCATAGGGGATAAGCCCTTGAAAAAGAAAGGAAGAGGGGCTTCGGAGATGGTAGTCAGACGAAGCCCTCCTGAACTTGCTGTCATAAAATGGTTGGACAACAAGCCAGTTGTCATGGCGTCCTCTGCCTATGGCATTGAACCTCAGGACACACGCAGAAGATGGTCTAAGAAAGACAAAAGGTTTGTCCAGGTCTCAAGGCCACTGGCAATTGCTGAGTACAACACCAACATGGGTGGCGTGGACTTGGTTGACCGAATGTTGAGCTTCTACAGGATGGCCTCTCACACTCAGAAATGGACAGTGCGTGCAGTTTTTCACTTTTTTGATCTGGCAATCACCAACTCTTGGCTTCAGTATAAGGGTGACTGCCAGTTTCTGGGGAAGAAACCACTGAAGTTCCTTGACTTCAAACTGCTCCTTGGTGAAGAGTTGATTACTCAGGCCCAAGTAGGAATCGCAAGTGACAGCGAGGATGACTACACTCCCCCACGTCAAAAGTGGAAACCGCAGCCAAATGCAGCTCTGAGACAATATAGTGCAATCCATCTTCCAGAGATAGTGGATGAAACACATGCATCAAGGTGCCGCAGATCTGGTTGCAAGAGCAAAACATATGTGATGTGCACGAAGTGCAAGGTATTCCTTTGTGTTTCAAAGAAGGGGAATTGCTTTTTGAAGTACCATACCAAATAAGCACAACAAAGCAGTAATGATGGAGTTTCATTATGCTTATGTTTACTTTTTTGTATGCTTATACACTACATAACAAGTATGTGAAAGTTAAATTCATTCTGATGTTGACTTTTTGGTATTTTCTTTGGGACTAACTGATTGCTGCCAAGGTTCAGTTTCACATGTATGGCGTTCCGATGTCCACTATAGTGGACACATGATATCTGTAAAATAAAAACTTTTTTTTCCAAAAAAATGTTTTCAGTGTTCTAATTACCTTACAAAGATTGGGGAAGTTAAAAAAAATTGTGATTGGACAATATTTTTTTTCCTGGTAGTCAGGAGGATATACTGTAATTCAATATTCAGATATGAGCATTATCTGGACTTCGTGAATCTTGCTGCAAAGGAAAGGAAAATAACTGAAAAGACATCTAAAAATATAAGCTGCTAGATAGCCAGACTTCAGATGTGCCACTCCACATAGGCTTCCATAGACAATGCTACATGCAGTATACTAATAAAAGAAATATTGAGAGCCTGAAAAATGAGACAAAAATCAGCTTAAGCGAATGTTGATGAGTTAGCATCTTTAATCTGATTAACTCCAGCTGAACTGACCATGTACATTAATGACTGTAAACATTAATTATCAATTTAAGAGAAACAAGACAAAGAGGCAGTGATCCAGAAAGGTCCAGGAGATGTCAGGAATGTCTGAGCATCTGGAGTTTCCTGTAGATCAGAAGAGAAAATGTTAATACAATGTAGCTAGTTATCTTTAGAATAAGCATTTATGCAGTGATGATATAGTCCACACTTTGATGAAGATTCTCAGTCATCCAGGTGGGGAAGTATACTGTATGAAAGCTCAGTCTAGTCAACTGGAATCAAGGATTTTTTTTTATTTTTTTTTTTACTGTGAATAGTGAATTGGATGAATGGTGAAACGCTGACTTAACTGAGCTTTCATACAGTGTAGTTGTCCACAGTTAAGCTTCCCATCCAAATATGCCTCTTTTACAGTATTTTAGATGAGCAAACACATTATGATTATTATTATTATTATTATTATTATTAACCTTTATTTATACAGGTAGTCTCATTGAGACACAAGGTCTCATTTTCAAGAGACACCTGTCACAGATACTTCAGATACAAATCCCCTGTCATAAACTGGCCTGGCAGGGGCAGGACGAAGACCCAAATGCTGGCTGTGAATTGCAAGATGTTTAATAATAATAAAAAAAACAAACAAACACCAAATGCACTTACAGGAACAAACTTACACAGCAGGATGAAAACGGGTTGGCTGAATAGCACAGAGACTAAGGTGAGTGGAAACACCAGCCAACCCAGGGAAGAGATGTGAGTTAAAAAATGAGAAGAGTAGCGTGGAACACATGCTGGCAAGGGACAGAGACTAGACGAGGGATTCTCATCTAAACACAAAATGGCACTGCAAACAGCGATCCTTAAATAGTACATAGGGGACAAAATACAAATAATGACAGGTGTGGGCAACAAGAGCGAGAGCAATCAACCACTGACAGCTGTGACAACCCACAAACTTGAGCTCAGAGAGAAAGTAAACAACACGCTGTCAAAGTAAATGTACAGGTGAATATAAATACAAAATGAGATAAGACATCAGGAACAAATAATAATCCATCGAGGGCCAGACAAGATACAAATGAAAAATGCTAAAGGTGCTTAAAATAATCATAAATGCCACTACATGAACGAGGAACAACAGGTGGAGGCGAAAATAGGCTCGAGACCAAATACCAGAATACATAATAACAATAAACGAGATTATAATGACCAAACTAAGATAGAATAATCACACAACTCAAAAACAGAAACAAAGAGCAAACTCAAATAACATCATACATACTGAATACTAAACAGAAGTGGGGAAATACAGAAAAAAACAAAAACAGAACAACAAAGGAGCGTGAGCATGGTTCCACAACCGTGCTCTGCATCATGACATCCCCAACCAAACAGGGGTCTCTGCTCAACAAAAACAGATTCCAGTCTACCTAAGTGCACCACATATGTAATACTGTAAATTTTAGATTGTTATAGTAGATACACATTTTTTTGCTCAGCTTATAAAAACAAAAACTAAATCAGAAAAACATGAACAATATGGAAAAAAGACACTGCTCCAAAACCTAAAACAGAACAATTTTGGTGCAGGTCTGATGCAGGGGTATGCTGTTTCTTCAGAAGGGATTCTCTCATTTAAGATTCAAGATTCAAAGATTTTATTTGTCAACACGTACAGGACATACAGGAGAATTGAAATGGCATTTCTCGCTCTTTTCAGTGACGTGCATAATATAAAAAAGAAAAAGTAAAAAGGCTGGAAAAAAGAAAACAACAACAGTCTATGTACAGTAATGCAACCTGTAGTGCAAATGGCAACAAAAGATAGATCCAGACCTCCCATAGTGCAAATAGAGATGAACGATTTACGATGATAAAACTCAGCAATCCTATATACAGACAACTAGAGATGTAATACCTGTAGTTGCAGTTCAATGCGGTTGTGTAGGTGCAGATAGTAACAGATAGGACTGCACATGATCAGTATTGCAATGACAGACAGACAGCAGCAGATATATGGCATTTATGCAATGGTTGCAGTTAAAGTGCAGAGACATACAGCAGCAAATGTATTACTGTTGGTGTGCCAGTCTTTCTGTGCTAACTGCTGAGGTAGTTATTGTGCGAGTGATTGTGTTACGGTTAGGTGGGGGGGGGGGCAGAGTTCAGGGTCCTGATGCCCTGTTGAATGAAGCTGTTTAGCAGTCTTGTGGAGCAGGCCCAGAGGCTCCGGTACCTTTTTTCCCAAGGGCAGGGGGCTGAAGAGGGAGTGTGAGGGGTGGGAGTTCTTTGAGTCCAGGTGGGTGAGGGCTGGATGGAGAGTGGCACCGATGGTATCTTCTGTGGATCTGTTTGACCTGTATGCAAACTGAGATGGGTAGTGGGAGGGAAGGAGGATGGACTTGATGCTTTATTACTATACCGAAAACACTAATTATGCAATTCTACACCTGATGAGGTTACTCACAGACACAGCGATGCAGTTTTTCTGCATGTCAGCAGCCACAATAAAATAACCAACACAACTGAGAAATACACGCAGGTAAAGCAAAAACAAAGATAAAAATTCAATAACCATATTAAAATTGCACATGTAATTATTTAGGCAGTTCAGTTAACAGTGAAAGAATATAAAGAGGAGTAAACATGGCACTTACCCTATTTGAAGAGGAAGGCCATTCTCCTCTCTATAATGATGGCAAAATGTTCAATCACCAGATCATAGAATTTCCCACTGGCCTTTAGGGCCTTTTCCACTAGACCCGCTTAGCCCAACATGTTACGCCTCAGCCCACGTTTGTAGCTTTTTCCACTAGCCCTAGCACGGTTTAACAGGCGCTATTTTCATGCCTGATCGAGGGCAGGGTACAACTGTGCTGAGTCGTGCCGAGATGTGACGTTAACAGACTGGTTGCCGCTGATTGGTCAGGTCGTAACGTCACGAAAGCGACCGTCTTCTGATGAATCTACACAACTGCCATTTGCAATATTTCACGGACTAACTCGGTCACGGAGTAAATACGATATTAATACAGACAGCGTTGTAGGTTTTGCGGAACTCTACACCGTGGTCCAACGAAGCGGTGCGGAGTTTTCTCTGCTTGGTGGCAGATCCACAGTGAGAGGAGCGACCCGGACCGATACAGATGCAGCCCAGCATAGAACCGGACTACGGACAAGTTGAAGACGATCGTGAGAGAACCATCGATGGTGAGTGATTTGTAATAATGTGCATCTATTCGCTTATTTATCCTGTTCAATTAAGGTTTATTGTCAATACTACCGTACGTGCAAGACATACAGGAGAATTGAAATTTGACTTGACATTGGGCGCACTCTATAAGCGCATCCCAGCGCTGCGGCAGCCTTGAGGCGCCAGTCATACATACAGTGGGGGTAAAGAGGGAAGGGGTAGGGAATGACACAGTAGGTGAGAGAAAAAAACATAGTTATCAGAATAGCGCTCAGTGAGCGAGATTATGATTACAAGAAAAAAACCCTCAATGCACATTTAGCAGTCAAATAATACACACGTTGACAAAGAGCGATGAGAGACCAGTGTGTGTGTATCAGCATATATAATCAGTGTGAGTGCAGTGTTGAATGTATCATTTGTTGATGTACAACAGAGGGCGCCTCCTGGCAACGGATAGTTGTTATAATCATGTTTTCAAAACACAGATAAGCATGTCCAGAGTCTCTCTCTCTTCGTACATGCCAGATGGCAAAGTTCTGTATTAGACACATGATAGCGCTGTCCTTGAAGAGTCCAGTCTGCTGAACAACAGCAATTGATGTTAATTGTTTGGGTTAAGAGAAGCCAAACTCTTCTTCTGTTTTGTCTTCATCCAGGAGGAGAGGGCGCCGAATCAAGGTCAAGGCACAGTACACTCAGAGCATAGAATTTCCATCTCTCTTGCGATTCTGTGCTTCATAATTTCCATATACAGGCTTTAAAACTGGTCGAATTTGTTGTTGAAGGAGCATTGCCGGGTCGGCTTTGATCAGCTCTCCCAACTTCTTAATTTCTGATACATCAGGAACTCCAGAGCCAAAATAGAAATCCTGTGATCAAGCCAAACAAATAGAGATGTCTTCCGCATCTCAGTTGAATCACACAGACACATGAATTCCCAATTGTCCATGAGTCCTGGGCTCCCCCTAGCCCAATCTTCTTTTGAAGTGGTGTCAATTGCATATAAAGCCCACCAAATCCATAATTTTCCATTTGGAATAAGATTCAGCCAGAATAAGAGCGACACAGACAGAGACAGGACACAGCAAGCTGGGATAGTGAAGAGGGGAGAGAAGTGGGGAGGAGGGAGAGAAAATGCGACTGCTCTCTCTGAAGACCAGAAGAATAAGTTGTTGGTGGTAAGATGTTGTTGGTAAGTTCACTTTTTTTGAGCCATACAGCGCCGTCCTGTGCTGGCTAACGAGTTTTAGCTAGTAGCTAGCTAGTAGCCAACTCTGCTGATTCGCACTTGTTTTGTCCTAAGTATTGGCTTGTGAGAGCAAAACGATGAAATATGTTAATCCTGGTTAAAGTCCTGGTTTGTGTACGTATTGCACTTTGGTGCTGTGCATTAAATTGTGTGCAATTTAATGCTAGAATGTGTTTCCACATGCCAGGGGTTAGCCTCCCTCAGTGTTTATATTGTGGATACAGGTGAAGTGGACCACAGGAGCCGAAATCTTGACATATTAAAAGTGCTTTTTCAAATCAGTGATTTATAAAGTCATTCATATAATTTTCTAAAGCGTCAGAATAGACCCACACACCTATTCTGTGGATCCTGTGGTGCTTGTCAGGGAAATGAAGCATTTTTGTCACATCCCACCACTGACTTTCACAGGTGTATTTCCCTAATACAGGTACATCTCCAAAAATTAGAATGTCATGAAAAACTTCAATATTTTTTGTCACTCATTTCAGAAAGACAAATCCGTATATTATATAGATTCATTACACAGACAGTGATATATTTCAAGCATTTATTTATTTTAATTTTGATGATTACGGCTTACAGCCCCTGAAAACCCCAAATTCAATTTGGCAAAAAATTAGAATATTACATAAAATTAACTTTAAAAAATAGTTTTTAAATATAAATGTTGGCCACTGAGGAGTTGGTTAATATGGGCTGTAGCCGTAATCATCAATATTAAAATAAACACTTTCAATATATCACTGTCCCTGTAATGAATCTATATATGGGTTTCACTTTCTGAAATGAGTGACAAAAATATTGAATTTTTTCATGGTATTCTAATTTTTGAGATGTGCATGTATATGTGTTGAACTTGCTTGAAACTAACCACCATCCATTTCTGTCATTCGTCTAGGCAAGAGGAAAGCAGCCGCCCCACAACGGACCTCGCCACTGTGGAACGTACTGAAATCCTTTGCTTTTATAGGTAAAGTGTCAAAACCAAAGTAGCACAATTTCCACTTAATATAAAAGGGACTGAACTGAGATTTATTTGATTGTGTGAATATTAATTACAGAATAATTGAAAATGACTGCCACATCAACTGTAAAATAAACCGCTTGTTAATGTATTTATTTTTTTTGTCAGATCACTTGTGTGATCCTTTGTGAGTTATGTTCATAACTGTATGTTTTGGCGAATGTGAGATGTTCAGTCATCAATATAATTTACTTTATAAGTGTAGTTTATAGTCTATCATCAATAAATTCATGCAGTAACAGGACACATTACAAATATTTGAGACCCATTGTAGTGCTTCCTTTTATATTTTAGCAATGCAAGTACAAAACACCGCCCACACATGAAGCCAGGGCAAGAAGAGACACTTTTACAGACAAGACAAACTTGTATTGATAAAAACTTCATATTTTGACTGAGGGACTCCATACTCGGTGATGCACACCTTCAGTTAAAGTACTAGATTCCATTCAAGTGAATGTATTAATTCATTCTGATTGCTGAGGCCACAGTAAAAACAGATGATTTTAAATGTAACCCAGCCCTTGTAAAATCTACTGAAGCGCAGCTACATGAAAATTGTGGTTAAATACAACAACGAAGTACTTTATTGTCACATTCAAATTGTAATCGCTCCTGTTTTGTTTTTCTTTTGAATTCTTGGATGGAATATGGGTGGGCAATATAAGCTGCAGCTTCAGCCATCACCCATTTCAGATAACCTATGTTGAACTGTATAATCAGAGGAGTTATTGTTTAATTCGACCTTGTTAGATTTTTTCCCCTTTGTTATATATTATTCTATTTTCTTTTAATCTTTACTTTTAATCAATCCGAAATAAAGATTCATTCATTCATTCATATTCCATCATTGCCTTTTAGCAACAAGTGTATTTCCCAAATATGTTTTAAACTTGCTTTAATTAACCATCGCCCATTTGTCTTTTGGCTAGGCAAGAGGGAAACTGTCCACCCCAACTGGACCTTGCCTCACTATTTACAGAGATGCAGGCTGAAGATCTGCTGAACCAGGACCATTACGAGGGGCCAATCCAGTTGCTTCTCAGTGAGGCGGCGTGGCTGGCGTGTGTGACCCATTACAGTTTCTTTTTTTTTTTTTTACAGTTTGAATTTTGCACATTCTGAATAATATGGAATTTGCTGCTGATTGTAATAAACAATTTAGTGACTTAAGTGTTTGCATCATGATTTTCTATTTTGTCTGTTAAGACACCGGTGGGAAAAGAGTCAACTGTACAATGGATTTATCCGTGACCTTGAAAATAATGGCTCATTTTTAAGAAAAAAGTAACCAAAACAATTATTTTATTAACTGAAGACCGTATTGTTGGATGTGCCACCGCAGAAGACCCTGCATACTTTAGTGACAGTACCAGTATATGGAGGAATTCTGGGTCATATTAGCATCTGCTCTTCATCATAATGGGTTTGGGCGGGGGTGTCTAATCATGTGCCATGGAGGGCCAAGACCCTGCAGACTTTACCTCCAACCAGTGTCTTCAACAGCAGATTCCACTGAACTTCTTCCACTGACTGCTGATCAGTGAGAACACCTGCTGAAGAGACTGGGTAGAAGAGAACCTGCAGGGTCTTGGCCCTCCATGACACATGATTGGAAGCCCCCAGATTAGGGTTTAATGGGATTTAACATTTTAACACAAACTGCTTTATGGTTCATAATTCTGTTGACAGACTTACACCAAACCAAAAGTGATTTCTCAAACTGCTGGATTGTTCTTAGACAGCTTTTCCAATCTTTTAGTATTTAATTTGTGCCACATGATGGTAACCTTCACATATAAAAAAGAGACATCTGCAAAAACTTAAGAGGTTTATTGTAAGTGCAATTCCCAGTGCAATACTACATGAATGCATGTATAGTACATTGTTGATGCAGAGAATATATACTTCTACAGTACATGTATCTAGTAAATCAAGTATTTTCCATGTAACCTTGTGACTGCATTATTTTAATTGCTTTTAATCCTAGATCAAGTTTGTTTTGACCTAAAATGCATCATAACTGTCAAATATATCTTATTATACGTAACTCAGTACTGTTTACTTTTTGAATATATATTTTGTGGCTAATATAGTTATTAACATGGCGATCAAGTTGTGTCAGCTGATCATTTTTTGCTATGACAGCACCTCAGACTCAGTGCTGCTGCAGCAGGTACATCCATGATGTCTCAACAGTCTCCATGATTTTCATGCAGATCAGAGCAATTTTTTGCACAGGAAATAAACGTTTCTACAGACATTCTTAAGCTCTACAACCACTGATCGTTTGTGAAGCTGGGGTGACATCAGTGACAGGCTGTGTTGAACGCCCAGACCGACTGTTTGAAGCGGTAATTTCCCCACAACAGAGCCATCTGAAACACACACACACAGCGTACATATTTTAGTACCTAACAGCGATAAGTTGGAGACATTACAGTGTAGTACGACGTACTTATAGCAAACTAGCATTAGCAACATTAGCTTACCATCATACAGTATATGACCTAGTTTGTATCCTCACGTCTTCGGCTCTCCCAGAAGCTGCAGAACTATTCCAGAGTGTTTCGTCTCGCTGCCTGTACCCTTGTCTGGCGGTCCTTTTTGGCATTTACGGTGAAAAAAGCCACAGACCGAGGAGTCGCCTTGTACAGCCGCCATGATGCATGTGTTATGTTTTGCTTGGGTTGCGTGTTTTACGTCACAGGAGTGTGGCGCCGCCTTGCTGTAAAAAAAATCCCGCCCACCCCAGCTTAACCCCGCTTTACCCGGCTGCTATGGAGACACAACCGAGGCCGAACCGTGTCGTTGCGAATCGAGACGTGGCGAGGTGAGCTGGGCTAGTGGAAAAGTGCCTTTTATGTCCTCAACAACGGCAGAGTCAATCGATATTTTGGCAAAGTTTGCAAGTCTTTCTTGTCCACACATGTTCCTCAGATAAGTTTTTATCCTTTTTAAACTGGAAAAGGAGCACTCGGCTGATATGCTGGTCGCTGGTATAGTGAGCATAAGCTGGAGCAGGTTTGTGGACCTCAGAGAGTGTACCCTGCAGATCATCCTAAATAATAAGCTGTATCAGCTCTCCTGGTGGCTTGTGACATAATTCATTGGTGTATAGAGTGTGAAGCTCATTCCTTAACTACACCTCATCAAAAAATTGATAGGTCTTTGGGAGCTGGGCAGATTCACAGCTGGGAAATGCAGCTGGCTTGCAGAAGATGGAAATGATGTGATTTAAATGAAATAAATATGGAGGCAAGAATGTCACATATGGTTCTTACTGCCTTATGCATCGCAAAGAAAACTATCCTCATGAATTGGAAATCGAGAAATAATTTATGCATGACTCACTATAACAATTTACTCTCAGATTATATTAGCCTGGAGAGAATGTCTGCCTCCTCAAATAACCAACTGGCTGAATTCAATTCTCTCTGGTCCCCACTTATTAACTGTATAACATGTGGGGTGGCGGGCAGTGGTTCGCTCTCCTTGGCGCCTCTAGTGGTGGGCTGTGCCCTGACCACAAGGGTTCTCTGTGACCCACTGGGGCTGGTGTCTGGGGGAACTGTCCCGGGATGGCTGTGTGTCCAGCCTGGGGGGGTGGAGGGGGCAGGCCTGCTGGCCTTGAATCCCGGGTGGGGCTGGGTCTGGCCCTAGGCCCCTGGTTCTGGGGGGGCATTCCCCCTCTGGGTCAGGGTCGGGTGCGTGTCGGTGGTGCGGGGAGGACGAAGGGGTTATACCCTTCCTGGGGCCCTGGCACCACTCTGAGATGGGTACCTGCTCCCTGGGGGTGTCATCCTTCCCATCCTCCAGGGCCTGCGGGTGTGGATGTACATGTGTGTGTGTGTACGTGTGTGTGTGCTTGAAGGTGTGTGTGAGTGCGAGAGTGAGTTGGTGCATGTGTTTGTGTGGGTGCGGATGTGTGTGCGTGTGTGGGGGGGCATGTGGGGCTGTGTGTTATGTGTGATGGTGAGTGTGTGTGTGTGTGTGTGTGTGTGTGTGTGCACATGACGTGGGATGTGTGTGTGTGTGTGTGTACGGGTGCAGCCACCTGTGGGTGGATGTGTGGGGGTGGAGGATGTGTGTGTGTGGGTGGGGGAACCTTGTTGGGTGGCGGGGGTGGGGTGGACCATATAGTGGCCTGGGGGTTGGCGATTCGAGGCCTGCTTGTCCCGGCCGCTGTGCCATTGTGTTACAGGGCAGGTCGCTTTGTCGCATTGCCCCTGGTGTCTTTGGCGCCGGGTGTGTGTGGATGCTCGGGGGTGGTCGAGGGGGGCTGTTGGCACAGGTTGGCGGTTGTGTTGCTGCTCCATCATGTTTGTGGTGCTTGGAGTGCCGGGTGGGTCCTGGGCTGCCCGGCCTGGCGGCCTTTGCCATGGGTTGGGATTTGGGGCAGCGGGTGGCCTCCTGAACCAGTTTGCGAGCTGGCTTCTCGGGGGGGGGGGGGCAGGATCCCTTTTGAGCCGCCTCCTTCCCAGTCTTATTTCCCACCCACCCCCTCCCCCTGATTCTGGGTGGAACATACATCTTCTTGGATATACTTAGGGTTTTGGGGTGGGGGTGTGCCGCACTGTGTCAGTGAAGGGGATTCTCTGCCACGCAGTGGGGCTATCCTCACCTCAATTTTAATTGCATTTTAGACATTGAGGGCTTGGGGGGGATGGGGGCCCTGGCGCCTACTGCAGTGGCTAGTGGTGCTCCCCCCCCCAATTTTAACTGCACTATGGTAGTTCACACAATCACATCATATGACTGACACACACCTATCACAATTTGTGCAAGGGGAGGGGGTCCTCCCCCACCCCTGTTGCTCTCCTTCTGCCTGGGGCCTGGAACTCACCATGTTGTCAAAATTCTTGGGTGCTGCCAAATGAATGGATACGAGCAAGGGAGTGAGAGAGGGGTTGAACAGGAGAGTAAGCGAGAGTGAGGGAGTGATGAGCGGAGATGGTGATGGTGGGCCAGATTTCTGTGGTGCTGTGCATGTTGGGTGGTATCTCAGGACGCCTGCAGTGGTCTGCTGATCAGTGGCTCAGGTGAGTGCTAGTGGAGGGGAACTGCTTCTGTGGCCGAGGCCGCTCTGGGGTGGATTGGCAGGGGGTGGCTGTGGGCATGCGCCGGTGGTCTCCCCGGCCACTGGTGCGCACTCAGGCTCGCTGCATCTGCACTGCGGTCGCCCTAAGTAATAAGGGTGAATGAGGGTGGGTGAGTGTGTGAGGGAGCACAAATGATATGAGTAGGTTGGAGTGTGAGTGAGAGTGGGTGGCCATAAGGGCGAGTGGGAGCAAGATTGAGTGGGTACAGGAGGGAGAGAGAATGGGTGGGTATGGGAGTGCGGGTGTGAGACTGTGTGGGAGAGTGGGGGAGCGAGAGTGAGTGAGTGCATGTGGGTGCATATGAGAGCATGTGGGTGTGAATGTGTGGGAATGGGTGTGTCTGCCAGTCGGCAGGTGTTGGACTGATTGGGTAGTGCCTCTCAGCTATGTGGGCTCCCCTGTGGGGGGGGGGGCTTTGGGCATGGGGGTCCCGGGGTGTGTGGCAGTGGCGTTGGGGGGGGGGCACTGGTGGGGTACCCGGGGGGCTTCGGGTCACGGAGCCTCCCAGCACCTGGGACCCTTTCTCTGTCAAGTAAGTGGCAATCAGAACCATTAAATACCATAAATAAGCATTTTGATAGTTCACTGTTTTCCATATTATCAGATGCCACTACTATTAAACATATATATAATATTAAATATGATATATGTAATATATACTTAATAAAAATGACACATATGGGAAGTTTGGCTTCTATTGGTTTCTGGGAGAAAACGCAACTGGCGGGTTGGGGTAGCTGCAGAGAGAAAGAGCGGCGAGCGGCAGAGAGGTGAGGGGGGGACCCGACTTGAAATCGAGCTGCTCTAAGCTCTTTTCTTCGACAGACGAAGCGCCGCAATGTGAGCTGAACTCATCCACGGTCATATCACCCACCCCTCCTCTCCTCCCTGCTCAGTCACCGGCAGATGGGGAACTGGTTGTTAGTAAAACTTAAACATATATTTGGTAAGTACACATTAACATCTCGCCTCGACCGTTGTAAGAAAAAATGTTTTGCTTTTTATTTTTGAAGATATAGGCAAAACTTTAACGTCCTGAAGCTTCATTAACAGACTAGCAGCACACCTGCCAGGAGTCGTAGCGACCAATCATGTACAAGCCCTGCAGGCTGCTAATTAGAATATTCACAGATCCGCACATACTTAACTAGGTGAAAGATTTAAAATCTCTTCCCAAGCAATTCTAAGGCAATGAAAGTTTGTGTATAAAAAAAACACAATACACTATTTCAGGCAATACACTGTAATGGTCTGAGGCTGTGTCAGTATTTTTTCTCTCCATTGCAGCTCTCTCTGTCTCTGATTAGGGGCAGCTGGGTTAAATGCCTCACCTGCGCATTAATTGCCTCTGTAACTAATGCAGAGCTGCCTATTTAAGACGTGGTGTGATTGTTACTCATTGTGAGATTGTCAGATGTCTTTCATGGCATCAGCCTCGCTCCTGAACTTGAAATTCATCCTGCATTTTCACTGCCTGATTATCTTTGTGCCTCTTTCTTCCAGCCCCCTGTATTCCCAGACCTGCCTCTTCTGCCCTAGTGCCTACTGCCTCCCCTTCCCGGATTCACATAAGGAACAAATTGTCTCCTAATCCTTTTCCTCACCTGTGCACAGGTTCCCTGGATCCTCCTGGTGGATATGGACTTATTACCCTCTGCATTATCTTCAAATACCCCTTTTCTCCCCTCTCCACTATAGAAACCTACCAACCGCCCTGTCAACATGTGCTGTATGCCCTCCATGGGCACAGCTGTGATCAGTATTTTACATATGTCTGTATTCACTGTTCATATACTGTTTATATTGGAGCCTTTATTTGTGTGGTACAGGGTGGTGGCTCTGGCTTCCAGTCCCGCCAGCCCCGGTGGTGTAAGAGGGGCTGCAGGCAGGGGGGCGCTCTCTCTCCACCTTTCCTCTGCCAAGCGGCTGCATGTACAGTCGGGTGTACAGAGTCCAGGTTCATTAATAAACAAGTGTTCAGCTCCACTCCTGACCTCGTCCTTGTCTACGAGTTACGACATAACATTTGGCAACGAGTGATAAACTCATGGAAGCATGTGGAACACCAATTGGTCCATTCCTGGAGCTCCCGGGGGAGCCACCTGTGCTGTGGCCTTGTTGGTATGAGGCTTTCCAGACGTACATGGTAGCGCTGGACCTGGGAAGAATGGAGAAACTGCGAGCTTGTGCATTATTAGTGCACAACCTGGGAATGGAGGGACAAAGAATTTTGGGCACGCTTGGAGATGCGGACACGTATGAAGAAGTAGTTGAGTTAATGGCCCGCCATTTCAGAGCGCCGGACAATGTCATCATTTGGTGGATTAAGTTCAGACAGCGCCGCCATCAGGTAGGCAAACCGATCAAGCAGTTTGTGTCGGACTTAAGGCAGTTGGCCATTGAGTGCCGTTTTGGGCCACTGGAAGAAGAAATGGTGCACGACCGGTTGGTGGAATACACCAGCTGCTCACGTTCCCGGGGGAGTTGATGCTGACGACGGCTGATGAGTTAGCGCTACAACTAGAAGCAACAGATAAGCTAACTCGGGAGCTAAACGAGCGCCTTTCGCCGGGAGGTTAAAGATCCCCCATGACCGCACAGATAGTGGACCCGGACAGCGATGGGAGTGTCAAAGATGACGTAGAGTGTGCCACAACTGTACGGATGAGGTCTGCCCCGGAGAAGCCCAGGTGTATGGGTTGTGGGTCCATGAAGCACCACCACAAGGCCAGAGAGTGTGCGGCAAGAGGGAAGCGCTGTAGAAATTGTGGCCGTTTTCACCATTTTGCGAGGATGTGCCAATCAGCTGGACAAGAGTTCAACTTTTCCCGCTCCAACGATGGTACAAACAGTGTCCCTGAGTACCGATGGGCGCATGTGCTGAACTGTGATTCTGGATGGAGTTCCGGTATCGATGTTGGTTGATACGGGAGCAGAGAGTTCTGTGCTAAATTGGGCTACAGTCAGACAGTGATTTCCCCACTACAGGATTGCAAGTTTCACAGCGCCACTTTGCGGTTATGGAGGAGGACGGTTGGCCACGGTGGGTAGCATCATGTTGACGGCTCGGTACAAGTCGGCGATGATGGCCGCTGTGGAGTTCATCGTGACAGCCTACAGCTCTAACATCATGGGCTGCAACTTATTTTATGGCCTTGGATTCTCCATCAGGAGCGACGCTGGGGAAGAGTGGTCAGGTGGAGGACTGTGGGACTGACCGGTTCCAAGGGTCCGGGACGATGCGGTGTGGGATGAACCATTGCTGGGCACTCTGGAAAGTGGACAGGCTGCGTTGCGCTCAGGGTCATCGTGAGAGGGTCCCCGTGCCAGCGTCCGAGCCGCCCTGGATGTGGGCATCGGGCAGCATGGGGGAGGACCTATGGTGACGAGCAGGGCCCAAACAATGGTCTCAGATGTTCCAGGAGCACGGCCATGGAGGACTGGTAAACATGGGACCACAGGGGTGGGGTCAGCAGCTGATCTACAAGCTCTCGGGGCAGGACCGAGTGGCACTGGAAGAGTGAGTGCCAATTGGAAACATCGCAGGCCGTGCAAGGCCCCAGTTGGAGTCGCAGACTGGGTTCGGGCTTGAGTGGAGGTGAGATTCAGGCGGGTGAGACAGAAGTGGAACATGGAGCGGTTCCAGGGTAGGCTGCAGGTGATGGGTGAGCAGCACGATCAATACCTGCTGCTGTCGGATGGCTTGTGGCGCCATCCCAGTGAATTACGGCGTGCCCCGAAGGAGACGGGTGAGCACGACTCCAGATGGTTGAAGCGCTTGGAGGTGTGGAGAAGACGCTCCGAGGAGGCAACCAGCTGTGGTCTGAGAAGCGGACTGCCACCAGGGGTGAACTGGTGGTCAAGGTCTTGGGGGGGGAGCACGGGTTATCCTCACCGAGTCATGGACGTGTTGTTATAATTGTTCATTTGTTCTGTGTTAACAGTTTGGGGATTATTTAGTTTTGTATTTTATATAGGAGACTCTAACAGTATAGGCGGCAAAATAACCCACCTTGCCATGTGGGGGGTAGGACGGCAGTATACCCGTCCCCCCTAATTTAAGTTATTTTGTGTTAATGCTATAGGACCCTTGTGTGATTTTAATTTAGTTTTGTTTAGTGGATTATTCTGGTTGCAAATTGGGGTGGGTTGATTTTGTGTTTTGGATTTTTCTACCGGGGGGGGGGGGGGGTATTATGTATGTATTCACTGTTCATATACTGTTTATACTGGAGCCTTTATTTGTGTGGTATGGGGTGGTGGCTGCGGCTTTCGGTCCCGCCATCTCTGGTGGTATAAGAGGGGCTGCAGTCAGGGGGGCTCTCTCTTCTGCCTTTCCTCTGTCAAGTGGCTGCATGTACAGTCAGGTGTACAGAGTTCAGTTTTATTAATAAACAAGTGTTCAGCTCCACTCCTGGCCTCGTCCTTGACTACGAGTTACGACATAACACAGTATTCCACCTCCTTTCCACACGAGGACCACCGAGACCTCATTCCAGCCAGACGCTGGGTTCACGCTGTCCTCTGTTGCCTCCAGTTGTCTGTCATGAACTCCTCCATGCGCACTCTCCCACCAGCCAGCATGAGATACTAATACCACTATTGCATTACTGCCCATTCATAACCCGTGCCAAAACTCATCCTGTGTCCCTTCTCTCCCCACAGGGCTGTTGGCGCATGCACCTCACGAACACCAGCACAAATAAAATTTAATCATCACTTGCCCTATGCCTCTGAGTCTGCTCTGTGTCCTCTGGGTCATATTTGTAAAACATGTCAGTACGATCTCACCAACTAGACCCAGTGGACATGGCAGCAGCCTTGGCTGCTCCGTCTCTTGGAACTGCGGAATCACGTATTGAACACCTGTCATACAAATTAAAAGCCTCTTTAAACCAGGTTCAACAGCTTTCAGAACAAGTGAAAAGTTCTTTTGCAAAAACGGGTAAGTCCAATTGGTTTAATATTGACAAAACATTTTCATCTGTTGGTTTATAGGTGTTAATATTTCCAATTCAGCTTCTAAGACATGGTCACTTGAAATATGAGTATCTCAGACATAATAAAGCAAAAAAAAAAAAAAAAAAAATCGAACATCAACTCAGTTACTTTTTGGCAATTTATTAGTACTTTTTTCGCAAAAACAGGTAAGTCCACAAGCCATTCTTTTGCAGAAAAAGAGATGTCCCGAAAACCATGTTAGTTTGTCTGGAACATACTTGAACGTCTATAGCCATCAATGTAGTATGACTGACAAACTGAACCACGAGCAAACCTATCGTACAAACACGATAATTATTGTACGTCTGACAACACTGGCATGTGCACATACTGAAGGGATGCTGAAGGAGGGGCCTAAGTAAGAAGGAGGGCGGAGATCCGAGCTCTGCTGTTTGCATGTCTGAAGAAAATAAAAAACAAACACCAACTGCGCCATTAAGATGAAATTTTAGGCATTTATTTTGGTTTGTCCAACTCAAACAACCAAATACCGGATTTTTTAGAAATTATATTGAGCTATTCTAGCTTTTAATTACTGTGATATTTACAAAGCTGCTGAATGACTTTTCACAGTGTTTCAACAAAGATTCAGAGACACAAATTTGGAGGCGCTGTGAAGAAACAAAATGTCAAGACTTAAAATGAATCCCTGGAAAACACTCGATGGGCTTTTAACAGACATGTAGCACAAAATAGGTTTATTGTCTTTTGTATACATTCTGCTCTATCAAATTTGTGAAACTTTTCAAAGTCTGAATGTGTCCTTATGAACTTCAAACATCTGCAGCGTCTTTCTGAATACAGTGGTACCTCTACTTACGAATTTAATTCGTTCCGGAAGAATTCTCGTAACGTGAAAAATTCGTAAGTAGAGGCGCATTTTACATGTAAATGCCGTAATCCGTTCCAAGCCCCCAAAATTCGGGCATAAATTTTTTATAAATCGTAAAAACGCATCAAAACATGTAACAAATACATGTTACAATTAGATTACTGCACAATAAACATAAAATGAGAGTTTAAAATGAGAGAAAGAATAATAAAAGAGAAAGAATAATAAAAATTATGTTCATTTACCTTTTAACTGCGATCGTCGGCGTCAGCGTCACCTTTTGCCTTCTTTGGTTCATGTTCTGTCTCATCAGTGGTTTTTGCCTGACGTTTTGTGATGAAACGATCCAAGGACGTTTGCTTTTATCGGCTTGTAAGGGCTTCCTTTTGTTTTAATACCGTGCTGATCGTTGATGTTGTTGTTTTTTTTCCCAAAACTTTATTAAGAACAAGGTGAAAGTACAGAGTTATAACGTAGATGGTGATAAACATGGCAGTTAACAATTTTTTTTTCTCTAAATTGTGTAGTTCAGTCAACAGTCTTACAAGAGGTAAGAAGGATAAAATAAAGTAGTAAGAATAGTAAATAATAATAAGATAAAGCGAGATCAACCAAACGCACCCATTCGTGGCCAATGGGATACCAGGAAGATGCTAGGCGATAGCCAATGGCAGAGCAGCTACAGGTATGTTTACGTTCGGTAAAATACGGGAGCTGCGAGGAGCGCGTACTTTTTTTGCCTTTCGTATCCTGAAATTTTGTTCGTAACTAGAGGCAATATTTTCCCGTTGAGGCGTCTCGTAACCTGAAAATTTCGTATGTAGAGACGTTCGTAAGTAGAGGTACCACTGTATTTACCCAATCTACACAGCCACTGTTGAAGAATGCATTACTGTAAAAAGGAGGTCTTACAGACCAGCTCCAGAGGTCTATCATACTTCATACATATCCTACCTTCCAGGTTCTCCACAGGATCCATCAGTAGATGTTTCTTCAGATGATTCACTGTCAGATGAGGCTTCAGGTGAGTCTCAAAGTAGGAGATCAGACACACCAGGCAGGACTTCAAGGCCTTCAGTTTGGTTCCAGTGTAGACGTCACAGAGAACTTCTCCTGGTTTGGAAGCTTGTTGCTCTGAGCTGCTGCTGTTGGATTTCTGTTGAGATTCACGTCTGAACTGAGAAACCATCTCAGAGATGAAGGTGTTGATATGGAGTTCAGGCCTCCTGTTGAATTTCTTTTTACACATGGCACACTGGCAGCTGTTACCAACATCCCAGTGCTGAGTGATGCAGTTTTTACAGAAGTTGTGTCCACATGGTATGGTGACTGGATCAGTGAAGACATCCAGACAGATGGAGCACAGGAAGTGATCTTCAGATCGCAGATTGGTGGCAGCAGACATGGCTGAACTCTGAAACAGAATAATTTGATGTAGAAGAAAAACGTCCACTAAAGTTCTAGTATTGTTTTCCTGTCATATCCATGCTGTTCTTATCAAACATGTTTCTAATAATCAGGTCAGTGTATGTACAGTAATCTACAAGACCAAAGATGAAATCCAGACTTTAACATCTTTGTTTCTGACAGATTTTTAACAGTATCTCTTTGTGATTTTCATTAAAAAAGTCATATCTAAAACTATTGGCACCCCTACATTTCTGTTAGCTAACACACCAGTTCACCCAGATAATTGCTGTAATTACAAATGTGTTGGTCTGTTCATGTTGATTTCTGTTGTTAATATTGGAACAACATGGGAAATTAGAGCAATAAAAAGTCAAATCTGAGACATTCCACACAGAACTTGCACACATCTGTTGGAAGAAACACCTGAATCAGTCACTTCCTGTAACACTCACTGAGTTTCTGACACCTCTCTGCTGGCGTTTATCTCAGGATTCAAATAAGATAAAATCAGAAAACACAAAGTGATATAATTTGTGTTGTAAGTGACAAAAAAGAAACTAAAAATTTTGTAGTCTGAACCAGACCTAAAGGACTTCACAGCTGTACTCACAGTTTACAGTTCCTTACCATGATCCTGTCATTTCTTTGGAGAGCTTGGTCATAAATCAGTTTCTCCTGGACTAACACACTATTATTGATAATATACTGACCTTAAATTAAGAGTCCTGCTGTTTTTGGTGTTTCTGGGCAGACTGGGAACCGGGAAGCTCTGAGATCTCCTGAACAACTCTGTGGAGACAACAGTGATTCACAGACTTTATCCTGCTGTGCTGTACACAGTTACCACAGATACCACAGTACAGCTCAGAGCTGCTGCTGATGACTAGATCATGGTCAGCATTAATGTTACTTGGCAGTTTCAGGACTGACTTGAAGTTTTTCAGATCAAGTCTAGACCACCTCAAAGACTCCAAGCTTTACTTTTAAATAACTGCTGCTTCCATTCTTATTGTAATGAGTAGATCGTTTTAACCATAGACTATATTTTAAAGATGGATGTTGGACCATGACATCAGTGAAGAAGTTTGGAAAGTCTGTTTTTGACTTATAAACCTAAGCGTTTTGGTCATTTTTATCTGACCATTTTAAAAGAAAACACCAAAAGTGAGACTCCAGTCTGACTGAGAAACTGAGGGCCAACACACACTGACAGGGCCAGACTTTGTCAACAACAGTCTGATGCTCCTCTGGGTCTCCTGTCATGGTGTCTCTTTTCACACATCAAGAAAACTGACTTGTTAACAGCTGAGCTATTGCCCCCTGTTGGCCAATACATATAATACATGTTTAGAGGCTTCACTTTACAGTCCCAGAATAAATGAAGTTCAAGTGTGGAGATTTGAAATTATCCAGTCATGTTCATGTTTGAGAACTATTATTCAATGTAAGCAGAACTGTGAAAAACAAACATATCTGTCTGTCACTGATTGTTCATGTTCTTTTACGGATATGACTTGATCTGTGAAAGTTTTCCAGTTTTTTAGACTTCTATGGTAGATATAGATGTGTGTTTGTGCATCTCTCTGACAGTGGTGCAGATAACAGCCAGCAGAGGACAAGACCAACCCCTGTTTCACAGAGTGACTGGTGTGTCATATATTGCAGCTCAGTCCCATCCACAGGGATCATTACCTACAGGAGCCTGTTAGTCTTCAGCTTTATAATCAGGGTTTTCAATACACTCCATCAATTTTTAAAAGGAGCCACTAAGTTGTTATAAAGTGATTGAAGGATATTGGTGACAGAAATCAGGGTCTGTTATACATGATTACTATGTTTAACTTGCTGCTCAGGTTTTGGTCTAAAAAAGGTGTAAGTCACAGGATCATGGATTAGTTTTAAAGGCCCTCCAGCGACAATCTATCTATAAATGTATGGAATCTCTGTCTGTCTGTCTATATTTCTGTCTGTTCCACCCATATCTCTCGGGTAGCACAGTGGTGGAGTGGTTAGCACTGCTGCCTAACAGCAAGAAGGTTCCAGGTTCGAATCCCCAGGCTGGTAAAGGGTAGGAACCTTTCTGTGTGGAGTTTGCATGTTCTCCCTGTGCTGCGTGGGTTTACTCCGGGGGCTCCGGTTTCCTCCCACAATCCAAAGACATGCATGTTAGGTTAATTGGTTGCTCTAAATTGTCCCAAGATATCTGTCTCCTATAGGCCCATAGAATAGAGGGCTAGTACTAGTGAAGCGCTTTGAGTGGTCTTTGAGACTAGAAAAGCACTATATAAGTGCAGACCCTTGAACCGTTCATCAGATTGGCCTCAGATTTTATAAACTGTTTTGTTGAGGTTATAAGGGTGTCGATCCCCGAGAATGGAGTCACTCAGTCAAAATATGTAATTCTTCTCATTAAAAGTTTAGCCACCGCTCACGTCTGTCTCACACCCAGGCTTCTAGAAGTGTGGGCAGGGTTTGGTTTCGGATTGACGCAGGACTGATTGGATAATACACGGCATTATGGCATCAGTAACAACAGCACTCCGTGTGCAAAACAAGGACGTGAGACGCGACAAATTTGACTAGAAAAAGATAATATTTAAGATTTAATGCTTAAAAGATTAGACCATAAGTTGCCGTGATTGCATAGGTCTAATGGATATTTCAGCATGGAGAACACGAGGTGGGCAGGTGCACTGGGGGAAGGGGGGTGGAGCAACGGCTGAACCGTTGGCACCACAGGTAAAGCCACAGCCGAGACTCCCGTTAACCGGGGAGGCTGGGCATGGCTCCCTGCAAAGGACTGCAATCCACCGGTTCAACTGTTGCTTCTCCAACACCGGTGTCTGATTGGGCGCTCCACGATCATTCGCAGGGAAGCACGCCCAGCCTGCCCAGTCAGTAGTAGATGGGAGTACCTGCTTCTGCTTTACCCATGTGGTACAACTGTGCTATGCAGGACCGAGAATCCCCCACTCCAGCGCGAGTATCTGAAAATTAATTCAATTCAACTTTATTTATATAGCACCATTTCACAACAACAGTCACCTCATAGCACTTTAAACTGTAAAATTACCCTTTATTGTCATTCAACTGTACAACCAATCATGTACAGTAGAACGAGATTGTGCTTTACCTATCTACTGTGTTAATCACACACACCCCAAGTGTAGAATCAGAGGGCCGCTGCCATGCAAGGCGCCGCCACGAATTTCCCTCCTCCATTCCATTATTGCTGAGCACCAAGCTGGACTGCAGGAAGTTCCACTTTTATATGGTCTTTGGCATGACCCGGCCGAGATTTCAATTCAATTCAACTTTATTTATATAGTGCCATTTCACAACAACAGTCATCTCATAGCACTATACAGTCATCTCATAGCACTATTTGAACCCCTGCCTCCCGGGCGTGGGGCGGATGCTCTACCAACTGAGCCACCACTCCGGTAGTGGAAATCCCCACAATTACAGAAACACCCCAGCAATCAGGCGATCCCCTGTGAGCAAGCACTTGGCGACAGTGGAGAGGAAAACTCCCTTTTAACAGGAAGAAACCTCCAGCAGAACCAGGCCCAGGGAGGGACAGTCATCTGCTGCGACTGGCTGGGAGGTGAGGGGATAGAGAAGAAGAAGAAAAGAACAGACAAGTAGAGAGCAAATAGCATGACGGGGACTCAATCTATAGGAGAGAACAAACAGATGTTAATGACCAGCAAAAATATTTCATTGAGAGTTCAAGGGAGGGTTCAGGGGCACATAATCCCTCCCGAATTATAGGCTATATCAAAAAGGAAGGTTTTAACCCTGTTCTTAAAAACAGAGATCAAGTCTGACTCCCAAATCCAGATTGGCAGCTGGTTCCACAGGAGAGGAGCTTCATAACTGAAGGCTCTGCCTCCCATTGTGCTTTTGAACATTCTAGGTATTACTAGTAATCCTGCATTTTGGGACCGTAGTGCTCTGTTAGGATAATAGGGTAGTATCAGATCTTTTAAATAAAAAGGAGCCTGATAATTTAGAGCTTTTTAAGTGAGAAGAAGGATTTTAAACTTAATTCTAAACTCTATGGGAAGGCAATGAAGGGAGGCCAGAACCGGAGAGATATGATCTCTCTTTCTAGTGCCTGTTAAAACTCTTGCTGCAGCATTTTGGATCAGCTGAAGACTTTTTAAAGATGTTTTAGGACAACCTGATAATAAAGAGCTACAATAATCTAATCTAGAGCTAACAAAAGCGTGGATTAGTTTCTCAGCATCACTCTGAGACAAGCTGCTCCTAATCTTGGCAATATTACGCAAAGGCAGTCTTTGAAACAAGTTTAATATGTGAATTAAAAAACAGATCTTGATCAAAAATAACTCTAAGGTTCCTCACAGAACTACTAAGAGAAAGAGTCACCGCATCCAAACTAAGAGTTTAATTTGGAAAGGTATTTCTAAGGTTTTTTGGACCAACTAAAATGACTTCAGTCTTATCTGAATTTAATAGCAGGAAATTACAAGTCATCCAAGCTTTGATTTCCTTAAGACAGGCTTCTGGCTTGGCTAATTGATTGCTATCACCTGGCTTCATTGACAGGTATAATTGTGTGTCATCTGCATAACAATGAAAATGCATACAGTGCATTCTAATAATGTTGCCTAGCGGAGGCATATATAAACTAAAAAGAATAGGGCCTAGCACAGATCCCTGTGGAACTCCGTGACTGAGCTTTGAGTTGGAAGAAAATTCATTACTGACATGAACAAACTGGAAACTATCAGATAAATAAAGCCTGCTTCATTCTGCATTTCCTCTCAAGTCCGCTTTGGTCCGTGTACGCTTTGGACGAGCCCGGCGCGCACGCGGCACTGTTCATGCTAACTTTTTTCACCTACCCAGCCCAAGCGGTTGACGCATGCACACAACCATCATTTGTAGTTTCACTCCTGCCTGATTGGTAGCGCCAAGGTGCTGACGCATCAGGATTTTCACCAACGAAGAAACAGTGGACTTCTTCATAAAGTTTCTCTTCAAATATAGAGTCCGTTTCTACTTTTTGCCTTGCCAGTTTTCACTCCATTTCCATGAAGGTGCTGCTGCCACTGTGAAAGAAAGTACATATGTATGATTCATGTATGTTTTTATTCTCGTTTTCTGCCTGTTAGTTGTCTTCTTCGTCTACTGATGTATGCTGTGTTGATATCACCACCACAAAATTTGGGCTGCACGCGGTCGTCCACGGTCAAGCACTCCGGACACTAGCAGAGTGGAGACGATGATGTAAATTTCATCACACAAGGTTTCCGGTTACACATACGCAGACAGCAGAGGTGTAGCATGAAGCAGGCTTTTGATCTAAACCACTGCAACGAAGTTCCATTAAGTCCAACATGGTGTTCTAGTCAATCAAGTAAAATATTATGATCGATAGTATCAAAAGCTGCACTAAGGTCTTAAAGGACAAGTACAGAAATAAGTCCATTATCAGATGTGGTAAGAAGGTCATTAGTGACCTTCACTAAAGCTGTTTCAGTACTATGATGGATTCTAAACCCAGATTGAAACTCTTCAAATAAACCATTTCCCTGCAAGTGGTCAAATAATTGCGTAGCAACAACTCTTTCTAAGATTTTTGAAATGAAAGGCAGATTAGAGATTGATCTATAGTTAGCTAAAACTCTTGGATCCAGTGTTGGGTTTTTAAGCAAGGGTTTAATGACAACAGTTTTAAAAGCCTGCAGTACATGGCCTAATGTTAATGAAGAATTGATTATTTGAAGAATAGAGCTACCAGTAGATGGGAAGACTTCATTACATAACCTGGTTGGAATAGGGTCTAAAAGACAAGTTGAAGGCTTGGATGAGGAAATTATTTTATCTAACTCTAAAAGGTCAATTGGAGTAAACTCATCCAAACAGATATCAATTGAAGGAGTTGTAGCAGTTACTGTATTTAAGTTACGGGGCAGCGGTGGTGCAGGTGTAGTGTTACGGACTACTGATCGGAGGGTCATGGGTTTGATTCCCGCTCTGTCTGCTGTCCGCTTGTCGAAGTGTCCTTGAGCAAGACACTGAACCCCCAGTTGCTCCTGGTGGCCTGGTTAGCGCCTGTGTGTATGGTAGCTCTACCGCCATCAGTGTGTGAATGTGTGTGTGAATGGGTGGATTGCAGGATCTGTAAAACGCTTTGGTCATCCTAGATGAGAAGAAAAGCGCTATATAAGCGAACACCATTTACCATTTTACCATTTAACAGTGGGAAGAATCTGACTGATTTTATCTCTGATAGATGAAATTTTATTATTGACAAAGTTCATAAAGTCCTGACTAGTAAGCTCTAAGGGAATCCTAGGATTGACATAGTCCTGACGCTTTGTCAGCCTGGCTACAGTGCTGAAAAGAAAACTGGGATTGTTCTTGTGCTCTTCTATTAATGTGGAATTATAACTTGTTTTAGCTTTCCTAAGAGATTTTTTATAAATTAGAAGATGATTTCTCCAAGCTAAATAGATTTCATCGAATTAAGTGGCGCGCCATGTTCTTTCTAATTGACGAGTCTTCTGTTTTAAGCTATGAGTTTCTGTGTTGAACCAAGAAGTTAGAAATCTCTGATTTGACTTTTTCTTTTTATAAGGGGCCACCATGTCTAGAGTCTGATGCAGAGAAGCTGTAACACTATCTACCATGCTATCAATTACAGAAGGGGCAAGCTCTCCATAGCTTATCTCAATTATGCTGACACATGGCATAGAGGAAACAATCTGCATAAATTTGGTAAGTGGCATTTAATGTAGTAATATTTTTCTTTAGGAGCCAAATAGAAATAGTAAAATCAAAGGTTAACATACAATGGTCTGACAGTACAGGATTATGAGGAGACACTACCAGATTTTCTATTTCTATGCTATATGTCAGAACAAGGTCCAACATGTGGTGGAGACAATGAGTAGAATTTCCTACTTTCTGAAAAGAAAAAAAACATTGAGTCTTATATTTAAATAAATGCCATGTGAAGACAATCACTGTCTACATTTACATGCATATTAAAGTCCCCTACTATAATTATTCTATCTGATTTCAGCACTAAATCTGCTAAGAATTTGGCAAATTCGGATAAAAACTCTGAGTAGGCTGAGGGAAGATGATCAACTATGGAAAATAAAAATTGGGTTTAACCTAAAATTGCTAACATGCCCAATACTAAGTACCAGGCTCTCAAAGGAATTATAGCATGTTTTTTGCTTTACATTAACTAGTAATTTGGAATGGTAAATTGTCGCTACTCCACCAGAACTTCTGGGATTTCGACAGATTAAATAACCAGAGGGAGTTGATTCGTTTAAACCAACATAATCCTCTTGACCTAACCAAGTCTCTGTAAGGAATATTAAATATATCTGATGATCAATTAACAGATCATGGACTAGCAGAGACTTGGGAGTTAGAGACCTATTATTTAACAAACCACATTTAATTTCTAAATTATGAGGAGGAACAGAGGCCAAGTCATTAAATTTAGAGGCTTCATGTTTAATTTGAGTTTTACCAACTTTTTGTTTAATCACTTTGGGATACTTATACATTATATTTTTATTAACTTTGGAGGGAGCAGACAATGATTCTCTGATGGGGAAGACGGGCTAAGTTGAGGGGTGGCGGATAAAGAGGAGCTGCAGAGAGGCGTGTAAGACTGTGACTCTGCTTCCTGGTCCCAACTCTGAGTTGTCAAAGTTTTGGAAATTTGGATAAAAATGATGCCAGATTGTTAGATAAAAGAGACGCACCATCCAAAGTGGGTTTGATGCCATCTCGTCTAATAAGACCAGGTTTTCCCCCAAATGAGTTCCAATTGTTTATGTAGCCCACATCATTTGCAGGACACCACACAGACAGCCAGCGGTTGAAGGAAGACATGCGGCTAAACATATCATCACTGGCCAGGTTGGAGAGGGGCCCAGAGAATACTACAGAGGAAGACATCATTTTGGCAAAGTTACACACCGATTCCACACTAAGTTTTGTGACTTCCCACTGCCGGAGTCGGATGTCATTAATGCCAGCGTGGATAACAATTGTGGAGTATTTACAGTTACTTTTAGCCAGCACTTTCAAATTTGACTCGATGTCGCCTGCTCTGGCCCCAGGAATGCATGTGACTATGGCCGCTGGAGTCTCTAGGTTCACGTTTCTGACTATAGAGTCACCAGTGATCAGTTTTTTCCTCAGCGGGTGTGTCGCTGTGGGGCAAAAAGCGATTAGAAACATGAACAGGTTGGTGGTGAACCAGGGGTTTGTGACTATGCTTCCTTCTCACCGTCACTCACCCGTTCTCTCCTGGTTGCTCAGGAGAGGTGGAAGCCAGGGGACGGCTAACAGGCCCTATGCTAGGGTGCTCCACTGCAGCTCAGGAAAGTCTGTCATAATTAACTGGCACTGATGGTGTTTCAATGCAGTGGAGCTGGGATTCCAAATCCCACACCCTCGCTTCGAGCACCTCAAAAGGAAACATTTATTACATTTACCATTAACACTAAAAGAGGCAGAGGTGTAGCTAAATATCTGACACAGAGCACACCAGAGAAGAATGGGAAGGAGAGCTAGTAGTCATAGCTAGTGGCTAACCCAAAGCTTACACAAACACAGATGAAAGGTGAATAGAAGGCTAAAGTGGGTGATTAGGTGACACTGAATGCGCACACAGGTGCAAGGGGCTTGTTAAACAGAAGTGAGAGGTGACGGAAGAGGGGAAAAAAGCAATTAAATACAATTAAAGGCAATAATCCTCAGGAGAGTGAGGAGAGCCAGCAACACAGGAAGTGATGATATGTTACCACCAAATACAAATTAAAAGCTTAATACCGCTACGAATGTGGAGCGGAATAGTGGGAATGACTTAATGACCGAATGCAGGACACAAAAACACCCAAATCATGAAATAAATCATTTTTAGTTAAATATGTACTGACAAATGGGCAACACTGATGCAACGGTTGTAGTCAAATGGGCCCCACTGCTATCTATAATACAATAACCTAACAAAAATAATTTTTTCGTAAGTTGTCTGTGTTTTTTCAACTGATTTAAGACAATTTTACACCGCTGAATGCGTAAAATGACATCCCGTTCCTCTCGATCAGGTCAGGTTTTTATGTTAAGTTATAAGCAGTTGTACAGCAGTTGCACAGTTGTACTGTAAGTTGAATAGTAGACACTGATAAAGGTAAGTACATGTAAATTGAATGTTACATCATCATTTTTCAAAATTCAGAGAATTTCAAGAAATAAAAAAGAATTTTGCATCATATAAAGCAAAAATACCTGTACATGTAAACAAAAACGTAAGGAAACGTGGTCATAGTTCAAAAAGTTGACCTGATTAAGCAAAACCAATGTAATTTTTGGATTCAGCACATCAAAATTGTCCAAAGTCAGCTAAAAAAAATTCAGACAATAAATTTGGTGTTGACCAGTGTAATAGATGGATGTACTTTATCGATGTTGGGTGTTTTATAGTTAATTCAGTTGATTAGTTTTAAAAAACCTTTTAATGACAAAATATTCCTAAAATATAAACTAATGCACTACAATGGGTCTCAAATATTTGTAAACACGTCCTGTTATAGTCTTGTATGAGTTTATTGATGATGCACCAAGAAATTCACTGAACTCCACCATTGAATAGTGATATAAATTAAAATTAAAGTTGCAAGGAGCTGTAAGCAGGCCCTCACCCCCCATGCACCCGTGGAACCTGGTGCCCGTTGGACCCAGCCGGCACGGAAAATTTCACGTTGTCACGGCATGCTCTGCGTGAATAATAAAGAAAACCATTGGCTGCACTACTTCCTGTGAGCAGTAGGTGGTGATATAAGTTTTGCCAACCATTTTTATGTAGTAGCCTGCTGGGTCAGACTATTATCCAGCGTTGAAAATTTGGTGAAAACTGGATGAAGTTTATCTAAGTTCCAACTTTTCGATGTTCCATGGCGAGGAGTCAACCTTTGCCATGTCGCCAAGGTAACACTTACCTATCAGTTATGTGTTGCTGATCCATATAAGACCACAGATGACAGTCACCTCTACCTATGCTCCAAATTTCATGACTCCAGGATGTTCCCAACCATCTCCACAAGATCACAGATTGAATGGTGAGGAGGGCGTGTCCATGGTAACATCAGTGATGCCATACTAAAGGTGATGTGCAGTTATGATCAATTATGTTGTCTGATAAACAGAAAATTTCATGTCATTCTCGCAAATGGCACATGACTAATAAATAAAACAGTTTTCAGCAATTCTTCCTTTAACCATTAGGTGGCAATATATCTTTTGTAAGGTATTTTTATGGAGACACGTTTGGGGCGGGACTCTTTTCCATCATGGAAACTTTGGTGGACATCGGACAAGTTTTGCTTGAGTTACAGCTGTTTGATGTTGTAAGGGGAGGAGTCAAACATCGCCATGGTGTTGTGGCCATGGCTTTTGAGATTGCGACTCACATTTGATAACTTTTAATGGCCAATTCTTATAGATGCTGCCATGTGAAAATGAGTTCAATGGGAGGAGGCCCCCAGGAAGAGTTTGCTCAAATGCGAATGGCACAGTACTTCCCGTGAAAAGAAGGTGGTGCTATAAGTTTTGTCCACCATTTTTACATAAGGTCGGACTAATATCCACTGTAGAAAATTTGGTGAAAATCGGATGAAGTTTGTTCAAGCTGCAACTGTTTGATGTTCTATGGCAAGGAGTCAACCTTTGCCATGTCGCCATGGCAACAATTACCTATCAGTTATGTGTTGCTGACCCATATCGGACTACAGATGACAGTCACCTCTACCTATGCTCCAAATTTCATGTCTCCAGGACCTTCCCAACCATGCCCACAAGATCATGCATTGAATGGTGAGGAGGGCGTGTCCATGGTAAAAAATGTGACTTCATGGTCAAGTTGACATGCAGTGATGATCATCCTTGTGGTCTGATGAATCTCTGAAAATTTCATGTCATTCTGGCAAGTGGCGCGTGAGTAATAAATAAAACAGTTTTCAGCAATTCTTATTTTAACCACTAGGTGGTGCTGTAGATTTCTATGAATATTGTTCTATAGAAGTGTTTAGAATTGGACTGATATATTGAATTTGGTTGAAATCTGACAATGCATACCAGAGTTATTACCGTCAGAATGGTCATAGAATGATCATGGTGAGACATCAAACTTTGCCACGCCCCTACGGCAAATCCGTTGCGCTTTTAGAAAAGTTTTCAATAACCTTTAATGGCACATGGGTATAGATGATTGTCACCACAAATGAGCTCAATCGAACAAAAATACTAGGACGAGTTCGATCAAATGCATGAGGTGGAAATTTGGTCACTGCCACTTCCTGCCACAATGACTGACTTCCTGTTGGGTGTAGACCATCACTTCTATGGAGTTTTTTTTTTGCATGTCTTGACATGATAAACATCTCAAAGGATTTTCATCTTTCTACGCGAAAGTAAGAGTGTGTGCCACTCTCCATTGACTTCACATGTTAGGTGGCACTGTAGAGCCATTTTTATGGGGTCATTCATATTTCCTCCAAAATATTCTTTTCGCCAGTCTTGAGGTCCCTGCAAAAAATGGTGAGTTTTCATGCACGTTCATTACCCCAAAAATGAGATCTTAGATGGAGAAGAAGAAAAATAAAAAAATAAAAATAAAAATAACTAAACCTGCAATCATGTGTAAGCGGGCCTTCGCCCCCCACGCACCAGCACAACCCAGCGCCTGTTGTACCTTGCTGTTTCAGAAAATTTCCCATTGTCGCTGCAAGGGCTGCGTGAATAATAAAAGTAAACCATTTGGCAAGAACTTCCTTTGAGCAGTAAGTTGTGCTATACCTTTTATCAAATATTCTTATGTAGGTGCATGCAGAGTTGGACTAAAGTCCATCATGGCAATAACGGTGAAAATCTGACACAGTTTCTCCAATTTACAACCATCCAACGTATTGTGATAAGGTAAACTTGGACATATGTCCACTGCAAAACTTAACATTTTAAGTACATGTTGCAGACCGATACAGAACTACAGAAGAGAGTCACCTTGACTTACGTTCCACATTTGATGACCCTTGGACTTCCCCAAGCCTCCAAAGTAGAAAACATCTTGAATGGCAAGGAATGGGTTTCCATGGCAAATGTGCTTATCGCAGGACAAAAGTGACTTCTACTGAGGGTAGTCCAATGCACTCTGAGAAACCACTGAAAATGTCATGTCATTCTGACTACTGGTCTTTGCGAAAAATCTGACACAATTTTGTGCAGTACCACATGTCAGCAGTAGGTGGTGGTGTGACGGTTTTGTTATACAGACATGTTCAGAATGATATCAGTATGATTTGTGCAAAGTTTGGTCCAAATCAGACGAGGATTGTCTGAGCTGTAACTGTCATGTTTTGCATCGCGAGGAAGCCATTGAAGCATGCTGGTCGCCATGGAAACAGTTCTGTACTATGTACATGTACTGTCAATGAGCCCTAGTCATTCCTTCATTTCATTTTTTCTGCTGTTGAGAGAAAAAGAAAGAAAACAGTTTTCAGCAATTCTTCCTTTAATCAATAGGGGCACTAAAACTTTGGTTTATTATTTTTATATAGACACGTTTGGAGCAGGACGAATACTGATTGTCGAAAATTTGGTACAAATCGTCCAAAGTGTGTACAATTTACAAGGGTCCAATGTTGTAACCACTAGCCGGCACTCTAACTTTTGTTATTTTTATATAGGAGCGTTCAGGGTGGGACTATTATCCATTATCAGAAATTTGGTGACAATCAGACAAAGTTTGTCCAAGATACAACTTTCCGATGTTTCATGGTGAGGAGTCAACCTTCGCCATGTCGCCATGGTAACACTTCCCTGTCAGTTATGTGTTGTCCACCCATATAGGACTATATATGACAGTCACCTAAACCATTGTTCAATATTTCATGACTCCAGGTCGTTCCTAATCCTGCAACCAAGTTCAAGGATTGATTGAATGGTAAGGAGGACGTGTCCATGGTAGCACGTGTGACGTCATGCTAAAGTTGATGTGCAGTTATGATCATCGCTTTGGTCTGATGAATCTCTGAAAATTTCACATCATTCTGACCAGTGGCGCGTGAGTAATAAATAAAACAGTTTTCAGCAATTCTTTCATTAACCAGAAGGTGGCACCATATCTTTTGTCAGGTATTTTGATGTAGACGTGTTGCGGGCGGGAATATTTTCCATCATGAAAACTTTGGTGCATATCGGACAAGCTTTGCCTGAGTTACAGCTGCTTGATTTTGTAAGGGGAGGAGTCAAACTTTGCCATGGCGCCATGGCAACACTTCCCAGTCAGTTATGTGTGGTCCACCCATATAGGACTATGTATAACAGTCATGTCAACGTATGTTCCAAATTTCATGACTCTGGGACCTTCCCACCCCTCCCCATAAGCTCACGGATTGAATGGCGAAGAGGGCGTGTTCATGGTAATACGTGTGACATCATGCTAAAGTTGATGTGCAGTTATGACTATCCCTTTGGTCTGATGAATCTCAGAAAATTTCACGTCATTCTGGCCAGCAGCGCATGAGTAATAAATAAAAGTTTTCAGCAATTCTTCCTTTAACCACCCGAGGGCTCTATAACTTGTGTTTATTATTTTTATATATATGTGTTTGCAGTGGGACTAATATCGAATGTGCAAAATTATGTGAAAATCGTACAAAGTTTATCCAATTTACAAGTGTCTGTTGCTCTAACCACAAGGTGGTGCTATAACTTTTGTTTATTATTTTTACATAGACGCGTTCAGGGCGGGAGTCATATCCATTGTCAAAAATTTGGTGGAAATCAGATGAAGTTTGTCCAATTTGCAAGTTTTTAATATTCCATGGCGAAGAGTCAGCATACATCATGTCGCCATGGCAACACTTACCTATCAGTTATGTGTTGTCCACCCATAGAGGACTATATATTACAGTCACCTCAACCTATGTTCAAGATTTCATGACTCCAGGTCATTCCTAATCCTGTAAAAAAGATCAAGGATTGAATGGCGAGGGGGGCATGTCCATTATAACACGTGTGATGTCATGCTAAAGTTGATGTGCAGTTATAATCATCCCTGTGGTGTGATTAATCTCAGAAAATTTCACGTCAGTCTGGCAAGTGACTCTTGAGTAATAAATAAAACAGTTTATAGCAATTCTTTCATTAACCACTATGTGGCGCTATATCTTTTGCTAGGTATTTTAATATTGACGCATTTGGGGTGGGACTATTTTCCATCATGGAAAGATTGGGGGACATCGGACAATTTTTACCCAAGTGACAGCTGTTTGAAGTTGTAAGGGGAGGAGTCAAACTTCGCCATTGTGCCCTTGCCACACCTTTTGAGATTTTGACTTAATTTATACAATTTTTAATGGCCAATGCCTATAGATGCCGCCATGTAAAAATGAGCTCAATCGTAGCAGGTCCCTAGGACTAGTTCGTTCAAATGCGAGGTGTGACTTTTTCCGAATTGGAGGTTGGGCGACTTTGAGGCAAGATGGCGGCCTTCCCGTTGGTGGTGGGTATGGGCCACAATTATGTTTTTTGCATTTCTTGAGGTAATGCACACCTCACCCAAATTTTACGTCTGTACGGCAAAGTTTATGATCTCCATTCTCCATAGACCTTGTACGTTTGGCCCCACCCACAAAAATGAGGGGTGGGGGAGCACATATGTTTTCCAGTTTATCAAATTTTTCGTCGGGTCTGAGGGGTCTGGAAAAAAAAAATTGCGTTTTGGTTTAACGTTTAGAGGGTGAAAAATTAATTTGCTTAGGTGGAAGAATTTCTTCAAGGTGAGCAATTACAATAGGGCCTTCGCCGACTGACATTACAATAGGGCCTTCACCGACTGACGTTGTCAGTGGCTCAGGCCCTAATTAAAGCTGCAAGCAGCTGTAAGCGGGCCCTCGCCCCCTGCGCCACCACGGACCCCGGCACCCGTCATACCTAGCTGGTTCAGAAAATTTCCCTTCGTCACAGCAAGCGCTGTGTGAATCATAAAATAAACAGTTTGGCGCAGTACTTCCTTTGAGCAGTAGGTGGCGCTCTAACTTTTGTCAATCATTTTTATGTTGCAGTGTGTGGGGTGGGACTCATATCCATCACAGAAAATTTGCTGAAAATCAGACAAAGTTTGTCCAAGTTCCAACTTTCCGATGTTCCATGGTGAGGAGTCAACCTTCCCCGTGCTGCCATGGCAACACTTCCCTGTCAGTAATGTGTTGCCACCCACATAGGAGTACATATGACAGTCACCTCAACCTATGTTCCAGATTTCATGACTCCAGGTCATTCCCAACCATCCCAAAAAGATCACGGATTGAATGGCGAGGAGGGTGTGTCTATGGTAACAGCAGTGACGAAATGCTAAAGGTAATGTGCAGTTATGATCAACCACGTTGTTTAATAAGCCTCAGAAAATTTCACGTCATTCTGGCAAGTGGCATGCAACTAATAAATAAAACAGTTTTCAGGAATTCTTCCTTTAACTACTAGGTGGTGCTATATCTATTGTCAGGTATTTTTATACAGACACGTGTGGGGCGGGACTATTTTCCATCATGGAAACTTTGGTAAACATCGGACAAGTTTTGCTTGAGTTACAGCTGTTTGGTGTTGTCAGCGGAGGAGACAAACTTCACCATGGTGTCGTGGCCACGCCTTTTCAGACTGAGACTGACATTTGACAACTTTTTATGGCCAATGCCTATAGATGATGCCATGTGAAAATAAGTTCAATGGGAGAAGGCTCCCAGGAGGAGTTCGTTCAAATGTGAGTTGCGCAGTAGTTCCCGTGAGCAGTAGGTGGTGCTGTAAGTTTTATCAACCATTTTTATGTTGGAGCGTGCAGGGTCGGACTAATATCCACTGTAGAAAATTTTGTGAAAATCGGATGAAATTTGTCCAAGTTGCAACTTTTTGAGGTTCCACTGCAAGGAGCCAACCTTCACCATGTCACCACGGCAACACTTCCCTATCTTTTATGTGTTGCTAACCCATATAGCACTACAGATCACAGTAACCTCTACCTATGCTCCAAATTTCATGACTCCAGGATCTTCCAAACCCTCCCCACAAGATCATGGATTGAATGCCGAGGAGGGTGTGTCCACGGTAGCAAGTGTGACATCATGGTAAAGTTGATGTGCAGTGATGATCATCCCTGTGGGCTGATGGATCTCTGAAAATTTCACATCATTCTGGCAAATGGCGCGTGAGTAATAAAGAAAAGAGTTTTCAGCAATTCTTCCTTTAACCATTAGGTGGCGCTGTAGATTTCTATGAATATTGTTGTATAGAACTGTTTGGAATTGGACTGATATGCATAATATTGAATTTGGTTGAAATCCAACAATGGATACCAGAGTTATTGCCGTCAGAATGGTCATAGAATGATCATAGCAAGACATCAAACATTGCCACAACCCTACAGCCAAACCGTCGAGTTTAAAGAAAAGTTTTCAATAACTTTTAATGGCATGTGGGTATAGATGATTGTCACCACAAATGAGCTCAATTGGACAAAAACCCTAGGACGAGTTCAATCAAATGCGCATCAACTGCACGAGGTGGAAATCAGGTCACTGCCACTTCCTGACAAAATGGCCAACTTCCTGTTGGGTGTAGACCATCAATTCTATGGAGTTTTTTGCATCATCTTTTTACATAAACATCTCACCTGATTTTCATCTTTCTACGCGAAAGTAAGCGTGTGCCACTCCCCATTGACTTCACATGTTAGGTGGTGCTGTAGAGCCATTTTTGTGGGGTCATTCATATTTTCTCCAAAATATTACATTTTTCACCAGTCTTGAGGTCCCTGCAAAAAATGATGAGTTTTCATGCACGTTCACTACCCCAAAAATGAGCTCTTTTATGGAGAAGAAGAAAAAAAAAATTCTAACAATTACAATAGGGCTCTCGCCCACTGACTTTGTCAGTGGCTTGGGCCGTAATAATTATCATGATGACTGAACAATTCCCATTCCCCAAAATGCAAGATACACTATTATGAATATAAGTGATAAAAGATCACACAAATACGTAAGTGATCTGACAAAATAAACAAGGGATCTGAAACAGTCGCTAATCTTGGCTGTTCCATTCATTTTCATTAATTCAGTATTCTGTAATTAATATTCACACAGCCCAATAAATCTTAATGCCATTTAATCCCTTTTATACGTATTTGTCAAAGTGCAACATGTGATTGCCGACATATAGGCTACACCTCTTTGTATTTCACTTTCAAACACAGCCTACGTTTGGGCCTGGAAAGCCTGATTGGGATAGATGAGAAATGTGATGCAGTGTCATAGCTGTCCATGTTGGTCAAAATCTACAGCCACCTGATGAGAGAGAAAAATCACAGTAAAACAGAGTTTAATCTGGCTTCCTTTGTCAGGTATGAACACTTCTGCAGTAAGAACGCAGTAACTGATTCGTACAGCAGTAGTCCTGAATAGAAACAAAGTTCACATTAATGATGTTAAATATACAGGGGCGGTCTTGGGTCACATGGTGCCCTATGTCATGAATTCCCCGTGTCCACCAAATGCGTTTTTCCACTCTGGGCGGCTATTTTCCATTCATTCTCTATGTAGTCCAGCGTTTACAGCACTGAGCGCTCTCAGCGGTGGCCGTTTTTTGTTGTGGCGCTCAGACTTGAAGAGTTCAACTTTTCAGAGATTATAGCTGAGCTTGTCAATGTCAGACCTAAGCAGCCAATCAGAACTGCTGCGTGGGCGGGACATAGAACACAGGTACTAGTCTGTACTCAAACTCCTGCTTTCCGTGTCATCATATTTCACATCCAGAGCTGCTAAAACACGTTTCTGTTCATTGTTATTTAGAGACTGCTATTAAAAAAATCAGTAGAAAGTCTGACCATAGGAAAGTGGAAGTGCTGCGCTGAGAGTGACAAGCTGTTGCTGGGAAACAGGGCACAGGCTTTTTTCCCCCCAGAGCATCATGCACAAACGCTGAAAAAAAAATGCTCAGAACGGTCGGGCAACATAAAACGTGTTTGGTGGACACACAGTGAGCACTTAAAGGACACAAAGCGTGTTATTTCCTTCTGAGTGGGGTGTGTATGATCCTGACTGTGTATGCTCCGTGTATGAGCTCCGAGAGCAGCTTGTTTGAATGAGATTTTTTGGACAGCGGCAAAAATCACAGCAACAAGAACAACACAGGGTCCTGTACGGAGACCGTCCTGCTTATAAGCTGAATGTCGCTGCAGTCTCCAGTCCACACACCCCTTAGTTACCGCCACTGCTTTATGAAAATGATCTTTTTTTTAACAGAATCAGCAGTTCATGCCTGTATAAAGAGCGGAGCTCCGCACAGTTGTAACACTCACATAAAGTTGAGGCCAGCTGCAGCAAAACTCTCACAGCTTCCCTCATTTGCCACCTAAGTTATAAACCCTGTTTAAAATACGAATCCACAGGGTCCTCAAAACATTTGCAATAATACCGCATACCACAGTATTGAGCTGTCCACCGTCACCGCAGGGGAAATTCCTCTACTGTGACAGCCCTACCCACAGCCACAGGTGCTAGTCCCAAGGTCAACCTGTGTACCAAGTTTGGTGACCCTAGCTTCATCAGTTCTCCAGTTAGAGTGCAGACAGTAAGGCTGACGGAGACGATCACCGTAATTAGTCAGTTACAATAAAGACAGCAATCTATTATCTAATGTACAGTGGTGTGAAAAAATGTTGGTCCCCTTCCTGATTTCTCATTTTTTTTGTATGTTTGTCACACTTAAATGTTTCACATCATCAAACAAATTTAAATATTAGACAAAGAGAACACAAGTAAACACAAATGCAGTTTTTAAATGAAGGTGTTTACTATTAAGGGAAAAAAATACAAACCTACATGACCCTGTGTGAAAAAGTGAGTGCCCCCTAAACTTAATAACTGGTTGGGCCACCCTTAGCAGCAACAACTGCAATCAAGCGCTTGTGATAACTGGCAATGAGTCTTTTACAGCGCTGTGGAGGAATTTTGGCCCACTCATCTTTGCAGAATTGTTGTAATTCAGCCACAATGGAGGGTTTTCGATGAACCGCCTTTTTAAGGTCATGCCACAGCATCTCAACTGGATTCAAGTCAGGACTTTGACTAGACCACTCCAAAGTCTTCATTTTGCTTTTCTTAAGCCATTCAGAGGTGGACTTGCTGGTGTGTTTTGGATCATTGCCCTACTGCAGAACCCAAGTGCACTTCAGCTTGAGATCACGAACAGATGGCCAGATATCCTCCTTCAGGATTTTTTGGTAGAAAGCAGAATTCATGGTTCCATTTACCACAGCAAGTCTTCCAGGTCCTGAAGCAGCAAAACAGCCCCAGACCATCACACTACCACCACCATATTTTACTGTTGGTATGATGTTCCTTTTCTGAAATGCTGTTACTTTTTCACCAGATGTGATGGGGCACACACCTTCTGGAAAGTTCAGCTTTTGTCTCCTCAGTCCAGAGTATTTTCCGAAAAGTCATGGGGATCATCAAGATGTATTCTGGCAAAACTGAGACGAGGCTTTGTTTTTTTTTTTGCTCAGCAGTGGTTTTCGTCTTGGAACTCTGCCATGCAGGCCACTTTTGCCCAGTGTCTGTCTTATGGTGGAGTCATGAACACTGACTTTAACTGAGGCAAGTGAGGCCTGCAGTTCTTCGGATGTTATTGTGGGGTCTTTTGTGACCTGTGCCTTTTGTGCAGAGTGAGCTCAGCAGCATCAGGGGCGGCAGAAGAAGTATTACATCTGAAATGTTACACCATTCATCCAAATTGTATAGTGATACCAAGCAGCATAAAATTTGAAAGATTAACAAAATATGCACTATTGAAGTTTGTAAAATAATACTGTAAAATAAAATAAATAATAAAATAAAACATGCTGCATTGTGAAAAAAATAACACATAGATGCTGCTTGGCATTACCATAGAATTTGGATGAATGGTGAAACATTTCAGAAATAAAAAAAATACTTGAATCTAGTTGAGAATCTTCAAATTAAGAAACTGAATAAATTTTGCATTCATTTTAAGCCTTAATTATTTTTATTAGAATTGGGAAAAAAACTTTATTTTTATTTACTTTGCTCATTGTTCTATTTTATTATTTTATAAGCATTTCTGTCAAGTATTTATGTTCATGAGTTTACTTCATACTTCATATTGCCCTTGCAATAAAGTTGTTCAAGATACTGCAATCGTGTGATTTTGGGCAAAAAGTATCAGTATTGAATAAAAAGTGCCATAAATTAATGGTATCGCCCATCCCTACGCCACACTGGCTACGTGACACAGAAGAAACGTTAATGAAATGATTGACAGGAAAGTTTCAATAATTCCACTTGTCTTGTGTTCTCAGATGAACACAATTATTTAGTTCATCTTCTCAGTCCTCTCTGCCTTCTCTACCACCGTAAAATGTGCAAAAAGTGCAGTCAGTGACCCCTTTAAGAAGAGGAGGCCCTGCTGCTGCTCCTGGGGCCAGGGGCCAGGGGCCGAGGAGGAGGAGGGGGAGGGGAGGTGCTGCTGCTCCATGACTGCAGTGGCTGTGAGTGTCTGCAGCAGCACCCGACGACCCTTGAGAAGAGCAACAATTACTATACCTGCTTTCACGTCCGAGTCTCCATGAACACCAGAAAAAGTTGCTAGATTTGTCACTAGTTGCTTTTTTGAAAAACAGTTGCTAGAGGAGTCTGAATAATCATTAAATAAAGCGACAAACTCACAAAGACGGCAAACCTCGCTGTCCTCACGGAGCAGTCCCTCTCAGCAGCAGGAATGTTCAATGTTGCCAGGTTTCACGAGAGAAACAAGCGACCAGCTCTATGAATGAATGAATCTTTATTTCGGATAGATTAAAAGTAAAGATTAAAAGAAACAGAATAATATAACAAAGGGGAAAAAATCCAACAAGGTCAAATTAAACAATAATTCCTCTGATCATACAGTTCAACATTAGTTATCCGAAATGGGTGATGGCTGAAGCCGCAGCTTATATTGCTATGGAAACAAGTCCAAAACAAGCCCAACGTAACCTATAGAGATTTATTTCTGTTTGCAGTGAATTGACTGTAAACACAGTCAGCATTGAATAATGGAATTTTGTAAACTCTAATTAAAGGAAAATACATATGCATTCTGCATAAGCAACAGCAAATTTATAGTAAACAGTCAACATAAAAATTTTGAATAATAAAATTTTAAAACTCTGATCAAAAGAAAAGACGTGCATCCTGAATAAGTAACAGCACTAAACATGATTAGAGTTTAGTGATGTGGGATGATGGGAATTGTTGTACGCTAGTCATTTTAGTTAGTTTAGTCATTGAGCCACCGCTCAACTGGCGTAGAACTCGGCGCCAGGGGTTGTTCCCGACGGTGGAAGGGATCATCGGATCTCACTGGACAGCTACTGCCTGCCTCAAGCTGGGCAGCCCCCAGCCAATAAGGTGTTGTCCCGCCACAGCTTGCTTTCCTCATTGGGTGCATGGGGATGAGGAGAAGTCCGAACAGCAGGCTGAGAACCTTCGCACCAGGCAAGACAATAAAACAAAAGAGACCAACTCTAAAACTGGGAACTTGGAACGTCCGCACTATGATGACAGGACTCGCTGCTAACCTCAAGGACATCAACGACACCAGGAAGACTGCCATCATCAATAATGAGCTGAAGAGACTGGGAGTGGATATTGCCACTCTCCAGGAAACAGGGTTGGCTGACGCAGGCACACTGAGAGAGAAGGACTACACGTTCTACTGGCAGGGAAAGGGCAGCGACGAACACAGGGAACACGGAGTGGGCTTTGCAGTGAAGAACACCTTGCTGAAGATGGTGGAACTGGGCAGCAATGGCTCTGCACGACTCCTCACCCTCCGCCTGAACACCACTCAAGGCCCAGTCACCCTCGTCAGTGTGTATGCCCCAACACTGACAGCCACACCAGAGGCAAAAGACGAGTTCTACGAGAATCTCGCAACAACTGTCAGGATCATCCCCAACTCTGAACAACTCATTCTCCTTGGAGAATTCAATGCCAGAGCGGGTGCTGACCACGACTCCTGGCCCTCCTGTCTTGGACCATTTGGCGTGGGCAAAATGAACAACAACGGACAGCGGCTGCTCGAGTTCTGCACATATCACGATCTGTGCATCACAAACTCGTTCTTCAAGACCAAGCCCCAACACAAGGTTTCCTGGCAACATCCGCGCTCAAAGCACTGGCACCAGCTGGACTTGATCCTGACCAGGTGCACCTCACTGAAGAATGTGCTAATCACCCGTTCGTTCCAGAGTGCAGATTGCGACACAGACCATTCATTGGTGTGTTGCAAGGTCAAGCTGCAGCTGAAGAAATTCCATCATGCTAGACAGCCTGGAAAGGCACGGATTGACACCAGCAAGATGGCCCAACCAGAACTTGTTGAGCAGTTTGCCTCCACCTTTGAGAAGGAACTTGGTGTACTACAAGAAGTGGTACACCAAGCAGAAGTGGGAAGAGCTGTGAAACACCATTCACCACACAGCCTTGGCTACCTTTGGGAGGAAGACCTTGAAGTCACAGGACTGGTTTGATGCCAAGTTGACCGAGATGACCCCCGTCATTGAAGCCAAGCACTCAGCACTTGCTGAGTACAAGAACTACCCAAACGAGAAGAATCTCCAGATTCTCAGGGCTGCGAGAAGCAAAGTTCAGCAGACTGCTTGGCGCTGTGCCAACGAGTACTGGACTCAGCTCAGCCAAGACATTCAAACCGCTGCCATAACAGGGAACATCCGTGGTATGTACGATGGCATCAAGAAAGCACTTGGTCCGGCTCAGAGCAAGACGGCCCCCCTCAAATCCTCCACAGGGGAGATGATCACAGAAAAGAATAAGCAGATGGAGAGATGGGTGGAACACTACTCCGACCTCTACTCCAGACAGAACACCGTGACACCGTCAGCCCTTGATGCAATCGACTGCCTGCCATCCATGGATGAACTTGACGCCGAGCCAACCATCGACGAACTCAGCAAGGCCATTGATAGCTTGGCCGCTGGCAAGGCACCCGGCAAAGACGGCATACCCCCCGACCTGATCAAGCACTGCAAGACCACCCTACTGCTGCCATTGCATGACGTCCTCTACCAGTGCTGGAAGGAAGGTGCCGTACCACAGGACATGAGGGACGCCAAGATCATCACCCTCTACAAAAACAAAGGGGAGAGAAGCGACTGCAACAACTACAGGGGCATCTCCCTCCTCAGCGTTGTTGGCAAAGTCTACGCACGAGTTGTTCTTGTTCGTCTACAGAAGCTTGCCGAACGTGTCTACCCCAAGTCTCAGTGTGGCTTCCGCGCTGAGCGATCAACGGTAGACATGATATTCTCCATCCGCCAACTCCAGGAGAAATACAGAGAACAGAACATGCCCCTGTACATCGCCTTCATCGACCTCACCAAAGCGTTCGATCTGGTCAGCAGACAGGGCATTTTCAAGATCCTGCCAAAGATAGGATGCCCACCAAAGTTGCAAAGCCTCATCGAATCGTTTCACACCAACATGCAGGGGATAGTGCAGCACAACGGCAACGTCTCAAAGCCATTCAACATACGCAGCGGAGTGAAACAGGGCTGTGTACTTGCGCCAACCCTCTTTGGGATTTTCTTTGCTATGCTCCTGAGGCATGCCTTCGGTACAGCAACAGAGGGAATCTACCTGCACACAAGATCTGACGGCAGGCTTTTCAACCTCGCCCGCCTGAAAGCCAGAACCAAAGTACGCGAAGCTCTAATCAGAGACATGCTGTTCGCAGACGACGCTGCAGTCGCAACCCACACACAACAGGAGCTTCAGACCCTGATGGACCGCTTCTCCCAGGCATGCAAGGACTTCGGGCTTACCATCAGCCTGAAGAAGACTAACGTCTTGGCGCAAGGCACGGAAACACCACCAACCATCACCATCGACGACTACAAGCTGGAGGTCGTGAATCAGTTCACGTACCTGGGGTCCACGATCAGCAACAACCTCTCCCTTGATACAGAGATCGACAAGAGGATTGGAAAATCAGCCTTCACACTTGCTCGCCTCACCACACGAGTGTGGGAGAATCCCAAACTCTCTGTCAAGACGAAGATGGCAGTGTACAACGCCTGCGTCATCAGCACACTGCTCTATGGGAGTGAGATGTGGACAACATACGCCCGGCAGGAAAAGAGACTGAACTCCTTCCACTTGCGCTGCATTCGCCGCATCCTGGACATATCCTGGCAGGACAAAGTGCCCAACACAGAAGTTCTGTCCCGCGCCGGCCTTCCCTCCATGTTCACTCCACTCAGGCAGCGCAGGCTCCGCTGGCTAAGCCACGTTCACCATATGGAGGATGGCAGAATCCCCAAAGACGTCCTCTACGGATAACTGGCGACTGGCAGGAGAGACGTTGGCCGCCCACAGCTGCGCTTTAGAGACGTCTGCAAGAGAGACATGTAGGCCCTGGAGATCAACACAGAGCGCTGGGAGGACCTTGCAACAGACCGCTCCAAATGGAGAGGCACCCTGACCAGACAGCTCAAGGCGGGTGAAGAGAGACTGACTGCTGCAGCAGATGAAAAAAGGACCCGCAGGAAGAACCGCCACAGACCCAGCAGCACGGAGACCACCCACAAGTGCGATCTGTGTGACAGGGACTGCCATTCGCGCATCAGCCTGTTCAGCCAAAGGAGGTGCTGTTCCAGCTGAGTAGACATTTAGGATTCTCTTCCATGGTCATCATAGACCGACGGAGGCCGACGACAGTCATTTTAACAAAAACTAAATATTATACGACAGCCGACAACTTTAATTACATGGAAAAGTATCTTTTGAATTGACAAACATCATCTGTGTAACTCATGGCAAAATTTGGTCGGGATCAAAAGATAATTTTGCTCTTGCCATTCACATACCTGTCAAGGCATACCTCATGCCTCCCTTATTGGGGGAGCTTTCACACCTGTACTGAGTACTTAAAAAATGTATTTATCGGCAGATGAAAGAAAACTGAAGCAAAAAAACAAACAAAAAAAACCAAACAACAACAATTGCAACATGAACTATTTCAAACATATTTATTCAAATGTATACTTATATGGACACAATCTTGAGCCATAACTTTTTGGTAATGTGAAAATAAGCCAAGTAGCACAAAAAAATAAATTAAAAAAATAAATGATAATATTAATAATAAATAAATAAAAATAAATAAATAAAAAAACAATATTTTTCAAATTTACATTAGCACAAGGTAGATTGCTTAATTTGAAAGTACACAATAAGAATAATTCTGAATATAGTTCTTAATTGTCAGCTAGATATATACACTTGGAATTAAAGAGTTTTTAATTGCCAGCTTTGTTACACTAATGCACTTGGATGAACTTGAAAGAAGAAAATGTTCACTGATGCTGCTTGTTATAGTTCCAAGTAGCAGCCTTTGCTGACTCTAGCATTTCTTTTGAAGGCTTGACCTTGAAGCATTGAGTGTCACAATTCATTTTCACTTGCATGAAAGAAGTCAGAGTTTCTGGGAGGATACTTTTTCTGAAGTCAGTGTGAATTTTACTGACCATGCTGAAAGCCCTCTCACTGTCAGCATTGCTGTGAGGAAGGCAGAGCAGTGCTGAGTACACTTTGAGGAGCTGGGGGAAGTGGGGCCACAATTATCGGGACTTACTACACTTTACTGCTGCAGAAACTGCAGAAGGTCATCAAAAGCAATCATCATGCTGAACAAAGATGTCCGCTTCCTGCAAGATGATGCCGGGTTCAAAACTTACACGTTGCCCAGAGGGAAGCACAGTCCTGTCGCTATTTAATCCTTCCTCACCCCACTTCACCTCTCTACCTTACACCATTGACTTCCACCTTTTTCCAACAATGAAGTCATTTTTGAAGGGCAAGCCCTCCAAGACAATGAAATGCTGATTTCCATGGTCAAGTTGTGGCTTCTGGCACAGCCTGCAGACTTCTACAGGTGAGGTCTCTGCAGCTGCATAAAGCGATAGGAGAAATATGTAACCCTTGGTGGTAACTATGCAGAGAAAGACTAATAAATGTGCCAAGGTTGAGTCTTCTCAGTCCATGGAAGATGACTCAGGGGAAATCTCTTATGAACAGCCCTCATAAATGTGTAACATTTCTATATTTTAGCTAAATTATATAAAATTGAAAAGCCTGTTTTTTAGTGCCATAGCTATCATGGAGCAGCATATGCCCTGCTGAATCTGAACAGTGCTGTCAGTCAAAGATGGTGTTTCCCTATTCTCACCTACTGTAAATCATCACCTTCATTGGGTTTGATCTACTGAAAGCTGAAGTTTGATACTTTATATCCAGTGTGTCTAGGAAGCATGAAGGACTAAAAAGGCGCCGACCTGCAGTGTGGGTCTGGCTGTCAGGTACGATCTGATGCAGATGAGCGTATTTTCCCTTCTCGAAGCTCGTACTCTCCCATTCGTTTCGGTAACGTCCAGTTCCTCGATTTCCCTTTTCTTCAAGCTTTGTTTTCTTCGCCGGCGGCGCGCTGCATGAAGCCATTTTGAAAATCACAAAAAGACTGCTTAGGTACGCTCAGTGTCACCAGGCATCGAATTACTGGTCAGTTGATTTTAGGTTCTCTCAATAATTTTTTTTTTTCACTGTATATTTTTCTTTTTGGAGTACAGAAATGGCAATACGCCCATATTTGCTAAAACTGCATTTTCCTCCTATTAAAATACGGCGAAACCGTATCACTTGACAGGTATGTCAGTGTGAATTTTCCTGACCATGCTGAAAGCCCTCTCACTGTCAGCATTGCTGTGAGGAAGGCAAAGCATTGCTGAGTACACTTTGAGGAGCTGGGGGAAGCGGGGCCACAATTACGCGACTTACTACACTTCACTGCTGCAGAAACTGCACAAGGTCATCAAAAGCAATCATCATGCTGACCAAAGGTGTCCGCTTCCTGCAAGATGATGCCGGGTTCAAAACTTACACGTTGCCCAGAGGGAAGCACAGTCCTGCGGCTATTTAATCCTTCCTCACCCCACTTCCCCTCCCTACCTTACACCATTGACTTCCACCTTTTTCCAGCAATGAAGTCATTTTTGAAGGGCAAGCCCTTCCAAGACAATGAAATGCTGATTTCCATGGTCAAGTTGTGGCTTCTGGCACAGCCTGCAGACTTCTACAGGTGAGGTCTCTGCAGCTGCATAAAGCGATAGGAGAAATGTGTAACCCTTGGTGGTAACTATGCAGAGAAAGACTAATAAATGTGTCAAGGTTGAGTCTTCTCAGTCCATAGAAGATGACTCAGGGGAAATCTCTTATGAACAGCCCTCATACAGTGGGGCAAAAAAGTATTTAGTCAGCCACCAATTGTGCAAGTTCTCCCACTTAAAAGATGAGAGAGTTCTCCAATTTTCATCATAGGTATACCTCAACTATGAGAGACAAAATGAGAAAAAAAAATCCAGAAAATCACATTGAAGGATTTTTAATGAATTAATTGGTAAATTCCTCAGTAAAATAAGTATTTGGCCAATAACAAAAGTTTATCTCAATACTTTCTTATATACCCTTCGCTGGCAATGACAGAGGTCAAACGTTTTCTGTAAGTCTTCACAAGGTTTTCACACACTGTTGCTGGTATTTTGGCCCATTCCTCCATGCAGATCTCCTCTAGAACAGTGATGTTTTGGGGCTGTCGCTGGACAACACGGACTTTCAGCTCCCTCCAAAGATTTTCTATGGGGTTGAGATCTGGAGACTGGCTAGGCCACTCCAGGACCTTGAAATGCTTCTTACAAAGCCACTCCTTCATTGCCTGGGTGGTGTGTTTGGGATCATTGTCATGCTGAAAGATCCAGCCATGTTTCATCTTCAATGCCTTTGTTGAGGGAAGAAGGTTTTCACTCAAAATCTCACGATACATGGCCCTATTCATTCTTTCCTTTACACGGATCAGTCGTCCTGGTCCCTTTGCAGAAAAACAGCCCCAAAGCATGATGTTTCCACCCCCATGCTTCACAGTAGGTATGGTGTTCTTTCTCCTCCAAACACGACAAGTTGAGTTTTTACCAAAAAGTTCTATTTTGGTTTCATCTGACCGTATGACATTCTCCCAATCCACTTCTGGATCATCCAAATGCTCTCTAGCAAACTTCAGACGGGCCTGGACATGTACTGGCTTAAGCAGGGGGACACATCTGTCACTGCAGGATTGGAGTCCTTGGCGGCATAGTGTGTTACTGATGTAGCCTTTGTTACTTTGGTCGCAGCTCTCTGCAGGTCATTCACTAGGTCCCCCCGTGTGGTTCTGGAATTTTTGCTCACCGTTCTCATGATAATTTTGATCCCACGGGGTGAGATCTTGCATGGAGCCCCAGATCGAGGGAGATTATCAGTGGTCTTGTATGTCTTCCATTTTCTAATAATTGCTCCCACAGTTGATTTCTTCATACCAAGCTGCTTACCTATTGCAGATTCAGTCTTCCCAGCCTGGTGCAGGTCTACAATTTTGTTTCTGGTGTCCTTTGACAGCTCTTTGGTCTTGGCCATAGTGGAGTTTGGAGTCTGACTGTTTGAGGTTGTGGACAGGTGTCTTTTATACTGATAACAAGTTCAAACAGGTTCCATTAATACAGGTAATGAGTGGAGGACAGAGGAGCCTCTTAAAGAAGAAGTTACAGGTCTGTGAGAGCCAGAAATCTTGCTTGTTTGTAGGTGACCAAATACTTATTTTACCAAGGAATTTACCAATTAATTCATTAAAAATCCTTCAATGTGATTTTCTGGATTATTTTTTTTCTCATTTTGTCTCTCATAGTTGAGGTATACCTATGATGGAAATTGGAGACCTCTCTCATCTTTTAAGTGTGAGAACTTGCACAATTGGTGGCTGACTAAATACTTTTTTGCCCCACTGTAAATGTGTAACATTTCTATATTTTAGCTCAATTATATAAAATTGAAAAGCCTGTTTTTTAGTGCTATAGCTATCATGGAACAGCATATGCCCTGCTGAATCTGAACAGCGCTATCAGTCAAAGATGGTGTTTCCCTATTCTCACCTACTGTAAATCATCACCTTCATTGGGTTTGATCTACTGAAAGCTGAAGTTTGATACTTTATATCCAGTGTGTCTAGGAAGCATGAAGGACTAAAAAGGTGCCGACCTGCAGTGTGGGTCTTGCTGTCAGGTACGATCTGATGCAGATGAGCGTATTTTCCCTTCTCGAAGCTCGGACTCTCCCATTCTTTTCGGTAACGTCCAGTCCCTCGATTTCCCTTTTCTTCAAGCTTTGTTTTCTTCGCCAGCGGTGCACTGCATGAAGCCTTTTTGAAAATCACAAAAAGACTGCTTAGGTGCACTCAGTGTCGCCAGGCATCGAATTACTGGTCAGTTGATTTTAGGTTCTCTCAATAATTTTTTTTTTTCGCTGTATATTTTTCTTTTTGGCGTACAGAAATGGCAATACGCCCGTATTTGCTAAAATTGCATTTTCCCCGTATTAAAATACGGCGAAACCGTATCACTTGACAGGTATGTGCTCTAGGTGGGGTAAGTAATGATATTTAAAGGTGTCGGCCGGACGAAAATTCAATATCGCTAAATCATATCTTAAATTGTTGTGTGAGACGAGCTAATTTGAACCGCACATGTTTTGGTGTCAACAAATGTCGCATAAGGTGACAATGCGCTATTGAAGTATGATTTCCTTGAGAGCTGTCTGACTCTGCCAAGCGATCAGCGGCTAAAATGGCCACTGACTGTGTGACGTCAGGTCAGGAAGCGACCAGCAAACACTCGACGGACATTGCGTGTTGTTTGCGTTTTAAAATCGGCGATGACGGATATTTCTAGGAGTACTTGTGGATTACAAATAGAGTATTTATTACGATTAGGATTTCAGTGATCGAATTAATTATGGTTTGGCGTTGTGTTGTCTACGGGTGCGACGGTATACCAGAGGAGCACGCGGTGAGTGTTTATGAATTTCCCCTGCCTGGGAAAATCAGAACCGCATGGGTGAAATCCGTTCAGAAAACGTGAAAAAATTGGAATGATGTCGGTAAATCACCCAACATGTGCAGTAGACATTTCGTTGACAGCGATTTTGAGAATAAGATGCAATTTGAAATGAAATTAGCAAAAAGATTGCTGATAAAAAAATCGGCTGTTCCAACTATATATCCGTTCATTTCAAAGTCCCACTCTCAGACAAGTGTCAGTGACAGTGGCGTGAAAAGCAAGGGTGATCTACCGATGCGATCTGCTGTCAGAAAAAGAGAAGTAAACAGGGTAAGTTTTCTTTTTTTAATATTCACTGCCAATATTTACTAAAATTATTTACAAGCAATGAATTTCATTGCCTTAACAACTTATCAAATATTAGAATTTTAGGGTATTCATACTAATCAAATATGAAATATTCAGTGCTGTATAGGGAGGTGGTTGTGCCTGTTTGCTCAAGTTATATTTCTATATATGTAATCCAATTTGACACCTCTGGAATGAAATTATGTTGATCTACTGTTTTTGCAGATGTTATCCACTGTCACTCAACCTTCAAATACTGTGGATTTTTCTGACCAAGCAGAGGAAGCTGATGACCAGGACTTTTATGTAAATCCACTTTCAGATCCACTAGACCAACATGTCCCACCTACACTAAATACAGCCCAGGCTATACCAGATCCTCTTCTGACAACACCCAATCCAGATCTCAAAGCCGAACCATCACTGCAACCCAAGTACAAAGATGCGAGCACTACATACGATCCACCAGCTCCTGAGAGACTGCAACCTAACACAAAAAACAATTTCACACAAACCAGAAAGTTAATTGTCCAACCAGAGAAAAAACCGGTAAAACGTGAGTATCATTGATTTGAAATCAACAATTTATTTACATTATTGTTCATGTGAACTATCAGAATAACTTGTTAACCCTAATACATTGTTAAAATTATTGATCTCCAGGCTCACACTCTCAGACCGATCCGAAGATCACACAATGGGACACAAGTCATCCGAGCACATGCAATACGTGCCGTAGATCACTGGCAACAACAGGGCCTCGCACATCGACACCAAGGAAAGCAAAGAGGACTCTGTGTCGTCTTACGCCTCTAACAATGACCCACATGATGTTACATACCATCCAAGTTTTATGGATGTATCAGACCAAAGGTATGATTCAAATTAATGAAACATTTCAAGACATAAAATGAAATATGAATTTTGTAATTTTTTATAATACTAAAGATATATAATACTAAATAATATAATATTAAAATCTATATACACTGTTTGTTTATAACATTTCAGTTTCAACCAAAAGGAGTCCCATAACCACCATGAGGAGGACAAATACATAGTTTACAAAAGTTGCCTCTGGAAATTATTCAGCAATTGTCCTCATTGCAGTCATCCATGTGAGGTAACAAGTCACACTAAAGGCTCTCTGTTGGTGATCAAACAACATTGTCCACATTGTGTTGACGATCGATCCTGGCACAGCCAGCCGATGACCAGGGGCATGCCAGCTGGTAACATACAGCTTTCATCCGCCATTCTCTTCACTGGGGCGTCATATGTCAAGGTCCTCAGAGTTCTAAATGCAGCCGGTATCGTTGGAATTTCCACGACCACTTACAAGGAGCTTTCGATTTCTAATTTTTATTAAATTAATTTTATTTCAGAATATGTGGATGATCTGATGAATACTCTTTTCGACAAAACCTTGGTTGATCCAACCCACTTATTGGAGCAGTGGCACTCTGTACAAGCCAGAGTTCCCGCAACATTGAGTGCCAAATTTCAGCGTCCCATCAAAGCTGATGCTGTTGAGCAACATGTATCTAGATTTTCAAAATCAAACATGTAAAAGTAGAATAAATTTCCAATTAGCAATGAAAGTTCAGCTTTCAATTGTTAGGGAAGCAACATATTTTGTTAAGACAAACAAATATAAGCCTAAGATTTTTAGAGAAATGTGCTTTTAAAAATTGAACACGAATTTTACACCATAAAATGGTAGAAAAATTAGTCTAATGTATATGAGATCCGACTTTGATGAATGCTGAAATATTAGAATTATAAAATTGACATGCACATTAATAAACTCAATATATGATTTTACAAAACTTTATTTAAATATCATTTTTCACAAATCTAATCTTGGTAGGCAAAATACCTTGTAGTGATCCGATGGGAATGTTTCTCTGATGAGACTCACAGCACAGGCAGGCAATATCACCCTCACTTCTTCCTGAGCTGACGTCACTGCTGCCTGCCCCTATCGACAGATGGCGGTACTGCAGCATCACTAAGTGAAAGATGGGCTATTACCAAATAAAGTCATTTATGGAGGCTGGTGACACATATTAAATCACGGGAATGGCCAGAATGGAATATTTTCATACAATCAGTTTATTGGTTCAATAAAAAAATGTCACCTTCCGAGGACTTTAAAAGACTCTCAAAATGAAAGAAGTAATGGTTATCGTTTATCTGGATATTGAAAAGGCTTATGACTCACTGTGGAGAGACACTTCTTATCAAATTGAATAAAATGGGCATTGGTGGTAGGATGTATAATTGGATAATGGATTTTTTTTAACACACAGGACAATTAGGGTTAAAGTAGGATCAGAAGTTTCTAATGACTGAAATAGAAAATGGTGTTTCTCAGGGGAGTGTGATAAGCCCTGTTTTATTCAATATAATGATTAATGACATGTTTGAGGATCAAGAGGGATCCATCAAAAAAGCACTATATGCAGATGATGGAGCCATGTGGACGAGGGGAAGAAATGAGAAATTTGTGTTCAAAAATATCAGGAAAACAATGGAGAAAGTGGAAAAGTAGTCATATGACTGGGGATTTAAATTTTCAAACAGTAAAACCTACTATATGACTTTCACAAAACAAAACAAAACAAAAAAAAAACAAAACAACACAGAACTGGTACAGAACCATTGATATTATTTAATCAACCAATAGAGACAGTCAGTGAGTTCAAATATTTAGGATTGTGGTTTGATAGTGCATACACATGGAGAGTTCATGTTGAAAATCTAGAGACAAAGTGCAAAAAAGTAATTAATCTCATAAAAGCTGTAGCTGGACATGAATGGGGCACAGAAAAACAGGCATTTATTGACATTTACAGAGAACTAATAAGATTGACAATAGACTATGGATGCATGATTTATGGAGCAGCGGCAAAGATGACTCTGGAAAAAATAGAATGCAGCATAGAGCACTTCGCCTGTGCATTGGATCCATCAAAACAAAACCAAACAACGCAGTTTTAATAGAAGCAGGAGAAATGCCAATGGATTTGAGAAGAGACAAACTTGCATCATCATACTGGGTCAAGCTGAAAGGAAGCGAGGAAGTGAATATTCCAAAAACAACACTACAAGACTGCTGGGAATTTTCTAACTTGCAGGGACACGGGTTTGGGTGGACACTTGAAAGAAAATATCATGTTCATCTGCGAGAAAGCGCAAAAAAAAAAAAAAAAAAATCCAAGATGGCGCCGCGGATGGCAGCCACTGGCTTCTGCTCTCTGATGTTTTTGATAATTTTGTGTGTTTTTTTGGACTTCTGCTCTTCTGTCCGAATCACCTATTCAAGGGAGGAACTACTTTCACTCAGACTACCTCCCAATGCAACTTCTCCGCCAGTTGCTGCTGCTGATCTGAAGTTTTTTCAGTCGATCTTAGCTGTGGGAGCAGCGGCTATTGGCGCTGGCCGGAAACGAAGGCGGCGTGGTAAACGTGCCAGTGCGCTAGTCAGGCTGAAGAAACGAGGATTTCGCACGCCGCTCCCATCGATCCATCTGGCAAATATCCGCTATTTGGCGAACAAAATGGATGAACTGCTGCTCCTGACTCACAAAAACCGGGATTTTAGCAGATCTGGCGCCCTTTGTTTCACGGAGTCCTGGCTGAGTGAACACATCCCGGACAGCGCGGTCCGCCTGAACGGATTCCAGCTGTTTCGTGCTGATCGCAGCCGAGAATTCTCTGGAAAGACTAAAGGTGGTGGAATCTGCTTCTACATAAACGAAGGTTGGTGTACTGATGTCACAGTGTTGAAGAAGTTTTGTAGCCCTAACCTAGAGTCACTGTTCATAAACTGTAAACCCTTTTATTCACCGCGAGAGTTCTCCTCATTTATTCTGGTCGGAATTTATATCCCGCCTGCTGCTTCTACAACAGAGGCCCTGCAGCACCTCGCTGAACAGATAGCAGACGTGGAGGAAAAACATCCAGACTCTCTGCTTATCATTCTGGGTGATTTCAATAGAGCTAATCTCACAAATGAGCTTCCTAAATACAGACAGCATATTAAATGTCCCACCAGGGACACAAATACACTCGACCACTGTTACACAGTTTTAAGAAATGCCTACCATGCCGTCCCCCATGCAGCTCTGGGTTTTTCTGACCACTGTCTGCTCCATCTTATTCCAACATACAGACAGAAACTAAAAACTTCCAAGTCTGTTGTAAGGACTGTGAAGAAATGGACTGAGGAATCAAAGCTGAAGTTACAAGCCTGCTTTGACTGCACAGATTGGAGTGTTTTTGAAGCTGCAGCCATTAACTTAAATGAACTCACTGACACTGTGACGTCATACATCTGTTTCTGCGAGGACATGTGTGTGCAGACCAAGACCTTCTGCACATACAACAACAATAAACCCTGGTTCATTCCTAAACTGAAGCAGCTACGTCAGACCAAGGAGGAGGCCTACAGGACTGGTGACTGGACTCTGTACAAGCGGGCCAGAAACATGCTGACGAAGGAGATCAGGCTTGCTAAGAGGAGCTACAGTGTGAAGTTACAAAAAAACTTCTCAGCCAACAACTCTGCTTCTGTCTGGAGAGGCCTGCAGAATATCACCAACTACAGGAGACCATCCCCCCACCCTGTGGAAAACCTCCAGCTGGCTAACGACCTAAACAGCTTTTACTGCAGGTTTGAAAAGAACCTACAGTTCTCACCTCCCACCCACACAAAAGGATTATCTGCAGCCCCAGGAACTCCATCCCTCCTCCACTCTGACCTCCCACCAGCACTAACGATCTGTGAAGAGGAGGTGCGCCGGGTCTTTCAGAGACAAAAGATCAAGAAGGCTGCAGGACCTGATGGTGTGTCTCCGTCCTGCCTGAGAGTCTGCTCCAACGAGTTGGCCCCCATCTTCACCCGGATCTTTAACAGATCACTGGAGCTGCGTGAAGTGCCTTCCTGCTTCAAACACTCCATCATCATTCCAGTTCCCAAGAAACCCTCTGTTACAGGATTAAACGACTACAGACCTGTTGCCCTGACCTCTGTGGTCATGAAATCCTTGGAGAGATTGGTGCTGAACCACCTGAAGGTCATCACAGGCCACCTGATGGACCCACTGCAGTTTGCCTACCGGTCAAACAGGTCAGTGGATGATGCAGTGAATATGGGACTACATTACATCCTGCAACACCTCGACTCCCCAGGGACGTACGCCAGGATCCTGTTTGTCGACTTCAGCTCAGCGTTCAACACCATCATCCCAGGCATTCTTCATCAGAAACTCCTCCAGCTCAAGGTGCCCCCCTCCACCTGCCAGTGGATCTCCAGCTTTCTGACTGACAGGTGGCAACAGGTGAAGCTAGGGAGATTTACATTCAGCTCCCGAAAAATTAGTACTGGCGCCCCCCAAGGATGTGTCCTTTCCCCACTGCTCTTCTCCCTCTACTCCAATGACTGCACCTCAGAGGACCCTTCGGTGAAGCTCCTGAAGTTTGCGGACGACACCACAGTCATCGGTTTGATCTGGGATGATGATGAGTCTGCATACAGGCGGGAGGTGGAGCAGCTGATCCTCTGGTGCAGCCAGAACCATCTTGAACTTAACCCAGCCAAAACGGTGGAGATGACTGTGGATTTCAGGCGACACCCCCCTTCATTCCCCCCACTCACCATCCTCAACAGCACAGTGTCCACTGTGGACTCCTTCAAGTTTCTGGGTACCACAATCTCCCGGAACCTGAAGTGGTCCTCCCATATAGACACTGTCCGGAAAAAGGCCCAGCAGAGGTTGTTTTTTCTGCGTCAGCTCAAGAAGTTTGATTTGCCTCAGGAGCTGCTGGTTGTCTTCTACACCGCCATCATCCAATCTGTCCTCTGCTTTTCCATCACTGTCTGGTTTGGATCTGCCACTAAACAGGACAAGACCAGACTGCAGCGGATCATTAAGTCTGCGGAGAGGATCATTGGTACTGACCTACCCTCCATTGAGAACTTATATCGGTCCATAACCAGGAAACGGGCGGGAAACATCTGTGCTGACCCATCACACCCCGGCCACAAACTGTTTGAACTTCTATCTTCTGGTCGTCGTTACAGATCACTGAAGGTCAAAACCACCCGTCACAGGAACAGTTTCTTTCCTCAAGCCATCACTCTGTTGAACTCCTAACATTCACCTAGTCCTACCTGTTGCTGTACTCATGACTTTTCATCCATTATTACATTGCACATAACTCTCACACTGCTTTTTACTTCATTCACATTATATCACTGAATCTGAGTTCACATTGAAATACTGTGTGACTGTATATTTTTTCATATATTTCTGCAAAGTGTGGTTAGTCTGAGTAAATAACTGCATATATTCCTGTATATATTTGCATCCTTTTATAGAAACGTGGACAGACTGTAATTTACTGTACATACTCTGTTGTCATTGAATCCTTATTTAAATCCTCCACCTGAACAATGAGAGCAAGTTTTTAGCCAAAGTCAAATTCCTTGTATGTGTTGTGCATACTTGGCCAATAAAGCTGATACTGATTCTGATTCTGATTCTGAGAAAGCGCAGCGAACACATAAATTGGCAGCAAGCCCGAAATGCAGAGCAAGTAATGTGTTTATTTACAATGGGTGAAATGTACAAATAGTCCAAAAAACAAGTCACAGTAAGGGAAAGACACCCTGCTACAAGCTCGATTGTTCAATGAATGCCTCACGCGCTCAAACAGGCTGGAGTGGAGGAAAAGGCACAAGGGAAGACTTACTAAGGCGTCGGCGCTGCGAGGCTCGGGGGGGACAACACACTTAAAAGTCCAGGGAAGAACCAACCACAGCGAGACTGGATGTCCAAGCGTTGACATAACAAAGCTGCCACATCGGCTGGACTCATGGGCCTGCTACTTATACACAGCCTTAATGACAGCAGGCAGACCAGCCATGTGGCAACAGGTGTGTGACTGATTGGACCAGTGTATGGATGCGTGTGTGTGAGTATAAGAGTGAAAATGAATGTGTGTGGATGTGTGTGTGTACATGAGTGAGTGTGTGAGTGAGTATGTGGTGAACATAGTGCCGGTAGATGCCTGGTGAGGGGGATGCCCAGCTGTGGGACTGGCAAAGAGCAAGCTCAATTTGTCAGCTGGAGTTAACAAGCAATAATAAGACCCACAGCCATTAATCATGCTCAGGGTGGCAACCCTGAACATGACAGAAAAGCCAGAATGTTTGGGCTACACACTATTGATGTAGTTAACACCAGTCCAGTGAGCATTGTTCCCCCTTGGCTGTTTCCGGGAATAGAAGAAGATAGTAGTCTGCTAATGAGGAAAAAGGATTGGCATATGAGGGAAGTTGGTGTTAAAATAAGCATTTACCTCAGGAATAATTACTGTAATTTCTTACAGCTCTATACTGATGGTTCAAAGAATAAAGATGGCTCTGTTGGAGTTGGAGTATACATTCCAGAGTTTAAAGTGATCATCGCAAAAAGACTCTCCAACAATACATCCGTGTTTACAGCAGAGATGGTGGCAATAATTATTGCTTTGCAGTGGGTGGAGGAGGTCAGACCGGACTGGATGTTGGCATGCACGGATTCACTTGCAGTTTTAAAAACCATACAGACACTAAAATCTACAAGGGAAGATTTGGTGATTGAGCTATATCCCAGTTTATTTAGGGTACACGGGTGGTGGAGAAGTTCAGTTTTGTTGGGTTTCTGCGCATGAAGGCTTGAAAGGGAATGACTGTGCAGACAAATTAGCAAAAGGCGCTCTTGGGATAGAAATAACTATACCATTGTCTCTTGTAAAAGGTGAAGGGAAAGCAGTAATCAAGAAAAAAGGAACTGAGCTATGGCAAAAAAGATGGGATGTAGATCCTAAAGGTAGATCGTATTACAAAATGCAAAAAATCTATTGCAATAAAAAATTACATAACAACCAAAAAGGGGGAAGACATCATTATGGCAAGACAGACTGGATCACACAGGTTTAAACAGCACTTTATTCACCATGGGGAAAAGCGAAAGTGACAAATGTAGAGAATGTGGAGTAAAAGAAAATGTCGAGCACATCTTATTACACTGTCAAAAGTATGGAAATGAAAGACAATGAAAAATGAAGTTCGAGAGGCTGATAGGGAATGGGATTTAACTGGGGTTCTGGGAAAAGATGGAGATGGAGAGGCAATAAGAATCACGAGAATGGCTCTTTTCTGTTTTTTTAAATAACACAGGATTAAGTCATAGAATTTAGGGGTCGGGCTCAAATGACATAATGTTCCACATTCTTGTACAGTGGGTGGTGGTATGCACCTTTCAGTTGTTTGCTACCCGCCAGTAACTGAGATAAGAAGAAAAAGAATGTCACAGACCTGTGAGGAGAACGTCACAGAGCTATTTGGAAAATGTCACAAAGCTATGAGGAAAACGTAATCAAGTCAGTGGAGGTAATGCACCTTTGAGCTTGCTGCCAACTGCCAATCAAATCTAAGAGAAGTAGAAGAAGAAAAAGAATTTCTTTCAAAATTTCCCTGTTTATAAAGTAATAAATCTGTATTTTTTAAAGGAAAATTGTGACTTTTTGTGTTTTTGTTAACTAAATAAGTTGACAAAACTTATTTAGTTAACAAAAACACATTTTGTCAAAACAAAATGTTTTGTTGGATCAACTTTCACATTAACAAGAGTCACTTATTTTAAACTAATAAATTCTCAGCAGTAGGAGGCAGCAGAGGATTAAAACACTGAAGCGGTTTGACTATTTCTTTGTAAATGTGGGTTTAACTGGGTGAACTGCTGTTTGTTCAGGAATGACTGACTCGGGGAAGAAAAATGAAAGTTCTCAGAGTTTCTGTGGGATTATTTTTCATCACTGAGTCTAAACTGGAACTTTAACACAACAAGCTGAGACTTTCCTGACATAACAATTATTCACTATTAAGCACAAACTCCTTAATGTCAAGAGTTTGAAGCTGAAACATAATTAAGGTCAATGTCTTTAATAAAGTCTTGTGGTGATGTGAAAATGACGAGACAGAGTTCTCTCTCAAAGTCAACTTTATTCACAACACCATCATCTCAAAGCAGAGAGAAAAAAGAGAATGAAACAGTAAACTCTCATCCGTAAATATCAGGGACTTCACACTTTGTAGATCACATGTCACACAGACCACTTTGCATTATAAAGACAGTCACAATGCATTTCTCTCCATGATATCACTTCCACTGTCTCCCATGCATCCTTTCCTTAATCCTTTAATTGCACCCCCACAGTCTCAGGCCTTGCATACCAAAGCTAATATTCCTGCAGCTTCCTGCCTTTGTTCTGACCTAAAATGTGAGTCACAGAATCTCCATGAGTGTGTCCACCACACCAAGCACCCCCAGCATTTTAGACAACAGAACAACAAGAGAATACACATCAGTCCACATGCTGTATAGGCTTCAGCCTCCTGCCGTATCTGCTGAAGTTGGGGTTCAACGTCTCTGTGGCGCTGTCACGCTGGGGGTTTGCCGTCTGGGGGCGAAAACCCTTTGTCAGTCTCTGCGGGTGTTCTGGGGAAACATTCTTGTGGGAAACATTACTGTGTGAAACCCCACGAGGTGGTCTACCTCTCCGCGGTGCCCTTGCCAACAACACTTGCTCATCTGCCACCACAAAAGCGGGTTTAAGTCTGTTTATGCCAATTTTCTCTTTCCTACCCCCCCAAAATCTAGCAAAAACTGCTTGTCCCCCGTTTCTAGCACTCTGAATGGTCCGTCATAAGGCGGTCTCAACGGGGTTCGATGCGCATCGTGTCTAACAAAAACAAACTTTGCGTTCTTCAAAGTTTTAGGCACAAAAACGCGCGGAAAACTGTGATACGCGGGGCCGGGCAGCGTGCTTGATTCTATGTTACTCCGCAACAGCTGAGACGGGGAAGCGTCTGGTGCAGGGTTATCTGGGAGAAACTCCCCAGGCAGCCGGAGTGGCTGCGCAAACACTAGCTCAGCTGGGGAGGCTTCTAGATCCTCTTTAGGCGCAGAACGCAACCCCAATAACACCCATGGTAACTTGTCAACCCAATTTGAATCCGTCAGTGCTGCTCTGAGAGCCACTTTCAATGACCTATGAAAACGTTCGCATAACCCGTTAGCCTGCAGATTGTACGCGGTTGTGCGGTGAATTGTGACACCCAGGCTGCGGGCCATTGTTGACCAAAGCTCGGACACAAATTGAGGGCCTCTGTCGGACGTAATGTCTGACGGAACACCGAAGCGCGCCACCCAAGCTGTTAAAAACGCGCGCGCCACCTCCTCGGCCGTGGTTGATGGCAGCGGGACCACTTCAGGCCAGCGCGTGGTGCGGTCCACCATTGTCAGAAGGTGTATGCACCCCTGTGACAGCGGGAGGGGTCCGACGAGGTCCACATGAACGTGATCGAACCTCTTGGCCGGAATGTGAAAAGGTTCCAAAGGAGCCCTCGTGTGCCTGTGTACTTTGGCTCGTTGACATGCTGTGCAGGCTGCTGCCCACTCTTTGACCTGTTTGCGGAGGCTCGGCCACACAAATTTCCCTCCCACCATTTTGACCGAAGCGCGCACTCCAGGGTGCGCTAACGAATGAACCGAGTCAAAAACGCGGTGGCGCCACGTGGCCCGTACTACTGGACGCGGCCGTCCAGTGGAGACATCGCAGATTGGGGGGGGCATACCGTCTTGCAGCGCCCTGTTCTCCAGCCTTAACCCTGTTGGTCCAGACTGGAGGGCGCGCACGTCCGCGTCATTAACCTGCTCCGCGGCCATGGCTGCATAATCTACCCCTACGCTGACTGGGGCCGCCACGGCGCGCGAGAAGCAATCTACCACTACATTGAGTTTGCCTGCCACATGCCGAATATCAGTGGTAAACTCTGATATGGCAGCCAGCTGTCTCTGCTGCCGGCCTGACCACGGTTCAGAGACCTTGGCCATCGCGAATATTAGTGGTTTGTGGTCAACGAACGCAATGAAAGCGCGTACTTCCAGCCAGAACTGGAAGTGGCGGATGGCCAAATGGAGAGCGAGCAGCTCTCTGTCGAACGCGCTGTATTTACGTTCGCTATCGCGCAAGGTCCTGCTGAAAAAGGCGAGGAGCTGCAAAACCCCGGCTACATGTTGCTCCACGACCGCCCCTATGGCCACCTCTGATGCATCAGTGGTGAGCACTATGCGGGCCGTTGGGTCTGGATGTGCCAACAATGCAGCCTTTGCCAAGGCTGCTTTCACCTCCGAGAATGCTTGGTCCTGCTCCGGGGGCCACTCGATCTTATCCGTGGGTTTCTTTTTTTTGAGCGCGGCATACAACGGCTGCATGAGTTGGGCTGCGCGGGGGTGAAAACGGTTATAAAAATTCACCATTCCCAAAAACTCCTGCAACGCCCTGACCGTCTGCGGCCGGGGAAAATCTGCCACAGCGCGCACTTTGTCAGGCAGCGGAACTGCTCCTTCGGGGGAGACGCGGTGTCCTAAAAAATCGATCTGCGGCACCCCAAACTGACACTTCGCTGGGTTGATTATTAACCCGTGATCTCCCAACCTTCGGAAAACTGTGGCCAGGTGTTTTTCGTGTTCGTCTTCGGACGCGCTGGCTACTAAAATATCGTCCAGGTAGACAAACACGAAAAGGAGATCGCGAAGCACCGCGTCCATCATGCACTGGAACGTCTGAGCAGCCCCTTTAAGTCCGAATGGCATGCATAAAAACTCGAATAGGCCAAATGGAGTTATTACCGCTGTTTTGGGTATGTCCTCAGTGTGCACTGGGACTTGGTGGTAACCGCGGACCAAGTCTATTTTAGAAAAAATGCGTGCCCCTGCCAAATGAACGGAAAAATCTTGGATATGTGGGATTGGGTAGCGGTTGTGCGCTGTAGCGTTGTTTAACCTGCGGAAATCCCCGCAAGGGCGCCATGATCCGTCAGCTTTTGGGACCATATGCAGGGGGGAAGCCCACGGACTGTTTGAACGTCAGATAATGCCCAACCTCTCCAGGTTGGCGAACTCCTCGCGCGCTATGGCTAATTTAACTGCGTCCAAGCGCCGAGCTTTTGCAAAAATGGGCGGTCCGGTAGTGGTAATAAAATGCTCCACCCCGTGTTTAGCGACTGTTGCCGAAAATGTGGGGACCGTGAGTGCTGGGAACTGAGTGAGCAGTGTGTGGAACTTACTGCTTGCTGCTGTGACGTTGGCTTGAGCTGTCGGCAGGGCCACTCGCGCTGTACAGGGGATAGAATCAAAAGAAAGTGCATTAACCAGGCGCCTGTTAGCGAGATCAACCAACAAACCATGTGAGCACAAAAAATCAGCCCCCAACATATTGAAATTTACTGCTGCTACAACAAAAGTCCACTCAAATGTACGGCCGTGTAGAGACAGAAGCAGAGTCTTCTCACCAAAGTTCTTAATCTCCGAGCCGTTCACTGCCGTCACCCGGGGACCTCCGGAACCAGCTAGTCTGTCCGCGTAGGAAGGTGTGATGAAGCTCAACTGGAAGCCTGTGTCGACGAGGAACTGTCTCCCCGAGCGTGCGTCCGACAAGTAGAGCAGCTTGTTCTCTTCCCCGAGGGCCGCGGCTGCTACCGACCCCCGGTCTTGGCATTTCTCGAACGCCTGAACTGGCACGGTGGTACACACTTGCGTGCTCTCTCTCCGAAGCGGAGATGGTAGAAACAAAGGACGTCCGGTCCACGTTCTCTGGCCCTTGCCGCCGCCATCGTCGGTGAGTCTGGCACCGCTGCTTCTGGCCCCCTGTCGTCTCCGGTCGTCTCGCCGCGTTCCGCTGCAGCGGCCGTGGCTGCGCGCCGCTTGGTGGCTTTGACAATCTGCTGTGCCTCCCGGCCCAGCGCTCGGTAGTCCCGTAGGGCCAACAGTGGCGAACTGGCCAGGGTCGCTCTCGCTGCTGAGGGTAGAGTCCTGAGGAAGAGGTGGGTGAAAATGAAGTGATCATCGTCAGAGTCTTTCATCCTCAACAACTTCTCCATCAGGCTCGCGGGCATGTCGTTTTCCCCCTCCGTCAGCGCCAGGAGCCTCTCTGCTCACTCCTCCGCCAAGGGGGTGAATTGCTGGATGAGTGCAGCCTTCAACGCGCTGTATTTGTCGCTCTCCGGCGGCTGGTCAATCAGGCTCCCCACATGCTGGGCCGTGTTGTTGTCCAGCTTTGCGACTACGTGGTAGAATTTCGTGGCATCTACCGATATCTCCCGGAGGTTGAACTGCACCTCAACCGCGTTGAACCAGGAGCGCGGATTGTTCTGCCAGAAGTCTGGTTGCTGGACTGTAGCGGCATTCGTTTGGCTGGGGGCTCCTGATGCTGCTGGCCCGGGGGAATTTTCTTCTTTCATGATACGTCTCGGGTCACCAGTGTGGTGATGTGAAAATGACGAGACAGAGTTCTCTCTCAAAGTCAACTTTATTCACAACACCATCATCTCAAAGCAGAGAGAAAAAAGAGAATGGAACAGTAAACTCTCGTCCTTAAATATCAGGGACTTCACACTTCGTAGATCACATGTCACACAGACCACTTTGCATTGTAAAGACAGTCACAATGCATTTCTCTCCATGATATCACTTCCACTGTCTCCCATGCATCCTTTCCTTAATCCTTTAATTGCACCCCCGCAGTCTCAGGCCTTGCATACCAAAGCTAATATTCCTGCAGCTTCCTGCCTTTGTTCTGACCTAAAATGTGAGTCACAGAATCTCCATGAGTGTGTCCACCACAGTCTACATGTTTGAACTATTAATGTGATTAATAAGGTAAAGTGGCTCTGATTATTGTAGTAATTATTTCTCATCAGTAACCTCCACACCGACAGGATCCAGTTAACCACACTGGTCACGTGACACAGATGAACTGCTGAAATGATTGACAGGGAAGTTTCAATAATTCCACTTGTCTTGTGTTCCAAGATGAACACAATTATTTAGTTCATCTTCTCAGTCCTCTCTGCCTTCTCTACCACAGCAGATCTGTTGGAAAAATGAATTTAGAGGATAATGAGCTACTGTGAGACTGGCTGACAGAGAAACAAGTCTTTACTCATCACGGAAGGTCAGGAACTGAAGGTTGTCCTCCCTACTTTTTTTTGTTTAAGATATAATATTGTACAACAATATAAACATGTGTCTCCTTTACATATTACATTACAAGAGGATAATAAAAATACAAATAAAATATTACCAAGACAAAAGGAAGTAAAGATACAGAAATAATTAACGAAACAAAAAGAAGACATATACATCAATGTTTTTATTATCTTATTTATAAAATTCTTGGATCCAATTTATAGTTTTGTTACTTTTTTAGCATTTATAAATTCAATTGTGTGGTGATCTGCTCTGTGTGCCTTTTTGCCCTAATTGTCTCCACAGCTGCACGCATACCTGCTCCTCCAATTAGGCAGCCTTCTTCAGGAGTGCTGCCCTGCAACTTGCATGGAGACGTCTACGCTCCTCCTGGGTGAAAGTACTCTGTGCTGGAGTTACCCCCAACCTTTTGTAAGGGAGTTTTGCCTCCCTCATCTCTTCTACAATGCTTCATCTTCTGGGAGTCTCGTCTCCCCAACGCAACCTAAACTACCTTCAGGAAATTAATCCTCTCTGCTCCTTCCCCCTATCTTCCCTGTTCACAAGTGGATTTCCCCTTGGCGGACTTCCTCCTCCTGGTGGCGGACCAGACCTTCATCTGCATCCTACTCCCCATCTCTACAGAAATGCAGATATCTTTTACTGGACTTTTACCCTCTGAGGCACCTGCACCATCTATTCCTGCACAAGCACACGACTGGCTGAGGCTCTGGCTACTGGTGTTGTTTTGATGCTCTTCGGTGCTGCAACTACTCTTCAACGTTGTAAGATTGGTTCAATTACTTGTTTATTCAATCAGTTTTCAGAAAGCTCATACTCCTGTCTCTCTTCTCTTTTAGAGTTGCCAGACTCGTCCTCGCTCTGCTTAACTTCCTCCGCTCATTCACACATACACTCACACACACACACACTCCACCATTCATTCAATGAAGATTATTGTGTTTATTTTGAGCCTGTGTCTGCGCTTGGGTTTTGTCGGAATCATGTCACTACATCTCCGTCAGGAAAACCCAGCTGACAGTGCACTCGCACAAAAACTTAACATCATGGAGGCTCATCATGGAGGCTCGTTTAGACCAATTATCTTATCGACAACAGGTTATTTTGACACAGCCAACTCAATTCAACTCTCACCTCAATCAGCTCACCCTGACTCAGCCTTTTCCATCTGCTTCCGGGGGTTCTGCGGGGCCAACTAATTCCATCCCGTTTGACCCCGGTTCCCACTCCCACCCGTTTTAGTGGTAAGTTAGGGGAGGCACGGGGTTTTCTTTTGCAATGCAGTGTTGTGTTTCAGCGGGTGCCAGAAGATTTCCCCACGAGTCATATTCAAATTGGTTATGTGGTTAATTTACTGGAGGGGCTGACCTTAGCTTGGGCCTACGCCATCATGGCTTGTCTCGACTATTCTAGCTACACATATGACCATTTTGTTTCAGAATTCGATGAGGTATTCGACCATTCTGACCGGGACAGGGTTCTCACCACCCGTTTACTTAACCTTAAGCAGGGGGCTAAATCTGTCGCTGATTACTCAGTAGAGTTCCGGTTGGTGGCAGCTGAGGTCGGGCGGGAGGATGCCTCCCTTTGCAATATTTTTGTACATAGTCTCAGCCCTAGGATGAATTGGCCCGGGTGGAAAAAACATCTAAATTGAATGAGCTAATCTCCCTTGCCATTAATATTGATAACCGGTTGAGGGAACGAGCTAGTGAGCGTCGGTTTCTCGATCGCTCAGGCGCTCAGCTTTGCCGTTCCCCGCAGTCTCCCTTGCTGGCCCTCCCTCCCTGTGATTCCCCCGAGGCCAAGGAGCTCATGGTAATGGGCTGATCTAAGTTGCCACCGGCGGAACGACAACGCCACCGTGACCTTGGCTTATGTGTATACTGTGCTAGTGATGAGCACGAGGTTGCCTCTTGCAGTAGGGGGACTTACAGACATAGAAAGCGTTAAATCCCTTACACGGCTTATGCTACCCTTCCGCTTCCAAAATGATCACAATGAAATATCCACTCACACTCTCATTGATTCTGGGGCTGAGTGCAGCTTTATTTCAGAGAGTCTGGCAACCCGGCTGGGGCTTCCTTTCTATGACCTGAAGACTCCTTTAAAGTTGATTGCCCTTTCAAGATTCCCCCTCACCATCGTGGCTAAGCAGACTGTCCCTGTCTTGGTGCTGGTGTCAGGTAACCACCAGGAACAGATCAGTTTTTTGTGCTCTCTGTATCTGCCTCGCCCATCATTCTGGGTTATCCCTGGCTCAGGCTGCACAACCTCATTACTGACTGGCCTGCAGGAAGTATTATTTCATAGAGTACATTTTGTTTGAGCACCTGCCTGTAGTCTGTGTCCCTCTGCTCTCCTATGTCACCCCCACCTGATCTCTCTTCAGTGCCTCTGGAATACCACGATCTAGCCCCCGTTTTCAAGAAGGTTAAGGCACTATCACTTCCTCCCCACCGCCCTTGTGATTGTGCCATCAACCTCCTGCTGGGGGCTCCATTACCATCTAACCGGCTTTATAGCCTTTCTGCCCCTGAACAAGAGGTGATGGACAAGTACATCTAGGAGTCCTTGAGCTCAATTATTATCAGGCCCTCATCCTCGGCAGTGGGGGCGGGGTTCTTCTTCGTGAGTAAAAAGAATGGCTCACTCAGACCATGCATTAATTTCAGAGAACTCAATAATATCACTGTCAACGGTAAGTACACTCTTCCCCTTATTAACACCACCTTTTATTCTCTCCAGGGGGCCACTGTGTTCCCCAAGCTGGATCTCCGCAACGCCTATCACCTGGTTCGTATCAAGGAGGGGGGATGAGTGGAAGACTGGGTTCAGCACCCCTAGCAGTCATTTCGAGTTTCTGGTAATGCCTTTTGGATTAACCAATGCACCTGCTGTGTTTCAATGGCTCATTAATGATGTGCTAAGGGATTTTCTGGATTCATTTGTATTTGTGTATCTCAATGACATCCTCATTTTTTCTTGGTCCCTTGAAGAACATCGAGTGCACATCAGACAGGTCCTACAGCGCCTTTTGGAAAACCAGTTATACGTTAAGGCAGAGAAGTGCGAGTTCCACGCTCCTTCCACCACATTCCTGGGGTTTGTTATTTCTCATATGAAAATCATAGCAGACCCAGAAAAGGTAAAGGCTGTGGTGGAGTGGCCAGTCCCGTCCTCTCTTAAACAACTTCTGTAGTTTTGGGGCTTTGCTAATTTGTATCAACTGTTTGTCAAGGATTATAGCATTATTGCCTTACCTCTCACCCGCCTTACCTCTATCAAGGTGCTGTTTCGCTGGTCCGAGGAGGCCGAGGCGGCATTTGCTAAGCTTAAATCTGAGTTTTCCTTTCCCCCTATTTTGGCTCAGGTGGACCCCTCCCTGCAGTGCCTGGTGGAAGTGGATGCCTTGGACTTCGGGGTGGGAGCAGTGTTGTCCCAGCACTCCCCGCCGATGACAAAGTTTGCCCCTGCACCTTCTTCTCCCATCTCCTGTCACCTGCAGAGAGGAATTATGATGTAGGGGACAGGGAACTGCTGGAAGTCAAATTGGCCTTGGAGGAGTGGCGCCATTGGCTGGAGGACGCCTCCCAGCCTTTCATTGTTTGGACCGGTCACAAGAACCTAGAATATCTCAGAACGGCCAAACGACTGAATTCTAGACAAGCCCGCTGGTTCCTGTTCTTTGGCAGGTTCAACTTTACCATCACCTACAACTCAGGGTCTAAGAACACCAAGCCTGACGCACTCTCCGGGCAATTTTCTCCTGAGGCAGTTGAGATGATGCCGCACCCTACTGTTCCGCCCTCGTGCATCGTTGGCACACTCTCGGGGGATATCAAAAGAGGGTTAGGAGAGCACAGGAGACCGAGGCCAACCCGGGTGGGGGGCCGACAGGACAGATGTATGTGCCATCTTCAGTCCGGGGTGAAGTCATCGATTGGTTGCACTCCTCCAAGACTATGTGTCATCCTGGGGTAGCTTGCACCATGGCTCAGTTACAGAAAACCTTCCGGTGGCCTTCATTGTGGAGGGACATCAGGGAGTTCATCCGAGCCTGCCCCCAGTGTGCGACCTGAAAGTTGTCCTCCTCTCCCTCTTCGGGCCTATTACATTCTCTCCCCATTCCCTGTAGACTCTGGTCCCATGTTGCCTTGGACTTTGTGACTGGTCTTCCCCCCTCTGCGGGTCACACTGTCATTCTTACTATTGTGGATAGATTTTCCAAGGCAGCTCACTTCATTCCTCTGCAGAAGCTCCCTGCAGCCAAGGAGACAGCTGATCTGCTCGTCCAACATGTGGTACGGCTTCATGGCATTCCAGTGGACATCGTGTCGGACCGAGGGCCCCAGTTCATCTCTCAGGTTTGGCGAGCCTTCTGCAAGGCCATTGGGGCTACTGTTAGCTTGTCTTCTGGTTATCATCCACAGAGCAATGGCCAATATGAGCACACCAACCAGGAGTTGGAGGCGGCCCTGAAGTGCATCACGGCCTCCAATCCGGCATCATGGAGTTCCTACTTACCTTGGGTTGAGTATACACACAATTCTGCTGTTTCTACTGCTACGGGTCTCTCCCCTTTTGAAGCATCTTTAGGTTACGACCCCCCTTTGTTTCCGGAGGAGGAGGAAGAGATTGCTGCTCCGTCGGTCCAGTCCCACATGAAGCGCTGTCGCCAGCTGTGGAAGGCTACCAGGGCCGCCCTGCAGAGTATGGCTAGCCGCAACACCGACATCGCCAATCGCCGCAGGACCCCGGCTCCACCCTACCAGGTTGGACAGCAAGTATGGTAGTCTACCAAGAATATCCACCTGAAGATGGAATCTAAGAAACTTTCACAGCGCTTTATTGGTCCATACACTATAACTCATATTGTCAATCCAGTAGCTGTTCGTTTGGCCCTTTCCCCTTCTCTCCGCATTTGTCCCACTTTCCATGTGTCGCAGGTTAAGCCATTTGTATCCAGCCCTCCGTGCCCCCCTCCCAAAACTCCACCCCTGCCAGTGATAGTTGATGGTGGTCCTGCATACAAGGTCAGCCGCATCCTGGTTGTCCAACGCAAGGGGTGTGGCCTACAATATCTGGTGGACTGGGAAGGATATGGTCTGGAGTGGAAGTCCTGGGTGCGTCCCTCCTTCATGATGGATCCACAACTCATTAGGGAGTTCCACCGGACAAGTTGCATCGGCCACCGAGAGGCATCCTCTAGGGGACTGTGGTGATCCGCTCTCTGTGCCGTTTTGCCCTAATTGTCTCCACAGCTGTGCGCACACCTGCTTCTCCAATTAGGCAGCCTCATCCCAGTTCATGCTATCTTTTCCCCGCTTCCTGATTTCTATGGCCTCCTTGATCCATCGTTTGTATACCGGGGAACGGTTCATGCTATCATGGCATGGGGAAAAGATAGCATGAACCGGGATGAGGGGGCCTTTATGCTTTCCCACACCTGGGACCACATTCTCCAGAGACCATCAGACGGCGGAAAGCGAGGCCGGCTTGGTGAATCTGATAGGTCTGCTGGACTGGCCCCGCCTACAAAAGTCAGCTGCTAAAATGACACCAGCCAGCAATCAGCTGACACTTCTGATGAAGGCTGCAGTGAGCAGTCGAAACATGTAAAGAAGGTAAAAACATCTCCTTTCTACTTTTGTCTTTAATAAGAACAAAAAGGTAAACTAGAAAAGCACTCGGAGAGCACAGCCCTCTGCCAAGCGCCACAGTTCCCCCGTACAGTGTTTGTGTGTACGTTTTCAGATTCCTTCACCATGAAAACATATGACTAGCAATTGGATTCACAATGATAGAATTAGTGGTTCAGTAGTTATTGACGAAAATCACATTTTCCGTAATGGCGGTTTTCTTCTGGATGGTGATCCGGATCACCACCAAAATCTAATCATCTGTAGGATACCCCATTTCTGACAATCTGTGAAAATTTCATGAAAATCCGTCCATAACTTTTTGAGTTATCTTGCTAACAAACAAACAAACAAACAAACAGACAAACAGACAGACAAACCAACGCCGATGATCACATAACCTCCTTGGCGGAGGTAATAATTAAAAGAAGACAAAATGAACCTACTTGAGCTAAAATTATTGTGTTTATTTTGAGCCTGTGTCTGCGCTTGGGTTTTGTCCGAATCATGTCAAATTGTGTTAATGTATTCCCAAAATTCATGAATAAATCCTTCAAAATTAGGGGAGACTTCTTTTAGATCTTGTCATGTCCAGGTGAGCGCACACCCCCTCCTTCCCGTCTTGGATTCCCCTACTCCACAGGCAATCAACGCACCTGTGTGATGAGATGCACCTGTCTCTCCTTCCTAGCCAGCACATAAAAGATCATCAAGCAAAGGCTTTGGCGCTGGCTTGTTGGGAGTACTGCCTGCAATGCTGCAGGTGAATTATTAAACCATTATCAGAGGGTTTATGTTAAATCTCTCTCTCTCTTTTCCCTTCTCACAGCTTGCTGCAATCAGTGCGGTGTGTCTTTGGTGATTGTTTTGCACTCACCTGCTCCATCATCCTCCTCCCGCCTCGGCTACCTTTCTCCACCCAGTCAGGCACCTCCCAACTCCCTCTCCTCTCCTACCCCCAGCCATCTTCATCCTGCTGGTTCGTCTATCCCTGCTGGGTCTCTCTGTTGGGCTCTCTCCCACTCACGTAAATGGCAGATTTGTTTTTCCCCTTCCCTTCCTCCCTCCTCATATTAATGTGCTCTCATCTCTCCCCACAGGTCTGGTTTTCCTCTGGCGAGTGGCGTTTTCCTTAATTGTGCTTCACTTTTTGAAATTAATAAATTGTGCAAACTTTGCTTCTCTGTATCAAGTGAGTTTTTCTCTGGTGTTATCCCTGCACATGAGCTGACTGGTCTATCATTATGACAGAATGAGCCAGCCATGTCACAAGCTCAGCGGGGGCTGCATCAGCGGAACTGTCCACTCTTGACCGCCTCGATGCTACAGAGAGGAAGGTGGCCATTCTTACGCAGCAGCTGGAGATAATTACACAACAGCTTAGCACGGTACATTTGACCCATATGTCTCGCCAGGTTCTTCCACGCTACCTCTTGCACCCGTTCCTTCCACTGTCCGCCAGACAACTTCCGTTCCCTCACCTGCCCTGTACGTGGGGGAGGTGGGGAAATGTAAGGATTTTTTATGCCAAGTTTGGCTTTATTTGGTGGGCGGAGAGTACCTGGACAACATATCCAGAATTCACCTTTGTGATCCTCCTGCTGCGGGACCGGGCCCTTAGTTGGGCCCAATCTGTCCTCGACAGTCCGGAGGGCCCAAGTTACACATTTGATCGGTTTGTTTCAGAATTTTTCCATACATTTGACCAAACAGAGAGTAAGGGCAATATTATGAGCCGCCTTCTGTCTCTCCACCAGGGAGATTGGTCTGTTGCCGATTTCTCAGTGGAGTTTCGGGTCGAAGTGGCTGATTCTTCATGGAACAACACTGTGTTATGCAGTGCCTTCCTCCAGGTTCTCAGCGTTATCCTCCACAATGACCTGGCAGTTCACGCTGTTCCCTCCTTTCTGGATGGTTTAATTGATCAGGCTGTCAGTTTGGATAACCGGTACCATGAGTGCAGGAAGGAGCGTAAATCCTCTTCTCACCCGCCCTTCACACGCATACCCATTCAGGCTACTGACACAGATGGTGCCGATCCGTCCTTTGAACCAATGGTGCTCAGCCAGGCTCATTTGACCCCAGAAGAGTACCAACAGCAAATTGGATGACTGCCACCTGAAGCCAAAAAGACAGAGCCCATTAGTAGCTGTGGGGGGTCTGATGGGCGGGACTCTTCTTCATCCCCCTGGTAATTTCTCTATTTCGACCCTCATTCAATTGCCGGGAGTTGAGAAGAGGGTTTTGGCATTGATCGATTCAGGGGCTGAGCAGAATTTTATTTCTTCCCAGCTCATGCGGGAGATGGGCATTCCTACTACTAAATTGTCCAACCCTCTTAATGTCATCACCTTATCTGGCAAAAATGTGGCTATAGTGTCTGAATGCATGGCGCCGATATCCATCCTTCTTTCTGGGAACCACCGGGAGGAGCTTCTTCTACCGCTTTTCCAGAGGTCCGGGTCACGGAGGCAGCAGTTCAAGCAGAGAAGCCCAGACTTCCTTCTCCCCAGCTACCTGCTCCAGCTCTTCAGAGAGGATACCAAGGCGTTCCCAGACGAGCTGGGAGACATAGTCTCTCCAGCGAGTCCTGGGTCTGCCCCGGGGTCTCCTCCCAGTGGGACGTGCCTGAAACACCTCAAGTGGGAGGCGTCCAGGAGGCATCCTAATCAGATGCCCATACCACCTCAACTGACTCCTTTCAATGTGGAGGAGCAGCGGTTCTACTCTGAGCCTCTCCTGGATGACTGAGCAACTCACCCTATCTATGAGGGTGATTCCAGCAATCCTACGGAGAAAGCTCATTTCAGCCGCTTGTATCCACGAACTTGTTCTTTCGGTCATTACCCAAAGCTCGTGACCATAGGTGTGTCAGAAAAATGTACACATATGTTATCATTTTTTATGTCTAAGCCTTATACAAGTGTAGAAGTGTGGAAAAGTACCGGAGAAACGTGTTCCTCTGGATTAACACTAAGACTGAATGCAGGAAGCCAGTTCTGCCGGAAAGGTACAGGAAGCCCCCTGTGGAGCAAGAGGACACAAAGAGCCCCCTGCGTAGCCAGAAAGGGAGCAGGGCCCCCTTTGTTCTTTTAAGAAAGTCAATACACCTGATTCCGGATTACCGAACTCTGTCAACACTGCTAATAATGTGCCAGACTTGTTTCACCCCTTTCTGTCTGTGATGTATTCAGCTGAAACTGTTTGTGTATTGCAACTGTCTCTCACATATAAGCCTGCCCACTGAAGCCAGTCTTCAGTACTGACCTCCTGCAACCTGAGGTTCGTGCTCCTTGTATACCATATATTCAAGTAAAGACTCTTAAAAGAATATTCTTGTGTCTCGAATCTTTATTGAGGTAACGAACTAATATACGATCATATTCTGAGTGTTTTCAGAGATTCCTGACATACGTGGTGCCGTGACCCGGATGACCAATACCCTAGATGGGCCAGGACAACCAAGCCTTCCCCGGTCTTCAAACCCATGCATGGTCTGACCAACGGTCAGTTTTGGAAACCCGCCTTCAGGGAACGCCGGGGAGGAGACTGGCTCCTGACTCTGTCTAAGTGATGGTCATCCTCACTAGTAGGGTCATAAAGTAAGTGACGTCTTTTTATTATTAAAGAAAAAAAAAATGAAGGCGTGAGATCTAGCTCCAACAACAAGTGAATGCACTTCAAAAGAGTATTATTAAGGAAAAAGGATATAGTATATACTATATGCGTTAGAAGATCCTGCCAAATCCAGCCTTGAGTGAGTAATGTAAAATAGGCTGCTCCAATATGTTACTAATGTAAATGGGATGCGCTCCTAAATATATTACTAATGAAAAATAGGCCGCTCCAATATGAAAAATTGGATGCGCTCCTAAAAATATTACTAATGTGAAATAGGCCACTCCAACATATTTCTAAAGTAAAATAGGATGCACTCCTAAATACGTTACAAGAGCCTCCTAAATCCAACTACGAGTGACTAACGCGATAAGAGAGTGAAGCGCACGGACGAAGCGCGCGGACGAGTAGTTGCAATGAGGAAAAAAAAGGTTTGTTCGGGTTAAAGTCCCGATTGTGTTGTTTTCCGGCCGAAGAGTCAGGTTTCAAAAGAGTAATAAAAGTAAAAGGTGCTGTGTATTGACTGATAGGTCAAGCTTCAGCTAGTAATGGTAATATAAGGCAGCATCCTATATATTTTTTTCCTATCTGATCATACCAGGTAACGATCCTGTAAGAAATTACAGGAGTCCTAATATAGGTTGCGTAAGATCTAGTCCCATCAACAAGTGAGCGTATCCTGAAGGCGTAAGATCTAGTCCCAACAACAAGTGAACGCACTTCAAAAGAGTAATAGTGTTGCAATATAGGTTGCGTAAGATCTAGTCCCATCAACAAGTGAGCGTATCCTGAAGGCGTAAGATCTAGTCCCAATCAACAAGTGAGCACACTTCAAAAGAGCAACGTCCCTGACTAACAAAAAAAAAATGGGTAACTGTACAGGAAAAACGAATAAAGTGAAAAATAAGCAAAAGAAAAAAGAGGAAACTGCGCACCAAATGGTAAAAAATCACAATAACCGGTTAAAAGAAAAAAGATCAGATAAAGGATCCTGAAAAATATTTGAACAAATGGGGAAAAAGATTATTCCTTTAAACCCCCCACACTGGATGTGGATGAATGCACAGTCTTAGTGTCGACGGAAAAACTTACAACAAAAAAAAAAGAGATAAATATCAAAACCGACCGAGCATTGAACCATTATTAAATGAAAAAGATAATCCTCCCCCAACTTATCAATGCTGCGATCCTAAGGAGGGTCCATATGGCAAATTATTAAAAGAAGCCCAAGAGGTTGGGAAAAGGAGGAAGTAAATAAAATCATAATAATTAGACCATAATATTTAAAGGTGGACGGATTAAATGGCAACAAAACTGGATAACGTTAAAATGGACAATGAGAAACAGTTATTTTATCTATTCTTTGTGTGTGAGCCTTAGATAGAGACAGCGGCAGTGTAGAGAGAACAAAACTCCTCTGTTCTCTGTTTGTGTGTGTGGTTGATCTGTGAAGAAAGCGGTCTAAATATGGGTACTTTTACAAGGTTTTGGGTTTTTATTTTTTCAATTTAACTCTGTGAGGTTAGACCCAAGACAGACAGGTCAATGCAAGTGAATGATGGAAATTGGGATGTTTGTTTTAACTGTGGCAAGCCTGGTCACTGGGTCTGTGATTGCAGGTTTGGCCAAAGAGGTGGATTTGGAGGCAGGATACCAAGTAGAGGTAGAAGAAGATTTCAGAATGATCAGAGAGGCGAGCGACAGGCTTGCTCTGTGGCAGGGTACCAAGTAGAGGTAGAAGAAGATTTCAGAGTGATCAGAGAGGCGAGCGGCAGGCTTGCTCTGTAAAAAATAGAAGCATGAACAGTACATGTGAAAGGAGGGGCTGTTGAAAGAGCAGGTTTTGAAGTGCTGTAACTGACCTTTTCTTTGACTGAAGCATGACAGTGCACTTTATAGGAAGGACTGATGTGTGACAACGTGAGATTCAGAGCACAGAGGTTCAAAAGAGATTGATAATTAATGTGTCTGTGCATATGATCTGCCAGAGGCTATGGATTATCAAACAAAGGTCTCAGTCATAGATCAAAAGAAAGGAAGGAAGAGATTTGCCAGATGGGTCAAACAAATGCAGGACATAGGAATGTTTGCAGGATGTGAAAACTGCCCCCCCTGATGGTGATTTAAAACAGGCCGTCACAAACAGCTAAGGGGGAGCCTGAAGGTAGTGAGAAAATTAAGGAATTTCAAGAAAGTGCTACAAACACCCCCGATAAATATAGGGGCAGGGGCAGATTGTACCTTTCTCACCAGGTTATAGTTTTGTAGGCATGGTGTTAGCTCATATGGAGTTATCTGATCAGGAGAAAAAGACAAGACTCCACCACACCAAGATACAGATGACTCTGTTAACTTTAATTTTCAGAGCAACCAGCAGATGTCTTATTTTAATACATTCCTTGAAAGGCAGATGTTCAGACCCAGAGGCATTATTTAATTCCAAAACAAATTCAAAAGGCACCCAATGCCAGGGTAGAAATCAAGAGATGAGTTTTGTCACAAAACAGAATTTTGAATTGAGCCATGTTGGTTTGGTATAAAGCTGACTTTCCAGAATGAAACCGATCACTTTTATGTTCAGGATCTTGCATGGAGCATTAGCTGTGGACAGTAGTATGGAAATGGAAAAAGAAATGAAAGCAGAGCATGTGTAACCAAAGAAAAATAAAGATCCACGTAAGATTTGAAGCTGTAGCTTTAAAACCAAACAAACAGAAAACCAACAATAAATAAATTAAATTTTTTGGCTAACAGTGCCAGGAAGAAGGCACAAATGCAGGCAGCCGTCTTAAATGTTTCCAAGTACTTAAAGCAGCAATGAGGCATTAGGTGACCATTCTTTCAGTGCATTTCCTTAATTGTGAATATTAACATTTATTTAGTAATGAGCAAACACTCACAGCGAAGATTATAGCCTTACTATATACTCGGTTATTTAAAGTCAATCTAACACCCCAGTTATGTTCCTCCCCAACAGAGGGTATGCATTTGATGTTACTCACCACATAATGGTGTGACAATGTCATGTTTCAGGAATATGACAGTAATGAGGAATGTGTTTTTCCTGATTCGGCGGTGGCCAAGCTGGGTCAGGGTAAACTACATTCACTCCACAATTTACCAAGGAATAAATTACCGGCCACTTTATTAGGTACACCATGCTAGTAACGGGTTGGACCCCCTTTTGCCTTCAGAACTGCCTCAATTCTTCATGGCATAGATTCAACAAGGTGCTGGAAGCATTCCTCAGAGAGTTTGGTCCATATTGACATGATGGCATCACACAGTTGGCGCAGAATTGTCGGCTGCACATCCATGATGCGAATCTCCCGTTCCACCACATCCCAAAGATGCTCTATTGGATTGAGATCTGGTGACTGTGGAGGCCACTTGTGTACAGTGAACTCATTGTCATGTTCAAGAAACCAGTCTGAGATGATTCCAGCTTTCTGACATGGCGCATTATCCTGCTGAAAGTAGCCATCAGAAGTTGGGTACATTGTGGTCATAAAGGGATGGACATGGTCAGCAACAATACTCAGGTAGGCTGTAGCGTTGCAACGATGCTCAATTGGTACCAAGGGGCCCAAAGAGTGCCAAGAAAATATTCCCCACACCATTACACCACCACCACCAGCCTGAACCATTGATACAAGGCAGGATGGATCCATGCTTTCATGTTGTTGACGCCAAATTCTGACCCTACCATCCGAATGTCGCAGCAGAAATCGAGACTCATCAGACCAGGCAACGTTTTTCCAATCTTCTATTGTCCAATTTCGATGAGCTTGTGCAAATTGTAGCCTCAGTTTCCTGTTCTTAGCTGAAAGGAGTGGCACCCGGCGTGGTCTTCTGCTGCCCATCTGCCTCAAAGTTCGACGTACTGTGCGTTCAGAGATGCTCTTCTGCCTACCTTGGTTGTAACGGGTGGTTATTTGAGTCACTGTTGCCTTTCTATCAGCTCGAACCAGTCTGGCCATTCTCCTCTGACCTCTGGCATCAACAAGGCATTTCCGCCCACAGAACTGCCGCTCACTGGATATTTTTTCTTTTTCGGACCATTCTCTGTAAACCCTAGAGATGGTTGTGCGTGAAAATCCCAGTAGATCAGCAGTTTCTGAAATACTCAGACCAGCCCTTCTGGCACCAACAACCATGCCACGTTCAAAGTCACTCAAATCACCTTTCTTCCCCATACTGATGCTCGGTTTGAACTGCAGGAGATTGTCTTGACCATGTCTACATGCCTAAATGCACTGAGTTGCCGCCATGTGATTGGCTGATTAGAAATTAAGTGTTAACGAGCAGTTGGACAGGTGTACCTAATAAAGTGGCCGGTGAGTGTATAAAATGAGGCATTCAAGGAAAAATTTGAATCAAATTCTAATTAGGCAAAACGTCCACCTTTCCGTTGACTGAAAGAATGACGCAACTTTTATTCATTTATTCAAATTCAACCCGTCTGTGTTCAACTGGACAAACTGATCTTATTTATCATCTTATTTATTCATCATATCTTATTTAATGCTGAAGCATATCAAAAATGCACAGGGGGTTATTTTGTTTTTCTTAAATGAAATTTGTCACAAAAGAAGCTGTGACTATTGAAATCTTATTTTTGAGGGAACTGGGCTACCCACAAATTTTTATCTAAAATTAAAAATGGTAGCATACTTCCTTTCAGCAGAAGAATCAAGCAAATACCCTGTAACTTTGCTGCATGTGTGTCTCCATGTATCAAAACGGGGTATCAGGGGAATAAATTAGCAATACTCAGAAAAATAGGTAATACATAAAAATTTTATCCTTTCCAAAAGATTTTCTATATAAATTAAAAGATGATTATACCGTTTTAAGAACAGAGCAGACATTTCTGGCAAACAATGACAAACCCAATGATCAAGGGTGAGGCACATTGTTTGGCTATGACTTAAAAGAAGACAGTGCAGCAGTTACAACATCGTGTAAAAAGCACCGCCCTCATGGCTGCTGTACTGCCAGGTCATATCCTTGAAGGACTAGGAAGTCCACAGCCACTGCATGTTACTATGAAATATATCAGATGTTTTGAACTTTTTGATTGTGCCTTGGCTGACAAATTGTATGACAAAGATGTCATCACAGTGCAGATGGACAATTTGATTTTCAATGAGCAAGGAGCAGCTGCACTGTCGGTGAAATTGCCCGAAGGTGTTACCTCCTTGCATGATGTTAACACTCCCTATGGGGACCAGACAATTACTTTTGGGCTGCTTGTGGACAAATGGTTGAGAAGGCAAATTATGTAACCGATTGGGTGAAAACTCCTAAGCAAAATGTGCAATACTCACAATCCACAGGACTATTTATGACGCCTTTACAAGTGGTCATGACCCTTTGGGTCACGATTCATCCATTTTCTCTGTGGTAGATTTGAGTAATGCATTTTTTACTATCCCTGTGCATGAAGAAAGCCAGTTTTAGTTTGCATTTACATCTGAGGGAAAAAGATACGCATACACCAGATTACCTCAAGGTTATTGTGAAAGTCCGACCATTTTCACACAGGAAATGACTGCTCTAATGGCCAAACTTAGCCCACCAGCCGGTTCAAAAATTATGTTATATGTGGATGACATTTTGGTTGCCTCCCCCACTGAGGAGCAATGTCGACAGGACTCTTTGGGCCTGCTGCAATTCCTGTGTGAACATGGACTAAAATGTGGCAAGAAAAAACTGCAGTTTTGTCAACCTGAGGTTAAATTCCCTGGCCATATGCTTATTGCCGACGGGAAAACATTGGAACCAGATAGAATAAAGACCATTCAAAACTTACCTTTGCCACAGACAAAAAAGCAAACTTAATCAGCAAATTTAAAAGAAAGTCATAAATTTACAACAAAAAAGTTGTAGATTTATGATGAAAAAATGTGTGAATTTATGAGGAGAAAAGTTACATGTTTACAAGACAAAATAAAATTTATGAGAAAAAAGTTGCAGATTTATGAAAATAAGTAGCAAATTCATGTGAAAAAGTGGCAACTTTACAACAAAAAAGGCACTATTAGGTACCCTGAACTACTGCCGCCAGTGGTTGCCAAACCTCTCATGACACGGCTCCACTGTACGCACTACTTCAGGGCCCACAAGGAAATTTGCATGCTAGTATGAGCTGAAAAACATGACTATGCCACTCCACACATACTTAAATGCCAACAAACTTTACTACACTGCCAATGACAAAATTGTTCTCCCTCCCTGACTGCACCGCTGGATGGCACGATGTGCCAACAGGAGAGATATGATTAAGACCGCTGAAAAACACTTCTTCTGTCCAGGAATTCTAAAAGAAATGAAAAAGTTTGCAGTCAAAATAATGCCCAAGGTGCAATGAGAACTAGACAGAGGAGTTTTCCACTACCAAAAGCACCCTTTTCTCAATGGTGCATGGATTTTATAGTGGGTCAACTCCAACACTGCCTTGTTCTCATTGACACATTTACAAAATGGACAGAAATACATCCTACTACTAAGGCAGATGCAAAAGTTTTTCTGTAAGGTTTTTGCAAAATAGTATATTCCCAACTTTTGGAATACCAGAGATCATTTATGCAGACAATCGGACAAATGCTGGCAAAAACCACGCATGGTAAGGCCATTACGTGGCCTGAAGCTCTTAAGAAACTAAACAATTAATACCATCCCAGATAAGAAAGCAGGACTGTGCTTTTCACTGCCCTTATGGACTGACTAATACCACACAAATACATTGATTCTGTTAGAGCTCTCTCCACTCCACAGGAGGAAGTGATCAACCCACTGCAGCCTGGTGACTTTATCTTCATGAAAAATCATCACCAGCGGCATTGGGACTCAGTGAGGGTCGCTGAACAACCATCCTGGATCCACCTTTCACACGTGAAGAGACTAAAAGCGCCTGCAAGTGAACTAACCTGCTTCCCTGAGTAAGTCTAGTTACAAAGGGGGATGTGTCCTTTTAAGGACACGGCCGTCTCAAACCTGGTGAAGACAGAGGCCCGGAGGGGTACTCTCTCAGGTGGAAGTAAAAATGAAGGCACTGCTACTTGCCGCTGGTGTGACAGGTGTATTTGCAGGAGTAATATGGATCACTTCCCCCGACGCCAACTTGATAACCAAGAGGGAGACAACAGCCTATGACAGCATTCCCCTCATTTGGAGTGGCCTATTTGAGTTGCAGAATGAATTATGTATTTTGGGTTTTGGAGGACCTCACTGAGAGAAAGGAGGCGTAATCGATTGGATAAGAGGACTGCAACAACACTTGAATGGCTTGAAGGATGTGCCACAAAATTGGGACCTGTCCTCTTGGTTCCTTTCTGGTCAAGGGTGGCAAGTTCTATTGAAGTGGTTAACTCCAGTAACAGTTGCATTGATTCTATCTTGTGTACTATTCATGTGCGTCATTCCCTGCATTAGGTCCATGATAAGTAGAGCTCTTGCTCAACACACTTTCATGCTACAATCTGTTATGCTCCAAAGGGAAGGTCCTGTACAATATACTGCCTTGAGACAACGAAGTGATGGTGATTGTCAATATGTGATAAATATGTGATAAATGTCAACTGGTTGATTTGAATACTTCACTTGAATGTTTAGCTGTTAATGTATGTCTCTCTCCGGTAATGAATTTCAACATTGCAGTAGTGTACAACCCACCGTCACACAACTCTTCCTTTTATAATGAATTAAGTGATCTGGTTAAACAACTTGAGAAGAACAGAGAAACAATAATTCATGGTGACTTTAATATCAACTGGTCTGATAAAAAAGACAAACAAAAACTGAAAAGCCTCATGACTAAATTTAATTACCAGCAAATCATCAAAGGACCCACCAGGATAACCAAACAATCCAGAACACTTATTGACATGGTATTTACTAATAAACCAGAACGAATAACCAGAACCTATAATCTTGTAACTGGTCTCTCAGATCATAACATGGTTCTTGCTGTCAGGAAACTTACTAAAAAGCGACTACAGTATTTTGGGGGAGTCGATATTGACAAATCAAATTTTATTATCCCCAAATCAAAAAATGAGGAGTTTGAACATTACTTAGAGAATCAAAATTGGGAGCAGCTCATGTCAACATGTGAAGTAGATGATTGTTGTAATTTTATAACTGCAACAATCACAAAGTCTATAGAAAAATTTTCAAAGCAAATTAAAAGTAGACAACAGAAGATTAGCCTACCATGGTTAAATAATGAAATAAGAAAACTTATGAAGAGGCGAGACTATGCACTGAAAACATCACTAACCTCCAAACTACAAAATGATCACCTTGTGTACAAAAGTTTAAGAAATAAAGTGGTACATGAGCTGCGAAAATCAAAAATATCTTATTACAATAAACTGATAGATCATGCAAAGGGTAACAACAGTTCCCTATGGAGGCATTTAAATAACTTAACTAATAAAAAAAACGATCAGAAGGGGGTAAAGGAACTTAGAATCAATGGCAAGACCGTCAGTGACAAGGCTACTTTGGCAAATGAATTTAATTCACACTTTGTGGGCTCTGTGGAAGACTTAACAAAAAATTTTGTGCTGCCAAATGTGCTCAACAACACAAATTCCATACTTCCAACAGATACTTTTCACATCGATGAGGTAAATGAGAAGTTAATTGCTGGTATTGTTAAAACACTGTCAAACTCAAAAACTAATGATATCTACAATATGAGCACCTCCTTTCTCAAAATGCACAGCAAAATATTAATCAAACCACTGACTCACCTCATTAATCTCTCCATTAGGTCTAGTACATTTCCATCAGGCTGGAAAAAAGCTGTCGTCATACCAGTTCATAAATCAGGCAGTAAAGACGATATATGCAATTACCGCCCAATCTCTATTTTACCAGTCCTATCTAAGGTTCTTGAAAAAGTTGTAGCTACACAGCTGATAGACTACTTACAAGACAGTCAACTTCTTCATCCACATCAATTTGGTTTTAGACCAGGATACTCAACAGAAACAGCAAATTGTTGCCTTATTGAAAACGTCAAACAGTCCTTGGACAGGGGTAATGTGGTAGGAGCTGTTTTTCTAGATCTCAAAAAGGCTTTCGATACTGTAAACCACAGTTTGCTTTTATCCAAAATGGTATCTTTTAACTTCTCCCCAAATACATTAGAATGGTTTGCATCTTATCTCCAGAATAGAGAACAGTGTGTAAAAGTTCACCAGGATAAATCCTCATTTTTAAACAACCGCATGGGTATCCCACAAGGGTCCATTCTTGGTCCTTTACTTTTCAGCATTTTTATTAATGACTTGCCGTTACACTGCTCAGCTGCAACATGCCAACTTTATGCAGATGATGCAGTTATTTACACAGCTGCCAAGACTCCAGCACAGGCTGCAGATGTACTGTCTACAAGTATGGTTGATGTCCAAGAGTGGCTCCTCAAGAACCATCTATTGCTGAACCTTCAGAAAACAGTCTCAATGTGCTTTTCAATCAAAAAATGTAACCTGCAACATTTTAAAGTTAATATACATGATCATGACATCAGTTTAGCTACAGAATTCAAATACCTTGGCATTGTACTAGATCCTCAACTCAAATTTAATCTTCATATAAAGAAAATTTCAAAAACAGTAAAAAAAAATCTGAACTGCTTTAAATTAATTAGATATTACATACCTTACGAAGCAGCTGCACTGTATATGCATTCTATGTTTTTTTCTCATATATCATACTGTTTGACAGTCTGGGCTCAAGCAGCCCCTTCCACAATAAGACATATAGGTTCATTATATAATCAAACCCTAAAAATCTTGGACAAAAAGCCCATTAGGTGGCATCACTGTAATGTTTTAAAAAAATACAACCTATTGAGTTTTGAGAGCTTCATTGACCTCTGTCTTCTGAAATTAACGTTCAAATGTTTCCATAAATCAGCACCCGAGCCACTTGCTGGTTTCGTCCAAAGACAGGACAGCAGCAGAGCCACCAGGAGTTCTGTTAACAATAACTGTAAAATATTCCACCGCAGAACCACATTTGGACAAACAGCTTTCTCTATAAAGGGCAGTCACATCTGGAACACAATGCCAAATGAAATTAAAATAATAACGGACTTTAAAACATTCACTAAAAATGTTAAAAACTGGCTGAAAAATAAACAAGAATGTACTCATGTATGAATTAATTGTCTGCAAAGTGAGAGTGAATGAAGGGAAGGAATAAATGTGTTTGTTTATAGTGAGTGACGGAGGGAGGAAGGCCTGAAATAGGCAAATGTGAGTTATGTTATATGTGTTAAATGTGAGTCAGGCTGTTATATTTGTGTATTTATAATATTTATAATATTTATGTTAAATGTGAGTCAGGCTGTTACATTTGTGTATTTATAATATTTATAATATTTATAATTGTGTATTTATAATTTTTCTGCATTGATGTATGTGGTTATTGTGTATATTTTTTATCTTGATTCTTTTTTCTAAAGCCCATCCAGGGACAAGAGTTGCGAATTAGCTAATAGCTATACACTCTATGTGCAACACATCAGATTGATTGTCTTTGATTAATTGTCTATGTTTATTGCACTGTCCCTGTCAAATAAACTAATCTACTACTACTATTGTGATGACAGAACTACTGTTTAGATTTGGAAGTGATGCTCAATGATGACAATGTAGAAAATCATGAGAAGATACATTGTACTGATGTTTGCATGTGAATACAACAATGATAAAAATGATAAACAGGAGGGAATTGTCAGAAAAATGTACACATATGTTATCATTTTTTATGTCTAAGCCTTATACAAGTGTAGAAGTGTGGAAAAGTACCAGAGAAGCGTGTTCCTCTGGATTAACACTAAGACTGAATGCAGGAAGCCAGTTCTGCCGGAAAGGTACAGGAAGCCCCCTGTGGAGCAAGAGGACACAAAGAGCCCCCTGCGGAGCAAGAAAGGGAGCAGGGCCCCCTTTGTTCTTTTAAGAAACTCAATACACCTGATTCCGGATTACCGAACTCTGTCAACACTGCTAATAATGTGCCAGACTTGTTTCACCCCTTTCTGTCTGTGATGTATTCAGCTGAAACCGTTTGTGTATTGCAACTGTCTCTCACATATAAGCCTGCCCACTGAAGCCAGTCTTCAGTACTGACCTCCTGCAACCTGAGGTTCGTGCTCCTTGTATACCATATATACAAGTAAAGACTTTTAAAAGAATATTCTTGTGTCTCGAATCTTTATTGAGGTAACGAACTAATATACGATCATATTCTGAGTGTTTTAAGAGATTCCTGACAAGGTGAGAGTAGGAACATAGATTGACTGGTAAATCGACAGCTTTGCCTTAGAACTAAGCTCCCTCTTCACCACAACAGACCGGTACAACGTCCGCATCACTGCAGATGCTGCTCCAATCCGTCTGTCAATCTCTCACTACATTTTCCCCTCACTCGTGAACAAGACCCCAAGACACTTAAACTCCTCCACTTGGGGCAGGAGCCTGTCCCAAACCCAGAGAGGACAATCCACCTTTTTCCGGCTGAGGACCATGGACTCGGACTTGGAAGTGCTGATTCTCATCCCAGCCGCTTCACACTCAGCAGCAAACCGTCCCAGCAAGAGCTGTAGGTCATTGCTGGATGAAGCCAACAGGACAACATCATCTGCAAACAACAGAGATGAGATCCTGTGGTCACCAAGCATGACACCCTCCATTCCCTGGCTGCGCCTAGAAATCCTGTCCATAAAAATTATGAACAGGATCGGTGACAAAGGGCAGCCCTGGCGGAGTCCAACTCTCACTGGGAATGACTCCGACCGAGTGTTGGCAATACGAACCAAACTCTCACAATGGTCATACAGAGACCGAATAGCTCGTAACAACAAGCCCAATACCCCATACTCCTGAAGCACCCCCCACAAAAAACCACGAGGGACGTGGTCAAATGCCTTCTCCAAGTCCACAAAATACATGTAAACTGGTTGGGCAAACTCCCACGAACCCTCAAGAATTCACGAGAGGGTAAAGAGCTGGTCCAATGTGCCACGGCCAGGACGAAAACCACATTGCTTCTCCTGAATCCGAGGTTCAACCAACGGCCGGACTCTCCTCTCCAGTACCTTGGCATAGACCTTCCCAGGGAGGCTGAGGAGTGTGATCCCTCTAAAGTTGGAGCACACCCTCCGGTCCCCTTTTTTTGAAGAGAGGAGCCACCACCCCGGTTTGCCATGCCAAAGGCACTGCCCCCGACCTCCACGCAATGTTGCAGAGGTGTGTCAACCATGACAGCCCAACAACATCCAGGGCCTTGAGGTACTCAGGGCAAATCTCGTCCACCCCCGGGGCCTGGCCACCAAGGAGATTTTTAACCACCTTGGCGACCTCAGCCCCTGTGATAGGCGAATCATCCCCCTCGTCCCCAAACCCTGCTTCCTCTGTGGAAGGCGTATCAGTGGGATTGAGGAGATCCTCAAAGTATTCCTTCCACCGCCCGACGATAACCCCAGTCGAAGTCAACAGTGTCCCATCCGCACCATACACAGTGTGGACAGGGAGCTGCTTTCCCCTCCTGAGCCGCCGGACAGTTTTCCAGAATCTCTTCAAGGCCGACCGAAAGTCTTGTTCCATGGCCTCACCGAACTCCTCCCATACCCGGGTTTTTGCTTCAGCAACCACCTGAGCTGCACTCCGCTTGGCCTGCCGGTACACCTCAGCTGCTTCGGGAGTCCCACAAGCCAACCAAGCTTGATAGGACTCCTTCTTCAGCTTAATGGCCCCCCTCACCACTGGTGTCCACCACTTGGTTCAGGGGTTGCTACCACAAGATGCACCGACCACCTTGCGGCCGCAGCTCTGGGCCGCCGCTTCAACAACAGAGGTGGAGAACATGGCCCATTCAGACTCCATGTCTCCAGACTCCCTCGGAATCTGGTTGAAGTTCTTCCGGAGGTGGGAGTTGAAGACCTCCCGGACAGGGGCCTCAGCCAGACGTTCCCAGCACACCCTCACTATACGTTTGGGTCTACCAGGTCTGAATGGCTTCCTCTCCTGCCATCGGATCCAACTCACCACCAGGTGGTGATCAGTTGACAGCTCTGCACCTCTCTTTACCCGAGTGTCCAAGACATACAGTCGCAGGTCTGATGACACGATAACAAAATCGATCATCGACCTGTGACCTAGGGTGTCCTGGTGCCAGGTGCCCATATAGACACCCTTATGCTTGAACATGGTGTTCGTTATGGGCAAACTGTGGTTAGCACAGAAGTCCAATAACTGAACACCACTCGGGTTCAGATCGGGCAGGCCGTTCCTCCCAATCACCCCCCTCCAGGTTTCACTGTTGTTGCCCACATGCACATTGAAGTCCCCCAGTAGGACAGTGGAGTCTCCAAGAGGAGCACCCTCCAGCACCCAAGTCACAGACTCCAAAAAGGGTGGGTACTCTGAAACATCATTTGGTGCATAGGCACAAATGATGGTCAGGACTCGTTTCCCAACCCGAAGGCGCAGGGAAGCAACCCTTTCATCCACCAGGGAAAACTCCAATATAGAGGCAGCAAGGTGGGGAGATACAAGAATACCCACCCCTGCTCGTCGCCTCTCACCCGGGGCAACTCCAGAAAAGGCCAAGCTCCAGCCCCTCTCAAGGAGACTGGTTCCGGAACCGGAGCTGTGTGTTGAGGTGAGGCCGACTATATCTAGCCGGTATCTCTCAACCTTATACACCAGCTCAGGTGTTCAGGTCTTCCCCACCAGAGAGGTGACATTCCACATACCAAAACCAAGTTTAGAAAGCTTGGGATCAGTCCGCCAAGGTCTCTGCCTTTGACCGCCACCTAATCCACATAGCACCAGACCCCCATGATTCTTCCTGCAGGTGGTGAGCCCACTGGAAGGCGGATCCATGTAACTATTTCAGGCTGAGCCCGGCCGGGTCCCATGGGTGGAAACCCGGCCACCAGACGCTAGCCTTCGAGCCCCTCCCCCCAGGCCTGGCTCCAGGGTGGGGCCCCGGTAATCCCATACCGGGCGGGGTACACTGAATCCTTGATATAGAATTTATCATGAGAGTCTGTTGGATCATTCTTAGTCTGGCCCTTCACCCAGGACCAGTTTGTCTTGGGTGACCCTATCAGAGGCAAATTGCCCCGGACAGCATAGCTCCTGGGATCACTGGGGCACGCAACCCCCTCCCCACCACGATGAGGTGCCGATCCATGAGGGGAGACCGGGAGGAGCTGTCATTCCTTATTCTCCCAAATTCTTCCTCCCCGGTGGTTCTGGGTTATGCGTGGCTCCAGAGGCATAAACCTATAATTAACTGGGCACAAAACTCAATTTCCTCATGGAGTCCTCACTGTTTGGCATCGTGTCTCAGTTCGGCCGAGTGTTCACCGTCCTTACCCATCTCCTCCCCTCCAATGGAGCCGCCAGACCTCACCCTCGTGACAAATATCCTTTTCCAACGATTAACTCCACGTTTGAGCTCCTTCAGCTAAATAGGACTAAATAGGACTTACGCAATGCGTATCATTTGGTCTGAATCCGGGAGGGGGACGAATGGAAGACAGCATTTAAAACACACTTTGAATATCTAGTTATGCCCTTCAGGCTTACTAATGCCCCTGCCGTCCTCCAACGCCTCATTAACGACATCCTCTGTGATATGTTCAATCAGTTTGTCTTTGTTTACTTCAATGATATCCTGATTTTTTCCTGCACGCCAGAGGAACACCAGGTTCACGTCAGGGCTGTGTTACAATGGCTCCTGGAAAATCAACTGTTTGTGAAGGCAGAAAAGTGTGAGTTTTCCACCAGCTCCACTTCCATCCTAGGATTTATTGTGGCGGAGGGGGAGCTGAGAGCCGACCCGACTAAGGTGAAGGCTGTGCTGGATTGGCCTACACCCCAATCCCGCGATGAGCTTCACCGCTTCTTGGGGTTTGTGAATTTTTATCGCAGGTTCATCAGGAACTATAGTGGGGTAGCAAAGCCGCTCACACAGCTGACCTGCATTAAGGTGCCATTTCTCTGGACTGAGGCAGCTGAGCAGGCCTTTTCCAAATTGAAAGGCCTGTTCTCTAATACACCCATCTTGGCTCAGGTTGACCCGCAGCTCCAGTTCACCCTGGAGGTGGATGCTTCTGACTTGGGGGTGGGCGCTGTTCTTTTGCAGTGCTCAACCTCTGAGCAGAAGCTCCGCCCATGCGCGTATTTCTCTCGGTGGCTCACCCCAACCAAGAGGAATTATGACATAGGGGATCGGGAGCTTCTTGCTATTAAATTGGCTCTTGAGGAGTGGAGGCACTAGTTGGAGGGAGTGGTCCATCCTGTAGTCATGTGGACCGACAACAAAAATTTAGAGCACTTTCGGTTGGCCCGCCAACTCAACGCCAGGCAGGCCCGCTGGGCCCTATTCTTTCTTAAGTTTAATTTCACCATCACATACAGGCCTGGCACATGTAACGTCAAACTGGACGCTCTCTCCCGACAGTTCTCCTCAGACCACTCAGCCCCCCATCCCGTTCCCAGCCCATTCTGCCACCCTCTTGCATCCTCGGAGCCCTTATGTGGGGCATTGAGCAGTGGGTCCGACAGGCCCAGGGCCTTTGAACCCAAACCAGCGGGGTCCCCCAGCATTCAGCCACCTTCCACAGCGACGTCATCAAGTGGGGCCATTCCAGCCACTTCGCCTGCCACCCTGGAGTGCCCCAGACCATCAGCCTAATCAGGTGAGTGTTCTAGTGGCCCACACTGCAGGGGGATATCCAGGACTACATGAAAGCATGCCAGATCTTTGCGTGCAGTAAGACCAACTCCTCAACCCCGGCTGGCCTGCTTCATCCCTTACCCGTCCATAGTTGACCTTGGTCCCATATTGCCTTGGACTTTGTCACAGGACTCCCTCCTTGACAGGGCAATACTGTAATCCTCACCATTGTCGACTGTTTCTCTAAAGCAATCCACTTGGTTCCCCTCCCCAAGCTGCCCTCCGTGTCACAAACTGCAAACCTCCTCACCACCCATGTTATCCACCTTCATGGAATTCCTCTCAACATTGTGTCTGACTGGAGTCCACAATTCACGTTGTATGGTAGCTCTGCCGCCATCAGTGTGTGAATGTGTGTGTGAATTGGTGGATTGCAGGATCTGTAAAGCGCTTTGGTCATCCTAGATGAGAAGAAAAGCGTTATATAAGTGAACGCCATTTACCATTTTACCATTTGCTGGGTTGGAAATCTTTTTGCAGATCATTGGGTACATCAGTCAGCCTCACTTCTGGTTATCATCCCCATAGCAACTGGCAGGCTGAGCTCACAAACCAATCCCTAGAGGATGCCCTCAGATGCGTAGCAGCCGACAACCCCTCAACGTGGAGCACTCATCTGACCTGGATGGAATATGCCCATAATTCTGCTGTTTCTACTGCTATGGGTCTCACTCCATTCGAGGCCTCCATGGGATACACTCCTCCCCTTCTGCCCATGGTGGAGAGGGAGATCACTGTGTTGTCTGTGGGGGCTCACGCATGAGGCTTCCGCCAACTCTGGAGAGCCACCCGAGCCGCCCTCCTCTGCTCTACCGAGCGCAACCGCCGGTATGTGGACCGGAAGTGGACCCCTGCTCCCAAATATAGGGTCAGGCAGCAGGTTTGGCTGTCTGCTGAACAGATACCCTTGAAGACAGACTCCAGAAAACTATCACCCCGCTTCTTGGGCATAATCCCTGTCACTAAGCTTATTAATGACACCACGGTCTGCCTACAGCTCCCACGGACCCTTCACATCCATCGGACATTTCATGTGTCAAAAATCAAACCCCCTCTCCGCCAATGTTCTCTGCCCCCTTCCCCCCCCCCCCCCGAGCCACCTCCTCCTCCTCGGACTCTCAACGGCCAGACCACCTACACGGTCCAGAAGATTCTGGACGTTTGCCGCCGGGGCCGAGGACTGCAATATCTTGTTCACTAGAAGGGCTACGGCCCTGAACATCGGTTGTGGATCCCTAAGTCTTATTTCCACGACAAAGGGATGGTCCAGGCCTTCCACCAGGCTCACCCTGAGAAACCCAGTGGACCGCCAGGAGGTGTCCTTTGAGGAAGGGGGGGCACTGTCATGTCCAAGTGAGGGCACACCCCCTCCTTCCCATCTTGGATTCCCCTACTCCACAGCCAATCAATGCACCTGTGTGATGAGACGCACCTGCTGCTCCTTCCTCACCAGTGCATAAAGGACCATCAAGCCAAGGCTTTGGCGCTGACTCCTTGGGTATACTGCCTGCAACACTGCAAGTGAATTATTAAACTGTTATCAGAGGGTTTATGTTAAATCTCTGTCTTTTCCCTTATCACAGGTTGCTGCCATTGGTGCGGTGTGTCTTCGGTAATTGCTGTGCGCTCACCTGCTCCATCATCCTCCTACCGCCTCGGCTACCTGTCTCCGCCCAGTCAGACACCACCCAACTTCCTCACCTCTTCTACTCCCAGCCAGCTTCACCCTGCTGGTTCGTCTATCCCTGCTGCGTCTCTCTGTCGGGCTCTCTGTTCAACTCATGTAAGTGGCAGATTTGTTTTTCCACTTCCCTTCCTCCCTCCTCATATGAACATGGTCTTGTCTCTCCCCACAGGTCTGGTGTTCCTCTGGCGAGTGGCGTTTTCCTTAACCCTCTGAGTGTGTGTGTCACACTACTGTGACTGTCAGCTGATCAATCCAAACAAAGCCTGTACAGCTGAATAGAGTGGGAAATGTACAAACCTTTTAACCCTTTGAGTGTGTGGAATGTTTGGCAGGAAAACGCAGAGTTTGACCTCAAATTTTCAAATGACAATAGCTTCAGAATGGTAATAATTAGAGGCAAAGTCACAATTACAAAAAATGTTGCAGAGGAACCCAAGTGTCTGCCAAGTGAACTTGCATCCATGCATAGTGCATAATTGGACCTAATTTTCATATTGCAACAATCCAAATTTTTATTATATTTGGTCATTGTGATCATTTTGTCAGTAAGTCTCTTCCCTCATCTGTCAAGGTTGCCAGAATTACTAAAAATTATTTTAAAAAAAAAACAATTTTTGTTTCACACTGTCACCACACGGTCCTTTGCCCATTCATTGCCAAAATTACTAAAAATTATTAAAGAAAAAACACAATTTTTGTTTCACACTATGTCACTATGTCACCACTAAAAATCTTTAAAAAAAACAATCGCCACTGCCCACTGTTGACCTGCCACCACATACACGTGGCGCACGTCAATACCCACCGGCTGTGCGCTCTTGCCCACCCAAACGTTGCCCATGGGTTGCCCTGGACCTTTTCGCTCTGCGACCACGGTTTGGCAAAGCAGAACAATCTGCAGACGAGGCTCCTGTGCCATTTTGGGCACAGCTGGGCACAGAAAACGCAGCTGCAGTGTCGTGCGGAAGATGGCCATCATTCAGTGCCAAAATTACTAAAAATAAGCCCCATAAAACAATTTCATGACACATTTGTGGCATACTATCTAAACTAAAATAAAGCAAATGAAACACAGTTTATGTAACAAATATGTACCTGTTTGTTTCATCGGTCAGATGATTCCAGAATTCCTCAGTCCAAAACAGCAACATAAAATCAATGGCGGGCGCAGATGACAGGTGCTTCTCTCCACGATATCCAACTGGCTGTTCAAATGCTTTCAGCCATGGCTGATAAACTTCTTCATCTCTAAGAAGCTCCCAGCCGTCAATGTCCAAACCTCCTGCCACATCACCACTACCAGCTGTTGTCCTGCCACCCCGCACACGTGGCGCGGGTCGATGCTCACTGGCTGTGCGCTCTTGCCCACCCAAACATTGCCCATGGGCTGCTCTGGACCTTTTTGCACCGCAACCACAGTTTGGCAAAGCAGAACAATTTGCACATGATGCTCCTGTGCCATTTTGGGCACGGCTGGACACAGAAAACACAGCTGCAGCATCGCGCGCAAGATGTCTGTCTCCACTTTTGCCAGAACTGCACCATTATCTGAAGGCACAACACATAATCAGAGCTGGACTCTAACTCAGATGACGAACTAGGGCTAAACTCTTCCTCTGAACCAGGGGTGGCAAATACCAGCGCAAAAACCGCTTCAGCTGAGAGCGTCTTCCTCACCATCCTGTCTCCTCCATGTCAAACAGCAGAATGAAAGGGGGTGGGCTTCAAACGCTGATTTGACCTACTTATCAAATTGGACCGTTTCCAGTTCTTGCGATAAGTGAAAAGCCACACCTCTTGGCCATCAAGTGGTGTTAATCCTGTGTTATTTAAAAAGGAGAAAAGAGCCCCTCTCATGATTCTTATTGCCTCTCCATCTCCATCTGTTCCAAGAATTCCAGTTATATCCCATTCCCTACCGGCCTCTCAAACTTCATTTTCCATTATCTGCCTTTCATTTCCATATTTGTGACAGTATAATAAGTTGTGCTCGACATTTTCTTTTACTCCACATTCTTTACATTTGTCACTTTCGCTTTTCCCCATGGTGAATAAAGTGCCATTTAAACCTGTGTGATCCAGTCTGAGACTTGCCATAATGATGTCTTCCATCCTTTTGGTTGTTCTGAAATTCTTTATTGCAATAGATTTTTGTTTATTGTTATACGATCTACCTTTATGATCTTCATCCCATCTTTTTTGCCATCGCTCAACTCCTTTTTTCCTGATTACTGCTTTCCCTTCACCTTTTCCAAGAGACAATGGTATAGTTATCTCTTTTAAAAGAGCACTTTTTGCTAATTTGTCTGCACAGTCATTCCCTTTCAACCCTTTGTGTGCAGGAACCCTACAAAACTGAACTTCTCCACCACCCCTGTGTACCCTAAATAAACTGCTATAGCTCAATCACCAAGTCTTCCCTTGTAGATTTTAGTGTCTGTATGGTTTTCAGCGCTGCAAGTGAGTCCATGCACACCACCACATGGTCCGGTCTGACCTCCTCCACCCACTGCAAAGCAATAATCATTGCCACCATCTGTGCTGTAAACATGGAAGCATTGTTGGAGAGTTTTTTCGCGATGGTCACTTTAAACTCTGGGATGTATACTCCAACTCCAACAGAGCCCTCTTTATTCTTTGAACCATCAGTATAGAGCTGTAAGAAGTTATAGTAATTATTCCTGAGGTAAATGCTTGTTTGAACACCAACTTCACTCATATGCCAATCCTTTTTCCTCATTAGCAGACTAGAGTCTACTTCTATTCCCGGAAACAGCCAAGGGGGAACATTACTCACTGGACTGGTGTTAGCTACAGACGTAGACAAAATTGTTGGTACCCCTCTGTTAATGAAAGAAAAACCCACAATGGTCACAGAAATAACTTGAATCTGACAAAGGTGGTAATAAAAATTCTATGAAAATTAACCAATGAAAATCAGACAATGCTTTTGAATTGTGGTTCAACAGAATTATTTTAAAAAACAAACTCATGAAACAGGCCTGGACTAAAATGATGGTACCCCTAGAAAAGATTGAAAATAATGTGACCATAGGGACATGTTCAACCAAGATGTATCCTCTAAGTAACATCACAGGTGTCTACAAACTTGTAATCATTCAGTCAGTCTGCCTATTTAAAGGGTGACAAGTAGTCACTGTGCCGTTTAGTGACATGGTGTGTACAACACTAAACATGGACCAGAGGAAACAAAGGAGAGAGTTGTCTCAGGAGATTAGAAAGAAAATTATAGACAAGCATATTAAAGGTAAAGGCTATAAGACAATCTCCAAGCAGCTTGATGTTCCTGTGACTACAGTTGCACATATTATTCAGAAATTTAAGATCCATGGGATTGTAGCCAACCTCCCTGGACGTGGCCGCAGGAGGAGACGGATAATACGAATGGTAACAAAAGAGCCCAGAACAACCTCTAAACACATTCATGGTGAACTCCAAGGTCAAGGTACATCAGTGTCAGATCGCACCATCCGTCATTGTTTGAGCCAAAGTGGACTTCATGGGAGACGACCAAGGAGGACACCACTGTTGAAAACAAATCATAAAAAAGCCACACTTGAATTTGCCAAACTGCATGTTGACAAGCTACGAAGCTTCTGGGAGAATGTCCTATGGACAGACGAGACAAAACTGGAACTTTTTGGCAAGGCACATCAGCTCTATGTTCACAGACGCAAAAGTCAAGCATACCAAGAAAAGAACACTGTCCCTACTGTGAAACATGGAGGAGGTTCTGGTATGTTCTGGGGCTGCTTTGCTGCATCTGGCACAGGGTGTCTTGAATCTGTGCAGGGTACAATGAAATCTCAAGACTATCAAGGTATTCTAGAGAGAAATGTGCTGCCCAGTGTCAGACAGCTTGGTCTCAGTCACAGGTCATGGGTCTTGCAACAGGATAATGACCCAAAACAAACAGGTAAAAACACCCAAGAATGGCTAAGAGTGAAACGTTGGACTATTCTAAAGTGGCCTTCTATGAGACCTGATCTAAATCCTATTGAACATCTGTGGAAGGAGCTGAAACATGCCACCTGGAGAAGTCACCCTTCAAACCTGAGACAACTGGAGCAGTTTGCTCATGAGGAGTGGGCCAAAATACCTGCTGAGAGGTGCAAAAGTCTCATTGACAGTTACAGAAATCATTTGACTGCAGTGATTGCCTCAAAAGGTTGTGCAACAAAATATTAAGTTAAGGGTACCATCATTTTTGTCCAGGCCTGTTTCATGAGTTTGTTTTTTTTAAATAATTCTGTTGAGCCACAATTCAAAAGCATTGTCTGATTTTCTTTGGTTAATTTTCATAGAATTTTTATTTATTACCACTTTTGTCAGATTCAAGTTATTTCTGTGACCATTGTGGGTTTTTCTTTCATTAACAGAGGGGTATCAACAATTTTGTCCACGTCTGTATATCAATAGTGTGTAGCCCATATATTCTGGTCCTTCTTTCAATTGTCCACCCAAACCCATGTCCCTGGAAATTAGAGTATTCCCAGCAGTCTTGTAGTGTTGTTTTTGAAATATTTGCTTTGACACTTCCTTTCAGCTTGACCCAGTATGATAATGCCAGTTTATCTCTTCTCAAATCCGTTCGCATTTCTTCTGCTTCTCTTAAAACTGCATTGCTTGGTGCTGTTTTGATGGCTCCAATGCACAGGCAAAACGCTTTATGCTGCATTCTATTTTTTCCAGAGTCATTTTTGCCACTGCTCCATAAATCATGCATCCGTACTCTATTGTTGATTGCATTAGTGATCTGTAAATGTCAATTAATACCTATTTATCTGCACCCCATTCGTGTCCAGCTACAGCTTTTATGAGCGAAACAGCCATCCTTAAATGGTACAAAGGGGACAAAATACAAATAATGATAGGTGTGGGCAACAAGAGCGAGAGCAATCAACCACTGACAGCTGTGACAACCCACAAACTTGAGCTCAGAGAGAAAGGAAACAACATGCTGTCAAAGTAAAAGTACAGGTGAATATAAGATAAGATAAGCCTTTATTGTAGTGATATTTAATAAAATATAGTGTAATCAGGTACAGGAATTATTTATTTTATTTAATAGTGGGTGTGCGAGGGAACAGAGTTAAACCGTCACCTCTACACTCGCTAAATAAAATAGGAAAGCACTCGTAAAAAGGGGGCACCAGTTCTAAAAGAACAACTTGTATTATTAACTTAATTTCAATTAATTTCTGTACCTTCAATTACTTAATGGATCAGTCTCAAAATTTAAGGGAGTTCTTTTCCTGCCGTGATCTAGGAGAAATATATGTGAAAGGAAAACGCTTCAACTTCTCTCATTTACCCTTTTATTAAACTCACTCAGGTTACATGATATGGCATTCAAATGATGGATAAACAGATTCAAATGATAAACAGGTGTCTAATATCACATCAACTGTTAGTGGATTCCTGAACATAAAATCGAGAGTTAAACCTTTGTGGAACCAAGGAGAAACTAGATTTTATGTTTCAACGGTAATGGAAGGCTGAAATGTCTAATAAAACAGAATGCAATTTTATGGGGAAAAATTCACAAGATGATTATCTAAAAATGAACTTCTGAATTAATCTACAAAAATGAAAGGTGGTTACTTAAAAATGAATAAGAATCTTCCTTCAGTTTATAGCTTTGCCAAACTGCTGAGAGACTAATTGTACCATGAAATACTGGTTATGTTCAATTGCAATTAAAAATTTTAGGACATCACGTTTAAACCCAGCAGACAGAAAAATGGGAGTCTCACTCACAAACAGCTGTAGGTCCATGTGTTCAGTGGGTCTGTGCCGGCTGGGGTTTTAAGGTTGGGACCGAGGGAGAAGCGACTGCTGCAAGGCTTCTTGATGTTCAGAACCAACCATAAGAAGTGTAGACTCAGCCGGGGGGCTCACAGACAGACAGTAAACAGCAGCAGCAATGGCTGTCTCGGAGCAGGCGTGGAGAGTCCTTTTGGCAGCCAGTCCGAATTTATGATGTCTCTAGTCGTGGAATAGACCGAAAACTGAAGGAAGAGCGTCTCAGTCAGGCATGGATGAGGCCGGAAAGAAAGTCCAAAACACAATCTCTGTTCACTTTAAAATAGGAAAATTAAAAGTCCACTTTGACGGCATGAAACATTAGAAAAATCTAAGAAAAACATTCAACTAGTATAAGAATGGCTTCTGAGGTGAAGAAAAAAGGATTTTGAGAGTCTGACTCTCTTTAAGGCGAGCTCGTAAGAAAAGGATGGTTTCTCCTCAGTTAAACCGAAAAATGAGAAGACTAACGTAGGATTTGACAAACTTCACACACAAAAAGGTTTCTTAAAATTCACAGAACAATTTAGACAAAGAAAACTGCAAGGAACTTTGAAGAAGTGAAAACAAAAACTTTTCTTTTAGATCTAGATCTCTATTCTTCTTCTCCTTCTTTCTTTCTCTCTTCTTCTTCCCTTCTCTGCTTTATTCTGTCTTTTAATCTTCTTTCACCTTCTATTCTTTTATTCTTCTGATCTGCGGGGCAGCTCTTGCGCATTTAACTGAAGCGTGCTGTAGGTCATAAAACCGGGGCCGGTCATAGGACAGGCCAATCAACTTTCATAAAGAGGAGTTTGAATGGGCTTTGTCCAATGAGGAAACATCTCTTTGTTTGGGAACAGGCAATCAAATGAAAAGGGCATTATCCCGTTAAAGGTAGAGGGGAATGGTAATCAGGAATGATAGCGGACAGGGATTAATACCCATTCAGTTCTTATGAAATTAGGTGCTCAATATAAGATCTAACTAAATTAAGTGACTCGGCTAATATTCAGTGATCATGTATTTATACCACTACTAATAATATTAGTAGTGGTTTTAAGTTCTCCATGGATCACCACCTTGTCGCGGTGGAGAACCTTGTGTGTTCAATGATCCCGAGAACGATGCCGTCGGGGGCCTTTTGGCTCCTGGTAGGGTCACCCATGGCGGTAAGGTCGAGGGGGAGGTCCCAGACCAAGAGTGATCCAAAGAAAGAAAGAAAGACCTCAACGGTAGGAGTGGCGGAGGATGACACCATGAGTCACAACGGCACTGAAGGTGGATGAAGGCTGCAACAGAGAGCGGTCTCCAGTCATTTTGGATTCCATGCCACTGGATGCAGGCCCCTCTCTGCCAAGGACTGTGTGGTGGCTGCAGGCGCATCAGTCTCCCCACGATAAAAGACGTCACGCGCAGGCGTCCTCCCGAAGGGAGCCCATCCACTTTACATCTTGGACAAGATAAAGTCCTGTGGTGATCAGGAAGTGGTAACGGGGACAGGACAGTGAAGTCTGGGAGTTCTTAGCCACAACATGGCACACAGGCGATGGGTGCTTGATACAGTCGTTAAGCTCTTGGACTGAGGCAGAAAGAGCTTCTCGGCAGCTGCACTCATGACTGAACAGCCCTATTTAGGATCCACTCTGCTAACCCCAGTAGGGGAGGGGGGTTAGAAAAGGTACCCCAAACATAGTCTGCCTCACAAAATCCTGTCTGGAATACCGCATCCAGAGGGATCACCACCTCGCGGTCAGAAACATACAAAATCACATATTGGAGACTGGAATGTGCGAACCCTTATGGACAACCAAGCCAGTGATCGACCTGAAAGGCGAACTACCATCATCTCCAGAGAGCTAAGGAAGTTCTGGATCTACATCGCAGCACTCTCCGAGACCCGACTGGCTGATGAAGGTCAGCTGAAGGAGGAAAAAGGCGGGTATACTTTCTTTTGGAAGGGAAAGCCTGCAAATGAGCCACAAATCCATGGTGTGGGATTTGTTATTAAGAACTGCCTCATCAACCACCTCCATGAACTCCCTGTGGGCATCAACGAGCGCCTAGTGACCATTCGTCTGATGCTTGCCTGCAGTCAAATGGCCACCGTTATTAGTGCCTACGCTCCAACGCTTGATGCACAGGATGAAGTAAAGGAGGCCCTCTATGCTGACCTGGACAAAATACTATCTGAAGTCCCAAAGGAGGATAAGTTAATCGTGCTTGGAGACTTTAATGCCAGAGTGGGACAACACCATCATCTATGGAGTGGCACGCTGGGGAGAGAAGGGGTTGGAAACATAAACTCCAATGGCATACTACTGCCAACCAAGTGCTCAGAGCACAACCTGGTCATCACCAACACACCTTTTTGTCAGAAAACCAAGTTCAAAACATCATAGATGCATCCTCGCTCCAAATTATGGCATCTCATTGACTACATCATAGTCCGCTCCAAAGACCGCCGCGATGTCCTTAACACCAGAGCAATGACCAGTGCAGATTGTCATAACCTTGGACTCAGGGAACACACGCACACGGGCTTGGGGAGATTTAATGCTTTTATTAACAGTTAAAGGTGTATGAGTGTGTGAGTGGGAATGAAGATGTGGTGTGGGAGGACATCGTGCCAAGTGGGCGGAACAGCTCGCCGTTCGACCAGGTAACCCTGAGGGGAGAGCAGAGCAGGAGGTTAGATGTAGCCGACCACACCGTGGGAATAATTTATTACGTTTGCTCACGTGCAGAGGAGCGAGTGGCTGGCGTTGGCTTGACAGCTGTGTCCTGGAAGACAGCGCGGCTGTGCGCCCTTGACGCGTCGGAGCCATGCAGGCGGAGATGAGGCGAGGAGAAGGAAAAGCCTCCGCCTGGGAATCCACCTGTGCACAGGGGAAGGACTAGAGAGAAGGTAAGGGTATGATGAGTTGCTTACGTGTAGAGAGCGTTGGCGGTAGAGACCAGATCAGTCGCCGTGTTGAGGAGTAGATGCGAAGACGACTCCAGGCCGAAGCAGAGGGCAGAGGGGAAGATATAGCTCATTGCCGATGAGGCACAGGTGTGCGCGCAGCTGGTGATGATGACCGGCGAGAGCGAGGTGTAACAGTACTCCCCCCCCCCAAGCAGCGCCTCCTGGCGCTGGCTTACCTGGGTGCGTCCGATGGAACTCCATGATGAGACTGTTGTCCAGCACCCAGGACGGCACCCAGGACTTGTGCTCCGGGCCATATCCCTCCCAGTCCACCAGGTACTGGAGACCGCAGCCACAGCGGCGAGAGTCCAGGATGGCCGTGACACTCCAAGCAGGATCTCCATTGAGCAACCTGGGGGGAGGAGGGTCTTGGGAGGAGGACAGAGAGGGTCAGACAGCACAGGTTTAACACGAGACACATGGAAGGTGGGATGGACCCGGAGGGAGGGAGGGAGAGCCAAGCGCACAGCCACCGGGTTAACGATCTTGGTGATGGTAAATGGCCCAATGAAACGTTGCGCCAGCTTCCTCTTCTCCTCCTTCAACTTGATGTCTTTGGTTGACAGCCAAATGCGCTGATCCACCTGGTATTCGGGAGCAGCTCTCCTGTGGCGATTGGCAAAGCGAGAGTTGCGCTCCGCCGTGCGTAACAGAGCCTGGCGCGTACTAGTCCAAATGCGCCGGCAGCGCCTTACATGAGCCTGGACCGATGGGACCGCCACCTTCTTCTCTTCCTCCAGGAAAAGCGGTGGATCGTACCCCAAGGACGCCTGGAAAGGGGACATGCCGGTGGCCAAAGAAAGGGTGGAGTTGTTGGCGTACTCGACCCAGGGTAGGCAGGCGCTCCAGGAGGATGGATTGGATGAGGTGACGCAGCGCAGGGTTGCCTCCAACTCCTGGTTCGTGCGCTCACACTGGCCATTGGTCTGGGGATGGTGGCCAGAGGACATGCTCACCGTGGCCCCCAGCATGTTGCAGAAAGCGTCCCACACCTTGGAAACAAACTGGGGCCCCCGATCCAAGACCACGTCCAACGGGATCCCATGCAGCCTAACCACATGCTGAGTCAGCAGCTTGGCCGTCTCCCGCACCGAGGGGAGCCCACGGAGAGGCACAAAGTGGGCCGCCTTGGAGAACCGGTCGACAATGGTCAAGATGGTGTCGTAGGAATTAGACTTAGGGAGGCCGGTAACAAAATCCAAGGCCACATGGGACCACAGTCTCCCGGGAACCGGTAACGGGCGGAGGAGACCCGCTGGAGGGGAAGTGGAGGTCTTACCCACGGCGCACTGAGGACAGGCATGGACGTAGTTGGAGACGTCACCTCTGAGATCCGGCCACCAGAAAGATCGCTGGATAAGCTCCACCAGCCGAGAGGTACCAGGATGGCAAGCGAACTTGGATGTGTGGGCCCAATGGATGACGTCGCCCTGGACCGATGACGGGACAAACAACCTCCCGACTGGACCGCCGCCAGGATCAGGCTCCGTCTCCTGTGCCCTTCGGACCTTGGCCTTTATTCCCCATGCAACAGCCCCCACAACACACAAGGATGGGAGGATGGTATGCTCACAGTCCGCAGGTTCCTCGGGTTCAAACTGCCTGGAGAGCGCGTCTGGTTTGCCGTTCTTGGATCCAGGCCGGTAGGTGATAGTGAACCTGAAGCGACCAAAGAACAGCGACCAACGCGCCTGGTGGGCATTCAGGCGCTTGGCCGTCCTCAGGTACTCCAGGTTTTTGTGGTCGGTCCAGACCACGAACGGCTGAGAGGCCCCCTCCAGCCAATGGCGCCACTCCTGTAGAGCCAGCTTCACCGCTAGGAGCTCCCGATCCCCGATGTCATAGTTCCATTCAGCGGGGGAGAGGCGACGAGAGAAGAAGGCGCAGGGGCGTACCTGCCCATCTGCCGGCGAGCGCTGGGAAAGCACTGCTCCCACCCCTGTATCGGATGCGTCGACCTCGACCAAGTACTGGAGGGCGGGGTCCACCTGGGTGAGGACCCGGGAGGAAGCGAACTCCGTCTTCAGGGCCCTGAAGGCCGAGGCAGCCTCTTCGTTCCACCTGAACGGCACCTTGGGGGAGGTGAGGCGGGTCAGGGGGGCGGAGATGGCGCTGTATTTGGGTACAAAGCGGCGGTAGAAATTAGCAAAGCCTAGAAACTGTTGCACCTGCTTCCTGGAAGAGGGGGTAGGCCATTCCGCCACCGCTTTGACCTTAGCTGGGTCAGGGAGGACATGATTATGGGCAATTACAAACCCCAGAAAGGAGGTCTGGTTGGTGAAAAATTCACATTTCTCCACCTTTACATACAACCTGTTCTCCAGGAGGCGCTGAAGGACCCGCCTCACGTGGACCTGGTGTTCTTCTCTGGACCAGGAGAAGATTAGAATGTCATCCAGGTACACAAACAAGAAGACCCCCAGGAAATCCCGAAGAACGTCGTTGATTAGCCGTTGGAAGACGGCCAGCACGTTGGTAAGCCCAAACGGCATAACCAAGTATTCGAAATGGCCGCTGGGCGTCCGGAACCCAGTCTTCCATTCGTCGCCCTCCTGGATCCGTACAAGGTGGTAGACACTGCGCAGGTCGAGCTTAGTGAACCAAGTGGCCCCCTGGAGGGAGTTGAAGGCCGAGTCCATCAGGGGCAGCGTGTACTTGTCTCTGATGGTGATGTCATTCAGCGCCTGGAAGTTGATACACGGGCACAGGGACCCGTCCTTCTTCCCCACAAAGAAGAACCCAGCTCCGACCAGGGACGAGGATGGTCGAATATTGGTCGAGGATGGTCGAATATTTATATATTTATATAATATATTTAATATTTTTTTTTTTTTTTTTTTTTTTCTCTCGGCGCCACACGAGTCGGCTGCCTTTTGCAACAGCGGCTCGATTCCGAGTCTTTTTCCCTTCCTCTCTCTTTTGATCCGTCTTTTTTTTTTCACCCCACTTATATCACGGACACACAGATTGTCCTAAATGTCTCCTGAGCCGGTGGACGGAGCCACTGTCTATAGCAGGATACGATACAGCAGAGAACAGCTGCTAGCATTCAACCGCCACCCGGTCCCATTGGAAAAACTCGACATACCGAGTGAACTGAGGCGAAAACGCCGCGGCTGCCGGGCTGGAGTAAGGCGGAGGACAAAAAATATAAGGTACAGACCCTCCCTTCCATCTGTTGTCATGGGAAATGTACGGTCGATACTGGGAAAGTTAGATGAGCTAGCGGCTATCTCCCGTTATGATAGCACATACCGGGAGTGCTCTCTCCTTTTGTTTACTGAGACGTGGCTAACTGAACTAGCAGCAGATGCTAACATTGAGCTGGAGGGTTTTCACATGATACGAGCTGACCGAACACCAGACAGTGGCAAGGCTAGGGGCGGTGGAGTGATCATGTATGTTAACAACAACTGGTGCAGACCGGGACATATCACTGTTAAACAACGACACTGCAGCAAAGACATTGAGTTGCTAGCTGTTAGCATGAGGCCTACATATCTCCCGAGAGAACACTCACACGTGATCTGCATTGTTGTTTATGCAAATCCGACGGCGAACGCTGGGACAGCACGTGACGTCATCCATTCAGTAACCAGCAGGCTGCAGACAGAACACCCAGATGCTCTTCTCCTCATCTCAGGCGATTTCAACCATGTTTCACTGTCTCCCATTCTACCCACGTTCACCCAGTATGTCACATGCCACACTAGAGACAATAAAACACTGGATTTATTCTACGCAAACACTAAGGAGGCGTACACCTCATCACAACTACCCCCACTCGGGAGATCGGATCACAACTTGGTTCATCTCCGGCCGGTGTACAAACCCCTAGTGCACAGACAACCTCCGGCCATGCACACTGTGGAGTTATGGTCTGAGGAGACAATGGACACCCTAAAGGGCTGTTTTGAAGCCACCGCCTGGAAGCAGCTCTGCGATCCACATGGTGAGGACATCGATGGCCTCATTCACACCTTCACGGGCTACCTCAGCTTCTGTGTGGACAAATCCGTTCCCACCAAGACCATACGGCGTCACTCAAACAACAAACCCTGGATCAACCCTGAGATAAAAACACTTCTGAGAGAGAAGAAGAGGATCTTCAGGTCGGGGAACAGGGAGATGCTGAAGTCCGTACAGAGGGAGCTGAGGAGAAAGATCAGAGAAGGCAAGGACAGCTTCAGGAAGAAGATGGAGGACAAGCTGCAACAGAGCGACATCAGCGGGGTCTGGAGAAACCTCAAAACCATCTCGGGGCTCCAGAATACCTCCCCCCAGGCCACAGGGGGCAGGGAGTGGGCGAACAACCTGAATCTGTTTTTCAATAGATTTGACCAACCGCCCTCCCCCCTGACTGCACAACAACCACTGCTGCCTCTAAAGAAATCAAGTCCTGCTGCCCACTCCCCACTCTACCAACACCCCCCCACTCCCAACACACAGCCCCCCATCCTGACCCTGACCAGGACCCAGGTGAGGACGGAGCTGAGGAAGATCAAGGCGAGGAAGGCGCCGGGACCGGACGGCATCAGCGCAAAGCTCCTCAAGTCCTGTGCAGACCAGCTGTGTGGGATTGTGACGTATATCTTCAACATGAGCCTGAAACTGGGGAGGGTACCACAGCTGTGGAAAACATCTTGTGTGGTACCTGTACCAAAAACTTCCCACCCCAAAGACCTGAACAGCTACAGACCGGTGGCCTTGACGTCCCACTTGATGAAGACCCTGGAGAGACTGCTCCTTGCTCACCTCCGCCCCCTGGTGGAACCAGCGATGGATCCACTCCAGTTCGCCTACCAGCATGGCATTGGGGTGGAGGATGCGGTGATCTTCCTCCTTCACCGTTCTCTGTCCCACCTGGAGAAGCCCGGGAATATGGTGAGGATCATGTTCTTTGACTTCTCCAGTGCTTTCAACACCATCCAACCGATGATCCTGAAGGACAAGCTGCTGCGCGCAGGGGTGGACCAGCACCTGTCATCATGGATCCTGGACTACCTCACGAACCGGCCTCAGTTTGTGAGAACCCGGGACTGTGTGTCCGACACGATCATCAGTAGCACGGGGGCCCCCCAGGGAACGGTGCTGGCTCCCTTCCTGTTCACTCTTTATACTGCGGACTTCTCACACAACACAACACACTGCCATCTACAGAAGTTCTCTGATGACTCTGCGATCGTTGGCCTCATCTCCAATGGAGATGAAGCTGAGTACAGAGGGCTTATCCAGGACTTCGTGGACTGGTGCCATCGGAACTGCCTCCAGATCAACGCGAGGAAAACTAAGGAGCTGGTGGTGGACTGCCGCAGGCATGGGCAGCCCCTCACAGTACCAGTAAATATACAGGGAACAGACATCGAGATGGTGACATCCTATAAGTACCTGGGTATTCATCTGAACAATAAACTAGACTGGTCACACAATACTGATGCACTCTACAAGAAGGGACAGCGCAGGCTGTTCCTGCTGAGGAGACTCAGGTCTTTTGGTGTACAAGGGGCGCTGCTGAAGTCATTCTATGACACGGTGGTGGCATCAGCCATCACTTTTGGAGTGGTCTGCTGGGGCAGTGGCATTACTGCAGCCGATAGGAAGAGACTGAACAAACTGATTAAGAAAGCTAGCTCTGTCCTGGGGCAGCGCCTTGATCCGATGGAGGAGATAGGAGAGAGAAGGACGGTGGCTAAACTGTCATCTCTGCTGGAGTCCGAGTTCCACCCTATGCAGGACATACTGAATGCACTGAGGAGCTCATTTAGCAGCAGACTACATCATCCCAGGTGCACAACCGAGAGGTTTCGTAGGTCCTTCCTACCAACGGCTGTCAGACTGTACAACCTAAGCAGGGCTGCTCGCAGAGATAGCAAAAAGACGTAACAAACTAATAGTTTTTTGAATGCAAAAGATGCAATAGACTTACACAATGGTCCTCTCCGGCATACAACTAGGAACATACCGGTCGCTATGGAGGGTGAGAATATGTATGGGCACATAATCATACCATGTAGGATAACTAAGTAGACGGTTATGCTGTTTCATTCCATCTAGCAACAATGCTCTGCACTGTGTGTGTTTATATATTTGCATATTTATTCCATCTAGCTACAATGCTCCGTACTGTGGGTGTTTATATATTTATATATCTACATATTATTCCATCTAGCTACATTGCTCCGCACTGTGTGTGTTTATATACTTGCATATTTATTCCACCTAGCTGCAATGCTCCGTACTGTGGGTGTTTATATATTTACATATTTATTCCATCTAGCTACAATGCTCTGCACTGTGTGTTCATATATTCATATATTTATTCCATCCAGCTACAATGCTCTGCACTGTGTGTCTGTGTGTGTGTGTATATATATATATTTTATAGTAATACGTACATATGTTTATTAGCTGCTCTTGCTTGCTTGTTTTTTTTTTTCTTGCCTTCTGATTGTTGCTCTGAGTGTTGCTATCCCTGTGCTGTTGCAATCCTGGAATTTCCCCGTTGTGGGACTAATAAAGGCTTATCTTATCTTATCTTATCTTATCTTAATAATGCCTGCGCTGAGCGACTCCTTAATGTAAACGTCCATGGCCTCACGCTCCGGGGCAGACAAGCTGTAGAGGCGGCCAGATGGCAACGGCGCCCCCGGGCGGAGGTCTATGGCACAGTCATAGGGACGGTGAGGGGGAAGAGACAGTGCTTTAGACTTACTGAACACCTGTCCGAGATCATGGAACTCAGGAGGCACCAAGGATAGGTCCGGGGCCGGTGAGTCAGGCGTCGGGTGCGGCACCGAGGGAGCACAAGTGGAAGACTGGAGGCAGGAGCTCATACAGAAAGTGCTCCAGGAGAGGACGCTGCCGGACTGCCAGTCCAGGACGGGGTTGTGGAGCCGCAGCCAGGGATAACCCAAGATGACAGGAGAAGACGAGGTGGGTAGCATGATCAGGCTGAGGTCCTCCCTGTGATTGCCGGAGATGATCACCGGGACCGGTTTAGTCTTGTGGGTAGCGGTCGTTAGGGGGGAGTGAGCAAGGGTGACTAAATTCAAGGGGGACGGCAGGGCTTGGCAAGGGATGCCCAACCGGGTTACCAGGCCTTGTGAAATAAAATTCTGTTCCGCCCCTGAGTCCACCAGTGCGTGTGTGACGTGCGTAGTGGAGTTATGACAAAACCTAACCGGCAGGATGCATTTGGTGAGAGGACTAGAACAGGAGGCGTCCGCGAGACCCCCTAGAGTGACTCGTGGACGTTCCCCTCTCTGCCGAATCGGGCAATTCTCCACTGAGTGCTGATCCCCTCCGCAATACATGCAGAGGGACAGCTCACGGCGGCGCTGTCGTTCCGCAGGCGAAAGCCTAGCCCGACCCACCTGCATTGCCTCCGAGGCATCGGCGGACCCAGGAGTGGGAAACGCCAGGGGGCGAGACTGAGTAACCCGGACGGAAGCTCCGCTTGAGCAACCGGAAGTTCGGCGCTCGGCGGCCCGCTCCCTCAGCCTATTATCAACACTAATAACCAAAGATGTCAAATCAGCTAATTTATTCGGCAGCTCCCGGGAAGCCAGCTCGTCCAGCAGGGAGGAGTTCAGGCTGCAAGCGAAGATGCCACAGAGCTCCGCTTCGCCCCAACCGACTTCCGCCGCTGCCACCCGGAAGTCGACAGCGTAGTCGGCGGCAGACCGGCTACCCTGACGAAGATCTAACAACCGGGCGGCATAGGGGTTATCGTGGGCGGAATGGTCAAACACCTCCTTAAATTGGCGCACGAACTGGGCATAGATCAGGCTCGCGTAGCTGGGTCTCGCCATGACGGCATAAGCCCAAGCTAATGCTCTCCCTCCCAGAAGGTTAGCTACGTACCCAATTCGGCTGTGATCAGACGGGAAGTCTCCGGAAACACGCTCAAACACCGACTCACACTGCAGGAGGAACCCCCTCGCTTCACCGAGTCGCCCGGTGAAGCGTGCCGGGGTTGGGATAGGTGTGAGTTGGGTCAGCGAACACGAGCTACTGAGACTTACCGAGGGGGAAATGGAGGCTGACCCACCGGAAGGTGCCGAAGGAGCCAAGCGGCTCAGTCACTGGACAATCTGGGTAAGCTGATTGACAACTGTCTGTTGCTGATGAGCAATTAAATCAACCCGAGCTTGTAGGTTGGAAAAGCGGCGTGCTAGCCCGCTGTCCACTGAGTCACTTTGCTGGAGTCGTACTGTCATAACCTTGGACTCAGGGAACACACGCACACGGGCTCGGGGAGATTTAATGCTTTTATTAACAGTTAAAGGTGTATGAGTGTGTGAGTGGGAATGGAGATGTGGTGTGGGAGGACATTGTGCCAAGCGGGCGGAACAGCTCGCCGTTCGACCAGGTAACCCTGGGGGGAGAGCAGAGCAGGAGGTTAGATGTAGCCGACCACACCGTGGGAATAATTTATTATGTTTGCTCACATGCAGAGGAGCGAGTGGCTGGCGTTGGCTTGACAGCTGTGTCCTGGAAGACAGCGCGGCTGTGCGCCCTTGACGCGTCGGAGCCATGCAGGCGGAGATGAGGCGAGGAGAAGGAAAAGCCGCCGCCTGGGAATCCACCTGTGCACAGGGGAAGGACTGGAGAGAAGGTAAGGGTATGATGAGTTGCTTACGTGTAGAGAGCGTTGGCGGTAGAGACCAGATCAGTCGCCGTGTTGAGGAGTAGGTGCGAAGACGACTCCAGGCCGAAGCAGAGGGCAGAGGGGAAGATATAGCTCATTGCCGATGAGGCGCAGGTGTGCGCGCAGCTGGTGATGATGACCGGCGAGAGCGAGGTGTAACAGAGATGACTGCTAGACTGACCACCGCCTCATTCGCTCCATCATGTCTATCCGCTCAATGCGGAAAAGAAGGTTGCAGAAAGGACAGAGCCGGCCAAAGCTTAACATCATGTTGTTGGACGACATTATCTACCAACAACAGCTGCAGGATACTCCTAGGGCAGCTTTGCCCAAACAGTACCCAGAGGATACTGAAAAACACTGGAGCACACTTTCCACTGCCATCGTGGACTCCTGCAAAAGCATCCTCGGTCATAAAAAGCGGAGACATCAAGACTGGTTTGATGAGAATGACAGTGAGATCCAACAGCTCATTGACATCAAGCAGCAAACTTTCATCACCTGGCAAAACAACATTCACTGCAAGGTTAAAAGAGCAGCCTATGCCAAGGCAAAGGCAGCCGTACAAACACTTGTTAGGAAATTGAAGAACCAGTGGTGGACAAAGAAGGCCCTGGAGATCCAGCAGCTTGTCGACTCTGGAGACACGAGAGGATTCTTTGATGCCACAAGAGTGGTATATGGCCCCAGCCACCGCTGCCTAACCCCCCTTCGCTCCAAAGATGGGCTCTCGCTTCTGAAGGACAAGGAGGCAATTGCAGACAGGTGGAAAGAGCATTATAAGGACCTCTTAAACAGGGACACCACTCCTGAGATGGAGGCCCTTGATCAACTCCCTCAACAGCCCACAGAGGAAAGCATGGGAAAACCACCTAGCTTGGATGAGGTACAGGACGCCATCAGGAAGATGAGAAACAACAAGGCTGCTGGACCTGACGGCATCCCAGCAGAAGTCCTGAAGAAAGGCGGTCCTGATCTTCTGAAGCACATCCATGCCCTGCTCCTGAAAATATGGGAAGTAGAGGAAATCCCTGCATAGCTCAGAGATGCCTTGATTGTCTCCATCTTTAAAAAGGGGGACAGGGCAGTTTGTGGGAATTACCGTGGCATTTCTCTCCTGTCCACCATAGGGAAAGCCTTTGCCCGGGTCTTGGCCAATAGACTCACCCCCCTGTCAGAGAGCATTCTTTCCGAGTCCCAAGTTGGGTTTTTGCCCAAACAGAGGCACCACAGACATGATTTTCATTGCTCGCCAACTGCAAGAAAAATGCTGGGAACAAAATCTACCATTATACATAGCCTTCATAGACCTTACCAAAGCCTTCGACTCAGTAAACCGTCAGGCCCTTTGGCTGGTTCTGGCAAAGATTGGCTGCCCAGAAAAATACATCCGGGTACTGAGACTGCTGCATGAAAATATGTCTGCCACGGTACTCAGTGGCAGTGGAGATGAAACAGAACCCTTCAGGGTTGACACGGGAGTCAAACAGGGATGTGTCATCACTCCAACACTATTCTCCATCTATATTGCTGCTATTCTCCATCTCACGAACCAACATCTGCCCCCGGGAGTCAAAATCATGTACAGAATCGACGGTCAACTTTTCAACATCAACCAATTTAGAGCTAAAGGTCAAACCACCACCATATCTATCATGGAGCTGCAGTATGCAGATGACAATGCTCTCGTAGCCCTCTCAGAAGAGGACCTTCAGTGCCTTTTGTCTGCCTTTGCCAAAGCATACAAACAGCTCGGTTTGGCCTTCAATATAAAAAAGACACAAATACTCCACCAGCCATCACCAAACTGCAGTACACTTGCCATACCCCCAAACATCTCCACTGATAACATCCAACTGGAAAATGTGGACCACTTCTTATATCTTGGCAGCCACCTCTCATCAAAAGCCGTCATCGATGATGAAATACACCACCGCCTCAGCAGTGCCAGCGGGGCTTTCTCAAGGCTAAGGAGGAGAGTCTTTGAGAACCGTGATCTCCAAGCGAATACCAAAATCCTGGTTTATAAAGCGGTGGTGCTCCCCACTCTCCTGTATGGATCAGAAGCCTGGACTACATACAGCAGGCACTTAAAGGCACTTGAGGCACACCATCAGAGATGCCTCCGAAAAATCCTCAGGATTAGTTGGGAGGATAGACGCACCAACACCAGCATCTTGGAGGAGGCTAGCCTTCCCACCATCACTGCCACCATTGCCCAAAACCAGCTCAGATGGACTGGCCATGTTATCCGAATGCCTGACTCTCGCCTCCCAAAACAAGTCCTGTACTCCCAGCTAGCTGAAGGGAAGTGGGCTCCAGGAGGCCAGAAGAAGAGATTTAAGGACAACATAAAAACAAACCTAAAGAAGTTCCACATAGACCTAAAAGCTTGGGAAAATATGGCAACCGATAGGGCGACCTGGAGAAACATTGTCCGTGAGGGTGCCGCACAGTACAACGCTGACCTCCATCATGCTGCACAAGACAAACGCAGACTCAGGGAGGAGAGAGCAACCAACAATCAGGACCAACCCAAACCCACTGTTTGGGTTGGTCCTGATGAGCTGTAGGTAACTTCTTTAGGTCTCTGGGAACTGTCAATGGGAAGGAGGGATGCCATATAAAAGTTTATTACTTTTTAAAGAGCATTAGTTTCCTGTAGGGTGGATGCAATCAACATGAACTGTCCACCCTGGGATCTGGACTCCAGAGTTTTTATGGTCCACTTAAGCCTTTAAAAGCATATTCTGATCCTTACCATCTCTGCAAGAGGGGAGTTGTTTACATTGGGGTCCTGGGAAAGGCACAGCCTTCTTGACCAGACCTTGAGTGAGAATTGCTTTAAAATGAAGAAAAGTGAAATTTCTGTAAAATAAAGAAAAGTGATCTCCTGGATTGGTCTGAGGAGACGTTGATGCTACAATATAAATACAAAATGCAATAAGACATCAAGAACAAATAATAATCCATCGAGGCCCGGACAAAATACAAACAAGAAATGTTAAAAGCGCTTAAAATAACCATAAATGCCACTACTTGAACGAGGAACAAAAAGTGGAGGCAAAAATAGGCTTGGGACCAAATACCAGAATATATAATAACAATAAGCCAGATTATAATGACCAAACTAAGACAGAATAACCAGACAACTCAAAAACAAAAACAAAGAGCAAACTCAGATAACATCATACATATTGAATACGAAACAGAAGTGGGGAACTACAGAAAAAAACCCCCAAAAAAACCAAAACAGAATTACAAAGGAGTGTGAGCACGGTTCCCCAACCGTGCTCCGCATCATGACATCTCCAACCAAACTGGGGTCTCTGCTCAACAAAAACAGGTTCATCTGTAATACTGTAAATGTTAGATCGTTATGGTAGATACACATTTTTTGCTATGCTTATAAAAACAAAAACTAAATCAGAAAAACATGAACAACATGGAAAAAAGACACTGCTCCAGATCCTAAAACAGTACAGTTTTGGTGTAGGTCTGATGCAGGGGTATGCTGTTTCTTCAGCAGGGATTCTGTCATTTAAGATTCAAGATTCAAAGATTTTATTTGTCAATACCACGACACGTACAGGACATACAGGAGAACTGAAATTGCGCTTCTTGCTCTTTTCAGTTATGTGCACAATATAAAAAAGAAACGCTAATAAGGCTGGAAAAAAGAAAGCAACAGTCTATGTACAGTAATGCAACCCGTAGTGCAAATGGCAACAAAAGATAGATCCAGACCTCCCATAGTGCAATTAGAGATGAACGATTAACAATGACAAAACTCAGCAATCCTATATACAGACAACTAGAGATGTAATACCTGTAGTTGCAGTTCAATGTGGTAGTGTAGGTGCAG